>VMOF01000024.1:17898974-18436845 GCA_011764245.1 Trialeurodes vaporariorum | reverse complement strand
TAAGACAGATGCAATGTAAAAACGCAAGACAGACAGAATGATAAATTTATAAATAAGCTGCGCGGGGCGTGTCTTTTCGTAAACAAGGAAACCTACGATTACTCTGGAAATAACTCCATCTGGATTCGACTTGATCCGGCAAAGAAATTAACCCTTCCATTCTTGCATGTTTCATTCATACACCGTTTTTGAGAAGTTACCACTATACAGTCTACAAGTCTACCTGTCCGATCCTGGGTATAGCTTTAATGCTTCATCACAGGAGCTAATTACTATTATCCAACGAAACGGCCGACCGCGACCGCCCCATAGCAAAACTCACACATTGCGATTGTGCCGTAGCCACCGCGCGAAAAGAATAACGGGGCCTAATTCAAAATTCCAGCTATCGCGTGAATAGAAAGAAATCAATGCAAATACGAATGCGATGATACATGCAGTTGTATAGGGTCATTCAACCGTAACTTCCTCACCCATCGATAACATTTTTAAGAAACATTTTTCATACTAACAATAAGTAAAATTTTGGTTTACATTCAGCGGTGCACGGAAAAAAAAAAGATCAGTGAAAATAACCATACGGATACCTGATTTTGGCACCTGCTAGATGTTATGGTAAACTTGACCAGAAGTATCGTACATTTATCGATACTTTGAGTAAATTCGACATGTAATCAGGTAACATCACCTAGTACCGAGTCAAAACATAGTATACTTCTGGTTAACATTACCATAACATCTAGCAGGTGCCAAAATCAGGTATCCGTATGGTTATTTTCACCGTAGTTTTTTTCCGTGTGGGATAAGGGTGAGCAACCTTGCACAAAATTATGTAGCGCTCAGGGCTGCCGTTTTGCGTAGAATCAATGCTATTTTTCTAGTCACTGATGATTCCACCGGTTGAGAAAAGATTACACAGTTCAGTTCTGTGTATGACTGTAATGCACGAAAATACTCTGTTCTGTAATCTTTCCTTAATCGGTGGAAACTCCGTTGATTAATTAAAATATCCGCAAGTTTTTTAAAGTCATCGACGACTCCACCGGTTGAGAAAAGATTACAGATGCGAGTATTTCAGTTTATCATAGTCATGCTCCGAACTGAACTGTGTAATCTTTTCTCAACCGGTGGAATCATCGGTGAATTGAAAAATAGCATTGATTCTACGCAAAACGGCAGCCCTGAGGTAAACAGACTTCACTGCCATCTGAATCATCAGTTAGCGTTGCAGTTGTCTGGCAACAACAGTGAGATATTAACGCGATTTAAATCAAAGACAACCACTTCACTTGGCCTATAACAATAGTACCTACTGTCTGGCCCGTAATTTGTAAATTCATAATTCTCAATATAGCTTCTACTTTTCACTTCAAAATTTCCAAATTTCTAAAATCCTCTGAGCATCCCATCACAAAAAAAGCTAAAAGCTCCCAAATTTAGCACAGAAAATGTAGTTTTAAAATGTTGCAGGTTGAACGATATTGAGGACTTTGCCAGAGGAAGGGAACATAAAACATCCGGTGTGCGTTCTTTCCATAAAATCACTATTTAAATGTATTAAAGATTTTTTAATAAAGAACACACTAAAGAACACACCTGATGTTTTAAGTGATATCTCACTAAATTCCAAAGACTTCAGTATTAGCCTGTAAACCATCAGGCGTGTTCTTTAGTGCGTTCTTTATTAAAAAATCTTTAATACATGAGTTTGAGGAAAGAACACATCTGCGCTGTTTGATGCGCCTTTCTACCGGCAAATTCCTTCATTACGGTGGAATGGACCCTGTTCTGGAAAGGTGTTCAGTTGTGGAATGTAGATATGTCAACTGAACACTGTACCTAATATGAATATGAAATCTTGAGTAAAAAAGAAAAGTCATTTTGACGGAGCATAGAGCTAAAAAATGCTGGTTTTTTTTCAGTTTTGTTTCATACGTTTTTTGGTAGTTTATTTAATTTATTTATTTTTTTAAAATCATAAACCGGATGTTCCTATCCCTAAAAGAACTTACTGATTTATAGTCCGTTCCGAGGGGAGGGTAGGGGAGGGAGAGGGGGGATTGAAAACGTTTTGGGTTAAGAAAAAAATGTTAGCAAAAGAATTATTTTTTAATTCTTCGAGGTGCATGGTATAAATGCCCGGTGGGCCGATCGAAAAACAGCGACTCATTTTGCACGTCCATAAATAACAGGGCTGCTCGTTTAGTGACAGTTGGTCGAGCTGTCAATTAATTGATAAAAACAAAAATTCTACTGATGACCACCAGCTAACGAGCATACTGGTTATTGATAAATGGTAATCAAATACAAGTTTTTCGATTCCGGCCATCGTCGATTGCGCATCTTATAGACGTTAATCTGCGGCATTTTGCTCACAATCAGTTAATTTGAGACGGGCTTTATTTCTGCAACCGGGGGAAGGGGCGAGTAGGAGTACCGTTTCGTCACAAATTGTGTCCAACAGAAAATGTCCGGTCGACCTGCGTAATTATGCGGCACTTTTTTAAAATCTCTATCACTTCAAAAATGCAGAGCATTATACAGTGAAATCAAACATACTGAATATTTTAATGAAAAAAGAGGAAGAATGGTGAAAACCGCAACTCTATATCTCCATGAATGGGGCAGTTGCAAGGGTCTGAAATTGTGTGTTTTTTTGTTAAAAAAAATTATAGTACTTGATGAGCTGGGCCCAATAAATGTACGGTACAAACGGGCTTTAGGTAGTACCTAAAAATGCCGATTCTAACCTCACACTTCTTTAACGGCACATCGGAATATTGGGAGCGCTCCCAACTTCACGTTACTTGGGGCGGGTCTAGAGCCTCTCAAACCCACCCTAAGAGCTATTTTGAGGTTAGTTTTGTGGTTTCGCCATTTTTAAACGGTCCGATGCGGTCCTTTGGCTGGTGGCCGATGCTTGTTGAAGTACTTAGGGCGGACTTGGGGCCAAGGACCGTGTGTACCGTACATTTATAGGGCCCTGAGAACCATGATGCCGTCGTTTTTTTCCTAAATGTCCCGGTTTTGCATATACACTCGTAAGTAAAGTTGTAAAAAATCGTGTGCGTAGTGACGTCACTGCTCAGAATTCCCATTTAAAACAATGTGTTTTGGGCCAAAATCTCGTCTCCGGAACAATATGGGACTTAATTAGAAAACCAAAGGCATCTTTTTTCTCAGGCTCATCAAGTACTTTCATTTTCTTTATGAAAAACACACCATTTTAGACCCTTGCAACGGCCCCAATAGCACACAAAAAAATTAGACCCGGTGGGGGGGGGGGGGTGGTTGTTTAAAAAAAAAACACCCTAAATAATAACAAAACGATCAATCCCTGATTCGTTGCTCTGTACTTGCAAACGCAAAAGTTTTGGCAGTCGATAATGCACGCGGAGCGGGCGCGCAGAAGGTTGCATTCGATTACATACTGTAGGATTCGTAAATCGTAATTACGTGTGAGCCCTCAAAAACACGCGGAAGAAGAGAAGCTAAGGCGCGGCCGAATCACGGAGCCTTTGATGGCCAGAATTCCACACCTAATGAAAGAGGCGAAATAGAATTCCCAATTAATAGAAACGAGGCCTCATTTTACGGCTATAAGGCCTGACCGACCCGGCAAATCTGACAATCAGGCCCGCGCAGTCCCATACCGTTACCTCTGCGCTGATGATGAATAGCGTCATGTTTTTGTTTGACAAATATAGGTGCGGTCCAACATTCATGACAGTGTGTGTGCATGTGTATGAGTCAGTCTGGTGGGAGGGGGGGGCGAACCTGCGGGAGCCGGCGGCCGGGGCCTGTCCTGAGGTGAATATGCGATTCTTTGGGGCGCAAGCTTGCGAAATGTGTCCAGAAAAATTGCAAATCCTCTGCTGAAAATCAACGCAAAAAATTGTAATTAATGGAGGGATTTTTTTTTTCTCTCTTTCTTTTTTCCCCCAAGTCGCGTTGGCGACAGCGCGCACCAAAGTAAGTACTTACTGGTGTACTTTACTATATGTATGTATGAGTACTCGTGGTTTCGCAATACGAGACTCTTTATCACTCTATAGCTGTTAATACGAGCGGATTGAAATTTCTTATCAATTCTCCAAATTTGTCTCACGGCCGGCGGTAGCCATACAAAAAACTTCACGCCTCGGATTCGATGGTTTTTTTTCTGTATTTTTTCTTTCTTTCTTTTCCATGCGGAAGTAATTCGAAACTACCCGAATTAACTAGAAGACACTAGACCTTAAACTATTCGAAGTGGATGTAGATTGCACCAAAAGCGTATTTTTGCGAATTATTTGGAACCAAAAAGAAGAAAGGATCTAAGTTTTCGAGAAATTGGTGAACAACGATTCGCTTTTCAATTTTTTTTTTTTTTTTTTTTTTTTTTTTTTTTTTTTTTAAGATAAACCAAATTTTTACTTGCGCTCATTCCTTTTGTTTTTTATTGTTTCCTTTCATTTTGCCGCCCTCTATAGCTCCTTCCAAAATGCCTACATATAGAGCTGAAAAAATGTTCGGGTCCAACAAATATCGTAATGAGACATTATGATTGGTCGAGACGTGACTACCTACGCTACGGCATGGCACTCGGCATAACAGACCGTCACCGAACCATTTTGGGCTCAGAGCATAACTCCCCCCCCCCAACGGTCTTATGTTAAAAGGAAGAATTCGGTATATATACAGCTTAAAGGTACAGATTACAGAATAATACTGTCAGAATGGCCTACACGAACATTTTGTAGGTCTATTTCGGTATCTATTCAAAATGATTATGATATCTCTGTTTCTGTTTTTCGCATTTTTTTTACAAAGTTTTGAATCTTCTCAAATGGTGAACCAGAAAATAATACTACGAAATGAATCGAAGTTTCCATTGTGATAGTAGTATTTTGTAACTTCGCCTTCGGGGCATCAGGGCTTTGACCCATTCCCCTCTCCCCGCGCGAACTTCAAGATGCCCTAGACGCATCGATCTGTTTAGCAAAAATTATCAACTACATCAAATCTGACAAAAGTAGGTGTCATTAAAATTGCACAATGTGTGAAGTTCTATATTTTGTTTTATTTTGTTCTCTTTTCCTTTATCAACTTGTATCTTCGTATTTTTCGCCCAACCCCCGCTCCTCGCTTCAACCTCATTTTTCTCCTCTTACATCGAAATACGTGACGGTCTCAATGCCAATGGGGGGGGGGGGGGGGGTTCCTGGATACTAAACCCCTCTCCCTCCATACCCACCAAACTCTTGTTTACTCTTCGGATGGACCATTGAGAGGTTAACTGATTCAAAGGGTGGTTGTTTCAAAACTGTTTAAGAAAACCAATATACCTCGTATTGATTAACGTCCAGCAAGGGCCCCGAGCCTCTCATGGTTTCAAACAATATTTTTTATCACGAGAACAACAAAAACACTCTGCCGAACCTAAGTATGCGAAGGAAAATTCGTAATTGGTAAGTATATCTCAATAATTTCGGATTTAACACTGACTTTTAATTACTGGAACTACAGTGATTTTGAGGAAGTGGAATTCCTGTAAGTAACGCAAGAAGATCGCCACAGTTTTTCCGTTTTATAGCCGATGTATAATGTTAGTTCAGAAATTATCCGTGGGAAGGTGACTTTTAAGTTAAACCAGCGCCAGTGTTTGTTTGGAGCCGGCCTGAACGACAATCGCGTATTAGCACCAAACCCTACCCTACCAATCTTATTTCGGGCATGGAAAGATGTCAAATTCTAGAGAGGAAGTAAGTGCAGTGATTTTTTTTTTATCAGTACCATCCGCCAACTTGACAACGATAAGAATTTTGATAGGCATCATCTCGACATTCAACAAGTGGGACTAGTGAGAGCAAGAATCAGAGAGTATCTAACAAAAAAGGTTAACATTCCTTGATCTTTGAGGAGATGAAAAAATTCATCCGAAAATGAATTGAGAAGGGAGGGGGTGTCGGGTGTGATTGAGGGTACGAAACGACGATAAAACTAAAAGACAGACAGACAAGGCAAAGAACAAATTGAAACAAAACAATTATAAAGTTAAATGAAGGAAAAAATTAAATAGATCTAGGGTAAAACAAAAAACGACATCTTACCGTCAGCATCTGTGTATCCCCATTCTTGAGTCATTGTGAAAAAAGATTAACAAAGTATAAACAGGCAACAATAATAAATACTAATCTATGCACAAAACAATTTGAAACACTGACGAAACACACCACAAAAAACGAAGAAACACAGTGACCAAAAAAAAAATAAAAAATATAAAAAAATAAGATAAAAAAGGGGGGAAATAAAAAAACTAATTAACGCACTCTCAAGTGTCGTACTATTTACTACCGTGGTTCACCTATCGGTAATTTAATTGAAGTTGTAAAACTTACGAGAAGCGAACGGCTCTCAAATCGAAACTCAAACGGTTTGTTTACATCGGCGAAAACGACGTGGTCTCTAATCTCGCGCCACGGAACTCGACGTGTCTAGCCTCCCTCGGAATCGAACTTAGCACTGACCACCATGACTCGGAATCGTGGTAGCTTTTAATTTTTGTGATTTCCTCCACAATTCTTTGACACCTCCTCCGAACCGACTACTCACACAAGCAAGTCACAAACATAACCACAGACGAACGTGAAACGCGTGCTGCGCAGGCGCGGAACTTACACTGATGAAAACATCATCACTATAGACGCTTGACTCCCCCCACTCCTCGCGACTCACAAGCGCGACTACCTCACTGCACTAGTCACTACCATAAAGCGGAGAGGCAGAAAAAAAAACTTGTTTGAAATGAGGCATTTAGATAATGCGGCTTCGGCTTGGCAGTCTACTACCACGACTAGAGAGAGATACTAGAAACTGCACACGTGCCGCACGGCATCTGCTGGAGATCGAGTCAATCATTCCACGGCGGCAATTCTTCGGTCGTTTGAATTGACGCTCTTTTTCCAAGGTTTATGAACCTCTAGGCACCTCTAGCGCTCGCTCAATTTTAGTCTTTTAGTTGAAGAAACGTCGGAAAAATCAATGCTATTCATAACGGAATGTGTATTACGTTACAATCAGGCTCTCATTAACATGATTCTGCAACGATAGCGTTATCCCATCATGCATTGCATATTGATCGATTTGCATCATTAATATTTTTCAAAGAATCGGTCTATCTGGCCCATTGGTTACTTAAATGCACTACACAATACATCAGTGCCGAAGTGTGCAATCTGGCAATTTTTCATTTGGACCATTAAATTCACGAAAACTATCGAACCATGAGGAATCGGCGTTGACCATCGAATTTTACATTTTTTATTCATTCAATAATTGAGAAAATCTATGTCAGAAGAATCGATTGACAGTAGACCGTTTTAGATATGACCTGAGGCCCTCCTTTTTTGCTTTATTTTGTTTTTTTTTGTTTTTTTTTTTTATGTACAAATAATCCATTTGCAATCCTCGAAAAAAAAGCAGCATAATTGAAGGCCTCTAGCCGAAAGAAGGGCGCGAAAGAGAAATTTTATACTTATCAGGAATTAGAAAAACGCGTTTGGAAGTTTCGTAGTAGTTTTTGGATTCTTCAAAATAGGAAGTCGATGGAGCCAAATCTTGATTTCATTTTATTTCCTACTTTACAGCATTGAAAAACCACTTTGGAACTTTCAAACGCGTTTTTCTCTAAAGCATAAATTTTCATCTACGTCCTTCTCTCGGCAAGGTCTTCAATTATTAGATTAAAAATTCCCTGGGAGAGCTTTGGTTTTAATTGTTTCACAGACCTGCTGCCGCGCCTCGCCCCGCACCCTTCATTGCGGAGACCGCCTTTTATATTTATTTGCAGATTTCAGCAGTAAATTGACATTGACCGTTGTTCAAGTCTAATGCATGACGAGTTTAAGTAAGCGGTTTAGGAATCACGCTAACATTTAAGTTCAATAATGGGCTGTTGCAAACTTTTGCTATAAGCGCTCTAACCGTTGATTCTGGTGTAAAAACCTCCAAAAATAACGATTGAGATTATAGGCTAGTACCTAAAAACTTCCGAAATCCACTCTTAAACTCAAGAAACTATTTTGTTTGCGAGTGAGCAATGATGGCGTAGGGCAGTAATAATGGGAGTTTCCTACACTGGAAAAAAAAAAAAAAAAAAAAATTGCTAAAATAACTGTGAGGATAGCCAATTTTGCAAGTCTGGATTGTAAAAAAATCGTGACAGTAATCTAACATGGGTAAAATAACAAAACCTTGGATTGTAAAATTTACAAAATCTTTACGGTACATTTAACAAAATCTGGCATTGTAAAAAGTACAATCCAGAATGGAAAATCATCAATATTTTGGATTGTTAAAATTCGTATCATCCAGAACGAGAGATCTTTTAATTGCGCGCTCTGGTTGCCAATGTGTGAAGTAGGTACCTGGTACTCACTCGTTTTGGCCTCGTTTATGTACAAGTTACATTACATTGATTTGATTTCACAGAGAGTCTTACATGTATTTATATGTGTAAACATGGTGCAAAGGTATATGATGAATTACTGAGATGATAAATTCACCAGATGTCCTGGGATTTGAACCTGGGTAGCCGTGATGATTGTCCAGAGACCAAATAATGTTCGGTCCCGAGCATTGAATTGCGTGCATCTTGCGAGCGGTTTCGACCAATCAGAGAGCTTACGCACGGTCATGTGACCGTGCGTAAGTTACGCTGGGGCCTAACATTTTTGGTCCAGCATTTATGCTAGGCTATCCAGAGAAATTTTTTGGATTTAAATACGGATCTTAAGGTGGTTCCATAGCGAAAGTTTCCTGATTCTGCCACCACGTCGCGCTTCAAAATGAGCAACACTTCGGTATTCACCAAACACCGGATGGTGTGTCTGTTTTCGACGATTTGTAGTTGCCGTAATGCCCACTGGCGTCAACTTTTCACGCTCCTCGAGTGTGACCAAGGTGGGACAATAACAGACAATCATAATAAGAATGATGATACCCCCTCCCCCCATCCCTGCTTATCGTACTCGTACTTACATTCGCACGTCGGCTTTTTGACAACATTCCGTAACTACTCCTTCCCCTCAATCGGGCATTTCGGCCCTCTAATCTTCCACACGTTCCAGTCACTCGTTTGCGGCTCACACATTTCTCACGAAAAAGGCTAGTGCCGGTCGCCGGGTATACCTCACTCACAAAGTCTCAAGCTGAGTCAAGCATCAGATTCTGAGCTTCGTTTCTTGACAATTTTCTTTTTTTAGCGTCCACGAGGGAGGGGGGGGGGGGGGGGGTTACTCGCCGACTTTGGACTATTCCAAACATCAGCCATCATTCTCGTTGGCAGTAAAAGTAGGTAATGAAGTTACGAGGTTTTTCGGGGGGGGGGGGGGGGGCGGTTTTTCCATTACGCAAAATACGCAACTGCGTAGGGCCTTAGACCTAAGGGGGCCTCACTTCATGAAGAGAGGAAGAGGGGAAGAAAAAGGCAGAAACATGGAGAAAAATATAGAAAAAGAAAGAAAGTGAGAATAAGAAGTAAAAGAGGGAAAAATAGAGAAAGGGGGAGAGAAAGAGAAAAGGGAAAAGAGAAAAAGAGAGAATAAAAATGATAGAGAGAGAAAGAGAGAGAGAAAAAGAGATGAAAGAGAGAAAAGGAAGAATAAAAGAAGGCAAAAAAAAAAAATAAAACAACAACTTTGCTGGGAAAAAAGTTAAAAAAAAAAAAAAAAAAAAAAAAAAAAACAATCAGGAGGAGAACCCCCAAACCCCTCTTTTTTTGCGTGGATGCCTTCGGACCCCCAAGGGCATCCTACCCTTTTTCTTGGGGGCCTCAAATTCAAAGTTTAGGGTCTCAATAGATGTAAATCCGCCCCCGAGGGGGATGGGGCTGTGCGAAGTTTGTTGAATAATGAGGAAAATGAAGAAGTTAGGAGATGCAGCCAAGGGTTTTCATGGGGGGGGGGGGGGGGGGGTGTGACGAGCAACTCGTCACCAAAATGTTTTTTAGGTCACAACTCGCCACGAATTTTTTATTGAGATGAAAGATACTGTCAAAAACTATGGCGAATTTTTTTTTTTTTTTTTCTCTCTTTTATACCTAACCATTAGTGGCTTTTGCTGCTTTTTTTTGAGGCGAGAAAAGTTTGCCAACGAACACCCCCCCCCCCCCTTTAAAGCACCTCTCCACAGTTGAAGGAAACCCTTTCCCGGTCATTAGTTTCCTTCGAATAAGGTCACAAAAAAATTTTATTTCTTTTTTTTAAATTTCTGTGAAGATTTAATTCAAAATCATAAGTTTGCATTTTTTCCTATCCTTCCTTCCCCTACTCCGTATCTTCGAAACTCTTGGTATGCTCGTCAAATCATAAGATTTCTTCAAAATAAACTTTTTTCAGAGCGAACGGTGAAAAAATTGCTGCTAAAAGTATCCAATGTCAACAAAATTCCTGAGGATTCCGAAACTAGACCATGGACTCTTTCATACCCATCCCCCCTGATCCTTATCACTATCCTATTTTAAATATCAGGTGTACCGGCCCCCAAATTTTGAGTTTTACTCAAATTCATTTGGATCGTGTGTTTCGCAATGAAAAAGTTTGTAAAAAATTGATACCATAATGCAGCAGTCAGCAATAATTTGGCTCAACATCGGAGCACTGATACTTTGGCAGTAGTATCGATCAGTGGTGGCTCGTGCAATTCAGCAACAAAGTATTTCCTCCATTTGGCTCAATGTAAAACAATCGGATGCTGGCGAAGCGCTGCTTCACTGTCGGATCGATTATTTCATATATAATCAAATGGAGAAAAACATTATTGCCAATTGGATCAGCCGCTATACTGGTATCGATACTTCAAGGAGATACCACAAAGTTATGAGCCCATCATATGAGAATCCAGCCACCTCTTCCTAGGAAACGCTAAAAATAAATTAATTTTTTTTATTGTCCTATACCTTCCATCATGTATTTTGCATAGATTCGTGTGACAAAACTGAAATCCCTCCCATAGAATGCGAAGTAACTTTGAGGTTTGGGTTTGACACAAATTTACGAGTGAAACGTTGAAGGAAACAAAAGCGCAGAAAATAGGGGAAAATAATGAACCTTTTTTTATTTTAAAACCAGCTTTTGTCTCTCATAGTTCTCCGACTACGAGTAAAGAATCTCATTTTTTTTGTCGAAGGGAGAGGGCAGAAGTATTGATGCTTACGCAAAATTATGCTAGCATGTATCAATAACAGACATTTGGTACCACAGGATAATACAATCCGAATGGATCCTCCCATAAGAGCCGAAGAAACTTTTTTTTGGTCTCTTTCGGTGTCTGTTCACAACGGTGGCTCTATCTCTGTCTTTTGCGATGCTTTGCACGATATAGTTTGGATCTTCTACAAAAACAGGCCAGAAAATAACTCTTCAGAATGAACCGAAGTTTCCAATCTGATCGTAGAATTCTGCGTTGATACTACTCCTAATAATAAAGTGATGAGTGAAATTGGTCTTTTTTTTTTTTTTTTTTTTTTTTTTTTTTTTTTTTTTTAATCCATTTTTGAAAGTAGGTCGTTTCATTGGATTGTCTCATTTTCTATGTCAATGTTGTGATGCTGATTGACACCAAGAAAATCAGTATAAATGAAGAACTTTTACTTGAAAGTAAAAAAAAGATGAGACAAAGACGAGGATCTTACAAAACTGATATCTCTAATTTATTGTAATCACAAATGTAGTTTTCGATTGAGAGAGGAAAAAAAAAACTTCAATGAGTACTTAAAATGTTTAAAAAAACAAAACAAAAACAGCGTACAGAAGACAGAACAATGAAATATCTAGGAATAAAATTCACGAATATCATAACAAAGTAACAATAATCCTTTTTTTCGTATCTACGAAAGTACCTAGGCAAGTACTATTTCTGCATTAATCCATTCTTCATTATTATTTTTTTTTTTTTTATTTAAATATAGAATTATGGATGGACCATATTATTTCAGTCCCAGAAGTATCGCACATCAATTTACAGGGGCACTCGTTAGTGGCAAAGGATGATAGAAAATGATAGTAAGATAATTAAAGTGACGACGATGCTTCCAAAGCATGTAAGACAACGAGAAGAGAAAGAAATCCATGGAAAAGATACATGAAATTGATGCAAATGCCTTTTTTCGTAGGAGTCAAAAATTTTCCTGGACCTGAAACAGAATAAAAGCAATCATCATGACTAGGTAAAATAACACTGCGCAAAAGATGTTCACGTTGTTTTCAAACCCCTCCTGACGGAAGCTAGTTTTCTCGATTTCTAAGGTAAAAAATAGGAAGGAACTCGCCATAAGAAGTTACTTCTTATGGCGAGTTGGACAGGAGTCCGCGAAATTGGAATTTTTCGCCAATTTCAAGCTAAGACTTTGGTAAGCTGAACAAATTTTTCCATTCAATCTTTTATAGTAGAAGTACCAAGTACCTATTGAATGAACATATCTATTATTTTAAAAAATAAAAATAAAAAAAGCAAAAATTTAAAAGCATATGTGCTCGAGATAAGGAATTTCCATTGTTTTTTTTCCCTGAGATGACTCTGTGGTTTCTAGTCAGTTACTTAAAAGTGAATGCCAATGATATCATCTAAAAACCCATTAAACTTGGTACAAAAATCACTGCAAAAACAATATTGTTCATCACATTGTTCGGCTCACATTTAATTGCCATATAACGAGGGCTCCCGGTGTGGCGCGGCGCGGGGAGGGACGCCCCTCTCCGAGACGTCTTGAATAATGGATATACATGGGCTTGTTTATAACCTCAGGTACCCTTAGGTACACATTATTGGGAAAAAAATTAAAATGCGTAATCGTTTTTTCAGGGGACAAACGGGACCGATAAGAGGCGGAATTTGGAATAATAAGCTCTCTGCCAAGTGAAAAACGTTTTGCTGTGGTCTTCCTCCGCACTCTCAAAAATTGATAAATATAGACATTGATTTCATGGATGGACACGAAATTTTAAAAAAACTCGACAGAGCAGTCTTTCAATAACATCCTGTGACATTTTCAGATCGAAAAAAAAGACAAGGAAGATCTATAAAGGGTCCGCTCACGGCCGCGGATTACACGTAGCCACTTACTCAATCAAAATTTCACCGAACCAGGGAGCTAAACCCCCTCAAAAGTCTTATAAAGGTATTATTCATCTCAGGTCCTCATCAAGATACTGCGAGGAGCTGGAAAAATGCCCCAATGATTATTCTGGGTCAAAACGGGACCGATAAGAGACTAGATTAGCGATAGTCGGTCGAATCGGTGTTTTCGCTTTGCTCCTGCTCATCTTCGCTCACTTAAAAAATCGAAATATCGAAATCAATTAGACGTATCAAAAAGCGGTTTCCCCCAAATTTGAAAGCGCGCCGCAGCTTTTACATTACTAGCAGTGAAATTTTCAGATAGCTATAAGTACATTGCCAACAGACCTGTTTAGTGTGACGTCACGAAAAAAATTGGATCCAAACAAATGGTCTCTCTCTCACTCGCTCTCGTGGGAAATAGGAGAAAACAGGATCCAAATTTTCAAATGCAAATTCGTGACAGTAAACAAGTTTTCTCAGATTTTATTACACCATAGGATTCCACGTATTTTAAAATGTAATCACGCTGCAGCAACATTTGTGAAACATCACGCAATAATTGACAATCACAGTTATTTCGAAGAAAGTCTATGTTTTGTCCTTGTCCCACTCACAGTTTCTTATGGTCCCAGACGTTTGGGATATATGCTTATCGGCACCATCACACCACGTGTTATACCTCGAACAAGCTTCGATACGAAGATAGGTTAGGATGATTAGTTTCATGGCGTTGACACGCCCATAAGAGACTACATAAGAAAAAAAAAACACATACAACATCTCTCGGTATAATTGTGATTGTAACTTTATACATATGATCTTTCAGGAATTATGCGTCGGAGTGAAAAGATACTTTGAGGTACGTAGAATCAAATGGTAAAGTAAAATTTGAGAAAACTGGATGTTACCCAGCATGAATTTCCATTCGAAAATTTGGGTTCGATTTCTTATGGGTAAATCCACGAGAGTGGGCGAGATGGAGCATTTGTTTGGATCCAATTTTGATCGTGGCGTCATCACTAAACAGGCAAATGTCTATACGGGGTGCCATGCCGCTCGCGGCCGCAGATGAAACTTACAACTAGTTACACTATAGGTGACCCAGCTAGGGGGCGAAGCCCCACTAAAAAGTCTTCTAAAGGTTTTTTGTCAAATAAGGCCCTCTTCAGTATACTATGAGAAACTGACAAATGTCCCGTCGGTTATTCCATGTCCAAACAGGACCAAAAACAGACGGTAAGACTGAAAGTACGCCGATTCGAAGTTACACTTTCGCTTTGCCCCTGCTCATCTCTGCTCACTTAAAAAATCGATGAATCGATGTAAATAAGATGTATCGAAACGCAGTTTCGCGCCCAAATGAAAGCAAAGCCTTTTAATTGCTTCTTGTACACTTTTCAGATCGATGCAAAGCCATTAAAGGTCTATACGGGACCGCTCGCGACCGTGGATGAAACTTAGTCCATCAAAATTTCACCGACCCAGGGGGCGAACCCCCTCAAAAGTCTTACAAAGGTCTTATTCATCTTAGGTCCTCTTCTACATACTACGAGGAACTAGAAAACCCCCCGTCGATTGTTTCGGGTCCCAACGGGACCGAAAAGAGACGGTAGTACTGAAAGTAAGTCGATTCGAAATTCCTTGTGCTTTGCTCCAGCTCTATAGTGCTCATCTAAGCTCACTTAAAAAACCGATAAACGGAAATAAATTCTAAGTACCTATCAAAACGCGGTTTCGACCAATCTTAAGTGCAACATTTAGATCACTAGCATAGTGACATTTTAAGCCCGATATAGAGGGTTTTAGTAATGGCGACTGCCTGCGATGAGCGTTCCAAACAAAGCCAGTTTGTCTCTCTCGCTCTCACGTGACCCCTATGTACTGCCATCTCACTCTAATTTCAAAAATCGTATATAGAGACTTCTTTTGTGAAATTTTATGGCAGAAATGAATTTCTCGAGGCTTTTTAATGCGATTTTGATAATAATTTTCGTAAAACAAGGCCCTGTGTACGGATTTCGATACTAAAAAGAGATGGATATACATGGGGGTCACGGGAGAGTGAGTGAGATAGTTTGGAACGCTACGCGAGTTTTATCACAACCGATTGCGACCGATGAGTGCATTGTTGTGGTTGTTGGCTAACCGTTGACTTCGCACTAAAACCGTCTATAGAGCCATTAAAGCTGGTCTATACGGGACCACTCGGAGCTGTGGATGAAACTTACTCCATCAAAATTTCACCGACTAAAGGGGGCGAAGCCCCCCTCAAAAGTTTTCGAAGGGTCCTATTCATCTCAGGTCCTCTTCAGCATACTACACTCCCCCCAAAAAAATCGGCGCACCTAGCGCGCTGGATCATTCCGCTCGAAAATTCGAAAAAATTAAAAAATTTTAAAAATCGTCATAACTTTTAAACTAAAAGAGCTAAAAATTTTTTAAGGCAAGGGTCGAATTCCTCATACTTTCTAGTTTTTTATACATAATCACAAATTTTCTTTTGGTCATTTTCCCACCCGTATGAAGAGACTTACCCAACCCTCGCGAAAATGTTTTTTTGGAGCACATCCCAAAAAAGTTACTCAAACTTCTCACATCTCTTTGGGCAAACGTAGCATAGGCAGAAAAAATTTGAGACATGCATCAGATTTCTCAGAGTTAGGACTATCGATCTGGTTACCTCAATTTTGTCTACAAAATTTTTTAAGGTCGGAAAATGCACTTTTCCGAGACCATGTAAAGACCGCTTCTGAGCACACAGTTTACACATCATCCGCTCAAACATGCGAAAAGATGATAAAAGTTCAAATCGTCATAACTTTTGAACTAAAACAGCTAAAAATATTTTAAGGCCAGGGTCGGATTCTTCGTATTCTTTAGTTCTTCATACACAAGCTTAAATTTTTTTTTTCGGTCATTCTTTTGCCCGTATGAAGAGTTCTTCCAAATCCTCGCGAAAACTGTTTTTTTGGAACACATCTCTAAAAAGTTACTCAAACTTCTCACATCTTTTGGGAAAAAGTTGCATAGATAGACAAAATCTGAAACCTGCATCAGTTTCCCTTTAGAGTCAGGGCTATCGACTTGGTTACCTCAATTTGTTCTAAAAAAATTGTTCAAGGTCAGAAAACGCACTTTTCCGAGACCATGTAAAGACCGCTTCTGAAGACACATACATAGTTTTCACATCCGCTCAAACATGCGTAAAGACCATAAAAGTTTAAATCGTCATAACTTTCGAACTAAAAGAGTTAAAAATATTTAAGAGCCAGGGTCGGATTTCTCGTACTTTCTGTTTTTTTTATACAGAAGCTCAAAATTTTTTTTTTGGTCATTTACGCCCGTGTGAAGAGTTTTTCTAAACGCTCGCGAAAACTGTTTTTTTGCAGCACATTTCTAATAATGTTCAGAAGCGGTATTTACATGGTCTCGGAAATGTGCGTTTTCTGACCTTGAACAATTTTTTTTAGAAAAAATTGAGGTAAACAAGTCGATAGCCATGACTCTAAGGAATCTGATGCAGGTTTCAGATTTTGTCTATCTATGCAATTTTTTCCCCAAAATAGATGTGAGAAGTTTGAGTAACTTTTTAGAGATGTGCTCCAAAAAAACAGTTTTCGCGAGGATTTGGAAAAACTCTTCATACGGGCAAAAGAATGACCAAAAAAAAATTTCAAGCTTGTGTATGAAGAACTAAAGAATACGAGGAATCCGACCCTGGCCTTGAAATATTTTTAGCTATTTTAGTTCAAAAGTTATGACGATTGGAACTTTTATCATCTTTTCGCATGTTTGAGCGGATGTGTAAACTGTGTGCTCAGAAGCGGTCTTTACATGGTCTCGGAAAAGTGCATTTTCCGCCCTTTAAAAAAATTTTGTAGACAAAATTGAGGTAACCAGATCGATAGTCCTAACTCTGAGAAATCTGATGCATGTCTCAGATTTTGTCTACCTATGCTACTTTTGCCAAAGAGATGTGAGAAGTTTGAGTAACTTTTTTGGGATTGCTCCAAAAAAAAAAAAAAACAGTTTTCGCGAGGGTTGGGTAAGTCTCTTCATACGGGTGGGAAAATGATCAAAAGAAAATTTGAGCTTCTGTATAAAAAACTAGAAAGTATGAGAAATTCGACCCTGGCTTTGAAATACGTTTAGCTATTTTAGTTTAAAAGTTATGACGTTTTTAAAATTTTGAAATTTTTTTCGAATTTTCGAGCGGAATGATCCAGCGCGCCAGGTGCGCCGGTTTTTTTGCGGGGCAGTGTATATGAGGAACTGGAAAATGTCCCATCGATTATTCCGGGTCCAAACGGGACCGAAAACATACGAAATTATTGAAATATTCGACCGATTCGGAGTTACTTTCGCTTTGCTGCATGCTGCTCATCAGCTAATCTCTGCTAAATTAAAAACTCGATAAGTCTATATAAATTTAAATTTAAATGTATCAAAACGCGGTTTCGATCGATCGAAAGCAAAGCTTTCCAATTACTTCCTTTGAAATTTTCAGATCAATGTAAAGCCATGAAAGGTCTATACGAGAGCGCTCGCGACCGTGGATGAAACTGACTCTATGAAAATTTCACCGGCCCATAGGAAACGAACCCCCCTAAAAAGTTTTAGGAATGTAATATTCATCTCAGGTCCTCTTCTGCATACTATGAGGAACTGGAAAATACCCCGTCGATTGTTTCGGGTCCAAACCGGAATCAAAACAGACGGAATGGGGCTTTTGCGCACTTTTGCTGTAAGAAATTTTAATAGTCGATTTTGTGTAAAAACCCCCAAAAACATTCGATGGTAGCACTGAAAACTTCCAAAATCCACTCCTAAACTCAATAAATGCTTTTCACTGCGCGGGTGTAATGGTGGCTGAGGACAGTAATAATGGGAGATTCCCATCTAACAATACGTACTGTAACTCCATCAAAAAGTGACCAATAAGATATGACTTTCATTTAGCATCGGTGTCACTACATATGTCACGGTGTACCATTCATCGGATGTGGATCACTATTCTGATGACTAATTACTCTGTGAATCATCCTTGTCAGCATAGAGAGAGAGACGAAATTAAGATAGGAATCTCCCATTCTTACTGCCCTCAGCCACCATATTACGCCCTCGCAAATAAAAGTGGTTATTGATTTTAGGAGTGGATTTCGGAAGTTTTTAGTGCTGCCATCATTAGTTTTGGAGGTATTTAAACCAGAATAGACTATTAAATCGCTTACAGCGAAAGTGTGCAACAGCCCCATGATGGAAAGTTGGCCGATTCGCAGTTCTTATCGCTTCACGCCTGCTGCTTATCAACGTTCACAAAAAAATCGATATCTCGAAATGAATTGGGTGTATCTAAACGCGGTTTTGACCAATCGAAAGCGCAGCAATAATACTACAAGCAGTGAAATTCTCAGATCGATACAAAGCCAATAAGGGTCTACATATACGGGACCGCTCGCGGCCGCAGATGACACTCTATTGAAATTCAAGCAACCCAGGGGTCCAAGCTGAAAGCCCCCCCCCCCCAAAGTCTTCTAGTGGTATTACTCATCTCATGTCTTGTTCAGCATACCATTAGAACTAAAAAATGTCTCATCCATTACTCCAGGTCCAAACAGGACGAAAAACAGACGGAATTACGGAAAGTCAGCCGATTCGGAGTTACTTTCGCTTTTCTCCCGCTCGTCTCCGCTCCCTTAAAGACTCGATATCTCAAATGAATTAGTCGTATCAAAACACGGTTTCGACCAATCGAAAGTTCAGTATTTAGAGTATTATCGGTAGAATTTTCAGATCGATATGACACAAACAAAAGCCCAATAAAGCACCTCTCACGGCCGCGGATTACATTACTGCAGGAAAAGTTCACGGACCAAGGGGGCGAAACCCCGCTGAAAAGTCTTCTAATGGTCTTACTCGTCTCATGTTCTCTTCAGCATACCAATAGGAACTAAAAAATGTCCAATCGATCATTCCAGGTCCAAACGGGACTGAAAACAGACGGAAGTACGGAAAGTCGGCCGATTCGGAGTTACTTTCTTTTCGTTCCTGCTCATCTTAGCTCACTTAAAAAATCGATACCTCGAAATAAAATTTGTTGTATCAAAATGCGGCTTCGACCAATCGGAAGTGCTGCCTTAAGAGTACTAGCAGTAAAAATTTTTAGATCGACATGAAGCCAAAAAAAGTCTATACGGGACCGTTCGCGACCGCAGATGACACTTACTCTATAAAAATTTTAGCAAACCAGGGGGCCCAAGTCCCCCTCAAAAGTCTTCTAGAGATCTTACTTATCTTAAATCTTGTTCAGCATATACCACTAGGAACTATAAAATGCTCCTTCCATTATTTCCCGGGGTTTAAACCAGACGAAAAAAAGGCGGAATTACGGAAAGTCGGCCGATTCGGCGTTACTTTCTCTTTGTTCCTGCTCATCTTCGCTCACTTAAAGAATCGATACCTCGAAATGAATTAGTTGTATCAAAATGCGGCTCCGACCAATCGAAAGCTCAGCTTTCACATTACTGCTGGTAACATTTCCAGATCGATACAAAGACAATAATGGTCTGTACGGGAACGCTCAAGGCCACAGATGAAAGCTTACTCTATTGAAATTATAGCAAACCAGGGGCCGAAGCCCCCCAAAAGTCTTTTTGAGGTATTACTCATCTTATATCTTGTTCAGCATACCATTAGAAACTTTGAAACGCTCCTTTCATTATTCCGGGGTTTAAACCGGACAAAAAACCGACGGAATTACGGAAAGTCGGCCGATTCAGAGTTACTTTCTTTTTGCTCCTGCTCATCTTTGCTCATTAAAAAAATCGATACTTCGAAATGAATTCGTCGAATCAAAACGCGGTTTCGACCAATCGAAAGTGCAGTACTTAGAATATTAGCAAAAAAAATTTTTAGATCGATCTGACGCCAACAAAGGTCAATAAAGCACCTCTCACGGCCGCGGATTACATTACTGCATCAAAATTTCACAGACCAACGGGGCGAAACCCCGCTGAAAAGTCTTCTAAAGGTCTTACTCATCTCATGTCCTAATCAGCATACCATTAGGAACTAAAGAATGTCCCATCGATCATTCCGGGTCCAAACGGGACCGAAAACAGACGGCATTAGCGAAAGTCGGCCGATTCGAAATTACTTTCGTTTTGATCCTGCTCATCTACTTTTGCTCGGCTAAGCTATTTTAAAGGGCTACTTTGGTTTTACTTAAACTATGTTTTTTTAAACGAAGAAAAAATCAGTAATTAGGAACTTTCTCTCCCCCTTTTCCCGTAACAAGTAAACATTTCATCTGTCTTTAGCAAATTTAGAGAAATCATTTTTTTTAAAAAAATAGTTTTGAAAAAAATTTTGTGGTGAAATCCCAAAAAAATTTATGGTGTAAATAGCCTCCGCGTCAAAAAATCGGAATTAACAAAAATGGAGGGTACAATTTACTATCTGCTGTCTCTCATTCACATACCTCTAATTGTCTTTGTCAGAAAAAAGCCACGTTGCCAAGTGCACTCTTACTGATTTATTTTTTTTTTCAAATGGGCCAACTCGGAATCCTCTCCTTCCCAGATTTGATTCAACTCAGTAATCGGTGTAAAAAATCTGTCACGGGCAACTCGGTATCACCCCCCCCCCCCCCCCCCCCTGATAAATTCCAAGCTATGCCACTGACCTTTTTCTCTGAAAAAGTGGAACTATACAAATTCATCAAGAGTCTGTACAGAACCCAGACCAGTCTTATTCTACCAGTGTTACACCCAGGGGGGCTAGGCTGAATGGGGGATCCATGGTTGCTCAGATGGGTTGCCTCAGTTATTATAAAGCCAAAAAATTAGGGAGGTCCGAAGGTAAAATTTTTTTCTACACTAAAGAGATGGAAAAAATCACCCACTAGTTGACGTCAGTGGTCAAGCAGAGTAAAACATTGGCGGATGCAAGGGGGGGGGGGCTTCGCTTCCCCCCTGTTCAAACCAAAATGGGGGGGAGGGGGAAGAGAGGGGGAAAGAGAAGAAAGGAAAAGGGGGTCTCTGGGGGGCGAAAATTCCAAGCCCCCCCCCCCCCCCCCCCACAAGGGCTGGATCCGCCAATGGAGTAAAAGACAACGCCAATCAACATTGGAAGTTTCTTGCAAATCACGGAAATTTTTTTGCATTCATCTTTGACGGAAGCTCTCTTTTATATCTTTGCTCGAGAGTATACTGAGATGCACAGACTCTTACTTGAGAGATTTCAGTTTGAAAAATACCATTCCCAGCACCTTGGGGTAGATTTTCACCCCCACGGCTGATGGCAGGTTATAAATCCTCATATTTCAAATCAATTAGCTAATCAGTCATGTTTTGAATCAGCAGCTTGGGTGGTTAGACAACCAAGTGCTCTGACTTCTGATGCTTAGTACAATAAACGAGTGTTGATGATGATACACACTACTTTAGGGTATGAACATGGATTTCAGAAGTTTTGTAAAGTAAGGACTCGTGGTGCCATGGGTCAATATAGCCGAAACACCCTTAATTGGCGTTTTCAGATAAAAATCAGCCCACCCTGAAATGTTGGACCAATATTGGTAACTTTTTTTTCAGTGTAGTAAATTGAGTCAAAATGCTGAAGAAGCATTCAAGGTTCAAAAATTTAAAAAAAAATTCCGTGCTATTTTTCCCCAGAAAATTGGAGAGTACAATTTCTTACATGATTACAGGGTGCCTCATTTGATGGATACAGTTTAGCCACAAGGTTCCTTAGTTTTCCTTACCAAAAACATCTTGAAATTGTACTTTCTATAGCTATCTTTCCAGAGCTAGTTTGGCTATCTATAGCAATATGGAAAAAAATAAAATAGGATCAAAGCTAAAACAATTTAATTAAAATAAAATAACCCTGGGACGTTTCGAGGCTCAAACGGCACTCTTCCTCTGCCACTCTCAGAGTGAATTGAGTTGATTCAAGATGTTTTTTGGGAAGGAAAACTAAGGAGCCTTTTGGCTAAACTGTATCCATCAAATGAGGCACCCTGTAATCATGTAAGCAATTTTACTCTCCAAATTTTTTGGGAGAATAGCACGGAATTTTTTAATTCAGAGTTGAATTTTCGGGCTATTTGTGTAATTCTGTTGCTATCTATAGCTAAACTTACAAAAGGAACGCAACGCCCCCCCCCCCACCCAACCTCTTCTGCTGGGAGATTTCCGCTGCCCTCTCGGGGCTACATAAAAAGCTGGTAGCATCAGGCAAAGGCTGAAACCTTCAGGATGGCTGTGAACAATGCTTTAAACAGACACATACACCAACTCCTGGTTGTAAGAAGAGCATCGTCACATTTTGTTTTTCTTTTAGTCTCCACTTGAAGGAGGTCATAAAATTATATTATTAGCTTCTTCCAGTAAAATCAATTATGACAACTTCTGATTCAGTTGGAGCCTGTGCCTGTGTCTGAAATGAGTATATATGCATTCGTAGTATGGTTTTTTCTACTTTAAGAAAAATATATGCTGTTGTACACTTCTTCCCAGCCGTTTACCTCGTTTTGACAAATTAGCGAACAACAGTATTTATTGCTAGAGACTGTAAACCAATGAATAATTGAATGTTGGATGGATACAGAAAAAAGAGGACTTACCCAATAAAAAAAGTGAGAAAAAATTTTTCCCTCTTCACTGGCTGGTTCTTTTTTTTTTTTGGTCCGTATTGAAGGCATCAAACAATTTTAAGAGCTTTAGTCAAAATGTCAGTTTCACACCTGCAAGAGGGAGAGATAGATTAGTGATATTTTCAAAGGTAGGAAAAAAAGGGTTTCATTCCTCTAGCATGACACACTCAAGCTTTTTTTGAAATGATGATCAGGGTGATCTCATAACAAATTATAGAGTCTTCTTTTTTTTTCTTATGTGCACGCATTTTTCTGAAAGGCTGCCCTATTTTTTACTTTGTACTAAAGTATTTTTTTAGTGATGGGATTCAACAAATACCTTTGATGAGCTACCGAAAATGAATAGAAACACATTGGTGAGTAGATTCTTTGCAGAGGGTTTCAACTCAGGACAAAGCAACCTCTCACCCAAAGATATTATATAGATACCGAATGCTAGGGAATAAAAAAGTCCCGATTCCTGTAAGTATGCAACTTGTTTTGCACATAGGCAAACATGGTCTTTCTCTCTCTTTTTTCCCTGAGAGTGAGGGAGAGAGAATTTTTGCCTGTCGCAAAACCGCTGCCTAATGGCCGGTGAAACTTCCAATTTGTGTACCCCCTAGCAGGTCCATTTCCCCGCCTAAAGGGAGGGCCTCATTCAGTATCTATGTAGTATATAAAATCTTTGCTCTCACCAGTGCAGTTTAATGCATTTAAGGAACTAGGCACTGCTACTTGTCAAATCCTGGTACTCTAAATGCAACTGCTCGACTTTTGGGAAAAGCAACCTTATCACTAGCTAAAAAAAAGGCCAAATTCATCTATAAAAATCAAAAGCTTGCTACTCCAAAAATGGGAATCATTTAAGAAGATTTTAAACTTTTTTTTTTCCAAACATTGGGGATTTTACTCTGAAGTTTTGATTGAAAGAAAATTAACTCCCTTTGGTTTTTTAAAAGCACAACAGCTATCCAACCCAAAATGCAACAAACGATGGTAAAAATTTTAAAAAATCAATCAAAAAATTGGAAAGGGAAATTTTTAAAAAACAAATATTTTTGATGGGGGATTTTAATTCTATTTAATTTTTTTGATTTTTTGGAGTTATCTTTCCGTTGTTTATGATGGGAAGCCATACACTCCAAACATTTACGATGATTCAGTATCAACCCCCAAGTAAATTCAGGGAAAGAACCAAATAGAAAAAAAAAGCCCACCCCCAAAAGAAGAATGATCATTCAATCTGTTCTATTACTCCTGCATAGTTAACTTTTCTTAACTTTGTAAACCCCAGGAAAACCCAATTGTTGGGTTAATTTTTTAAGAAGGCCCATTAAACAACCAGAGAATTTCACACTTCAGACGGGCCCGCTTAGGGACTGACCGGAAACCTTCCCTTTAGGGGAAAACGGTGAACAGAATAGACAGAGAGTAGGTATGTTTATCCTGAAGAGAACTACAAATTTATTTCCGTTATGAGGTACTTTGCACTCAATATTCTCTAGAGAATTTTGAATTTCAAATAGTCCATTAATAACGAGGCTATCGTAAAACTTCACCCTGAAGGATAACACATACTTGATTTTCTACTCAGTATCAAGTCGATGATTCAAAATCACTGAATGGGCACAAGCTGAAAACTGATGCAAACTACTCTTGGAGCAGGGCCATAAAGTAGAACTGATGGAAGCTGAGAGTGCTGTGATAGAGTAGAGAGATCAGAACTAATCAGTAGAAGGGCAGTATTTACAAGAACTAGAGATTAGAAGAGGCAGCTAGCGCAACGGCTCTCTGATCTTTCACACTTGATAAGATTGGCACTTACCTTATAATATTGTCGTCAGTTTCTCGACACATATTTAGCATATAACAGCACGGACAACATAGGTGATTGTCTGAAATTTCATGAAAGCAGAGGAGTTACAGGGCCAAAAAAGCCGACACTGACACTACACTATCCAATCATCCGACTGCCTTCGAAAAAAACACTGTAGTATAGCGGAACGAACTTTGGAATTCACAGGGAGGATTTGTTTTTCTGATAGTGACTTGAGTAACTTGTAAAATCCGTGATCACACTCGGTAAAACGAAAATAATCCAAAACCGAAATTTTTCACCGTGAACGCAGAAGAGAATACGAAAATAAATAAGAAACTGTTTATAGGTTATGAAAACATCCACCAAACAACGGAGGGATTCGGCACCATTGAAATTAAAAGAAAACGTCTCAAATCATCCGATTCCAATGTTTTTCCGCAAAAATTCTCTCTCAATTTGCAACCAATTTGATGTTGTTGGGCTCAAAAAAACAAGCAAAAAAAATTTCGCATTTCCTAACGGGACGTTTTTTTTACCTAGTGACCTCAATGAAACAAATACATTACGATATATAATCCGCCCCTACATAACCTGCAAATCGAAGCCCTTTTTTTTCCGCAGAAATTCTCTGCGGTACTGCAACCAATTTTTTTGAAATTTATCTCAAAAAATCGAGCAAAAAATTTCGCATTTCCTAACGGGCCGATATTTTCAATTAACGCTTCTAAAAAATAAATACAAGCCGTCAAAGTGAGAATCTCAAAAAGCGACTAGTAACGCTATCTATCGGGCAAAAATCTCCCAACTCGCGGGTGAGGAACCACCTTAAGGCACGATTCCTTACAGATGAGCGTAAACTGCCGAGTGAGCAGTACAAAACGAAAGAGAACTTCAAACTTTGTCAATCAGAGAGCGCAATCAAATGATTTTGCGTTCTAAAGATAAAATTTTGCAATCCAAGAATGGGTGATTTTTCATTCTAAATTGCACTTTTTACAAGGCCAGATTCGGTTAATTTTACAATCCAAGGAATTGATGATTTTTCTATCTGAATCGCAGTTTTTACAAACCCAGATTTTGTCAATTCTACAATTCAAGATTTTGAAAATTTTACAATCCAAGAAATTGATGCTTCATCATTTTAGATAGCAGTTTTTACAATGCCAGGTTTGTTAATTCTACAATCCTAGATGCTGTAAATTTTAAAAAACCCAAAAAATCGATGCTCTATCATTTGAACAGCAGTTTTCACAATGCCAAATTTGTTAAATTTTTCAAAACCCAAAATTTTGGAAATTTTACCAATCATGATTTGTCAAGATTTTCCATTTGTACAGATAGAATTGCAAACATTTAGAATGTAACTATAACAAAGAGTGTAAAATGTAATTTTAGCAAAATTTGTTGACAAGATTAACAATCCGAAGGATAAAACAACAAAATCTCTGGCCAGCTGACTTAGCATCTAAGTGTTTAGCATTTCTAACAAAATGAAATTGTTCGTTTATCTACGCACACGCTTAATTTTCCTAGACAAAATAAATGTAAATGCAATTATGCAAACGATGTTTTGTTATTCCACAATTCCTTTTTTTTTTTCTTCAGTGTATCATAAGCGGTGGTAGCCGCACAGGCCCAGTAAGAAAACATCCCTGGGAGGGTACACCTACCGCTTATTATACACGAAACAGCTCAAAACAGCGTTTTCGTGAATTTTCGAAAATGTCCATCTTAATTTCGTCACTCTCTCTACACGCTGACAAGGATGCGATTCACAGAGTAAGTAATTAGTCACCATAGTAGTGATCCACATCCGATGAATGGTACCGTGAAACCTGGTGACACCGGTGTTGAAAGAAAATCGTCTCTTATTGGTTACTTCTTGATGGAGTTTAAATGCAGCCAGTATTATTAAATGGGAATCTGGAATCTCCCATTATAATGGGCATTATAAGGGCAGTAATAATTATTACTGCCCTTCTCCACCATTACGCCCGCCCAAGTAAAGCAATTATTGAGTTTAGGAGTGGATTTCGAAAGTTTTTAGTGCTTCCGCCGTTATTTTTGGAGGTTTTTACACCAGAGTCGACTATTAAATCACTTATAGCAGAAGTGTGCAACAGCCCCCTATTGTTGTGTAATGATTTGTAGTCGGATGACGATGACGAAATGATGATCTATAGGTACTTAAATTGAATAATTCTAGAGAGAGTAAGCCTATGCGAGGAACATCTGATCCCTTGCTTTTTGATGACTAAATATATTACATCTGCGGGTACATGAAATATATTATGGTTTCACTCGCGTGAAAAAAGGGTCATCATGTTCGCATGCCCAGGAAAAAAACCGAGAAGCGTGTAACGTTGAAATAAAAAATTTCAAACAAAACGCCGAATCATCGCTTGTGTGGCCTGTAGGCTTTGTGTTCGCGGGTGTTTAAAAAAAAAAAAAAAAAAAAAAAAAAAAAAAAAAAAAAAAAAAAAAAAAAACTGTTTGAGAAATACCATCTATCCGCGTTCCTACCCACTAAAACAACTCCATCAATCAAGAGATAATGCAATTTGCAATGTTATATTTTCCCCATAAGATCACTTTTAAGTAAAATGTCGGCATCATAACAAGAAAATTTATATGCAACCGTTTTATGATGCACCTTTGACTTATTGCTTTTTTTACAGATTCCATTAGTTATCGCGAAAAGGTAGCATTATGATTTCTTTGTTAAGATGCCGAAATTTCCACCGAATGCTGTACTTACTCTAATATGGCAGTCACGTGTTATGATCTATCGATGTATAGTTATCGATGGTCGATCGATGTATAGTTATAATTACTTGCTTTAAGGTGATTCCCTGCGAAAGTTGGGAATATTCCAAATGCAATTTGTATATGGCAACGCTAGTCACTTGTTGAAATTACGGTCGATTTTTGTTCACTTTGGTGCATGGTATAACCTTTTTCCAAGACTTTTCATCATTAATATCTCTAGCAGATAAATCGACCTAAAACATCAACTAAGCTCTTAAAGTTTAACTATAACATGAGTTGCTCATATCATCATATAAGCGTAAGTTTCGAAAATTACCTAATCGTAAGCATCGTTTTTTATAAACAGTTTCATACCACAACTCCATAGGTCGCATTGTTAAATTAGTTCCTACCCTCTCCCTTCCTCTCCCAGATCATGACGATAACTGCCGATATGACAATATTGACACTGATGACAATTCCCGGCGCTAGAGCCCGAACTATTTTTCTGCGATGGGCGAAATGCACCTGCACCAGGGTTGCCAGACAGGACTTTCAAAAAATCTGCACAGTCTATAAAAGAAAAATCTGCAAAATCTTATACTTCAATGTACAAAATGATGGAGTTTTTCTGCTCAAACACAAATTTTACGTAAAAATGGGGTAAATTTATGCAGATTTTTGTAATTTTTGTGCAAATCTATGATACGCGGTCATTCCGAAAGCTCTGCACAAGTGCAGATTTTTCTCAACACCTGGGTAAGTTCAAATAACTTTTAACTTTTTTATGTAATTTGTCATTACCGTAGATCATTGAGCAAGGCAAAAATATCAGGAAAATAAAGGTTTTGACCAAAATTCTTTCCTGATAGACAATAATTTATGTCAAATTGATGATGGATCGATAATAAATCTAAAGAACTACCGGAAAAATTATGTCTTTTTACAAGTTTTAATGAGTTTTACTGGGTCTACGGTAATGACAAAAAAAAAAAAAAAAAGTTTTTGTCATTACCGTAGACCCAGTAAAACTCATTAAAACTTGTAAAAAGACATAATTTTTCCGGTAGTTCTTTAGATTTATTATCGATCCATCATCAATTTGATATAAATTATTGTCTATCAGGAAAGAATTCTGGTCAAAACCTTTATTTTCCTGATATTTTTGCCTTGCTCAATGATCTACGGTAATGACAAATTACATAAAAAAGTTCAAAGTTATTTGAACTTACCCACCTGGCAACTCTGACCTGCTCAGCTCCCAGCAAGTAACCAAACTGTTGTGCGTTGGAGCCGAGAAATTTACACCGGTGTTTGTTTGTCAAACGACTTCTATTATTTGACGGCACGATGGCGACGCCCGCGCTTGTCGAATAAATCCTTCAAATAACGCCATCAAACATCAGTTCCACCATCCGCAGTCCAAAACTAACGACTTTCGTCATGTTTATTCAGTGTCATACCGTCATGTTGGCTCACCTACCTGCGTTTAATCAAACTGTTTGAACGTCTACGAAATTCTAACCTTTGACGGTCAACGGTGTTGTCTGAGATCATCATTAATCATGACGCAAACTCATTTATTCCTAATAATGGTCTATTTCGTCGAGTGGCGCAGCCTTTTCTAGAAACACTAAAATAAGTAAAGGGTGTGTTTTGTACAGGGACAGGTTAGGTTAGGTTAGGTTAGGCCGGTCGAGCGATGGAAGCTCGGACAAGTAAACGAGGTAAAATAAATTCAAATTTCAAATACGGCCGCCTTCCGAATATTTAAAGAGTTAACTATTCCTGCACGATCGCGTTGTTTTTGTCTACCGCACGAAATGAAGGCGCTTCAAAAAGGAATACGCAGCCTCTGCCTCAAGTGAGCAGTTGAGCACTGAGAACGCTCGAGGACACTGGACGTGAGAAGCAACCAACCCACCCGTCCGCATTGGCGAATACGGGGGGGGGGCGAACGGGGCGACCCCCCCCCGTTCGGCCCAAAAAGTGGGAAAAGAGGGGAGAGGAAGGGGAAAAGTAAGAGCGAAAACAAGAAAAGGGGGTCATTTAGGGGCGAAAATCTCAAGTTCGCCCCCCCCCCGTTCGCGAGGGCTTGGTCCGGCACTGCCCGTCCGGTGCTGGTTACCCGTTTTTATAGCGAGTACACATATTTATGTATATATTTTTCCTATTCAAAGAAATGAAGGCATTTCACCAGGCGAAACACAGTTCTGCTCGATCAACAGGTGGAAGGGAACCTTCTTCAATGGCTTTGAGTGAAACACTTATGATTGAGGTTATCAAGCAAGTTACTGTCTACCATTGGTGGATAAAGAGGGGGGTAAAGGGGGCGATCACCCCCCCCCCCATTCAGCCGAAAAAAGGGGTAAAGAGGGGTGGTAAGGGGGAAAGAAAGAGAGTCTACGGGGGTACAAATCCCAAGTTCGCCCCCCCCCTCCGTTCGCGGGGGCTAGATCCGTTAATGCTGTCTACTGATGAATAATGTCAAGTATGTTCTTATTTGTCGATGATCTAGGGTTTATGCGGAGACAATATATGATAGAGGCCACGCACTATCTATCTTACCCATGTTTACGCGCGGTGGCAACTTTTTTTTTCGGGGTCTCAACAGAACACCGCAAACATGGACCATACATTGACTGATGAGAAACGTCGTTGAGATTTTTGCCTAGTGAAAACCGAAGCATCGAAATTGTATCAGTCAACGTATGGTCCATGTTGAATGGTGCTCCATCATGCTCTCTGAGTTAATTCCTGTTGAGCTCCGAAAAATTAGTCAGCCACCGCGCGCGCGGCTAGTGCGTGGTCTCTATTATAGATTGTCTTTGGGTTTATGTTTATGAGGAAAAGAAAACGTCGCAGGTTATTCACATAGAAACCAAAGTACTATGACCTTCAAAAGAAAGTCCTCTCATCGAAATTATTGTTCTCGATAAAATTTTCTATTTTTCTAGCTACCTCGGTGTTTTCAGACGCTATTCCTATTCCACAAATACAATGAGTTCTCGCCAACCGCAGACTATCCGCAGATTCGGATATCAACGCACATCCATTCCAGCGGGAAACAGAAATGTAGTATAAGATAAGGCTATTAGGTTCTTTTGGCAACCTCTCGGAGATTTTAATCCGATAGATGGCGTTACTTGTCGCTGGCTCCGAAAATAGCGTTTTTTGACGGTTTTCGGCTGTTTTCTCTGAACAGACGAATTATAGACGAAAAATCGGATTGTCAGCACAGACCTGCGTAATTTTTTGCTTGATTTTTTGAGCCATAAACGGGCCAAATTTGGTTCAGAAATAAAGACGTATTTATGGGAGGAAAAAATCATATGAAATTTGGAGTTGTATCAGTAAAAATTACAGGTGAAACAGAAACCTGTAATCTTTACTGAAACAACTCCAAATTTCATACGATTTTTTTCCTCCCATAAATACGTCTTTATTTCTGAACCAAATTGGCCCGTTTATGGCTCAAAAAATTAAGCAAAAAAATACGCAGGTCTGTGCTGACAATCCGATTTTTTGTCTATTATTCGTCTGTTCAGAGAAAACAGCCGAAAACGTCAAAAAACGGCTATTTTCGGAGCCAGCGAAACCATCTATCGGATTAAAATCTCCAGGAGTTTGCCATAGAATCACCTTAAAGTTCAGACCGATTCATCTTCCTCAAATTACAACTGATAGCTGTAATCGTCCAAGGAAAGAGGGGGCGTATCTTCCATTTTTTCAAAATTGAGATAGTGTCACTCAAATCAGTAGCGGAAAAAAAAGATCTGTTGGCACAGGGAGGTGGGGGCATTTGCGTCGGCTGGGGCGTGAGAAGAATAAAAGGGAAAGACAGGGAGGAAGGAAAAAGAGGAAAGAAATGAAGAAGACGAGCAAATGGCGTCGCGTGCAATCTGGCAACGCTGCAAATCGTCCATTGAAATGCTTGTAAAATATCGAACATCGGAGGTGCACTCCCTCGATTTGATATTTCACATGCAATTCAATGGACGAAATTCAGCGTTGCCAGATTGCACGCGACGCTGATGAAGACGAGCGAGGAATGGAGAAATAGAGAACGGCCTCATAGAGCGGACCAGCTTTTGCTTTATTAGAGCCTGGTACCAAATAATGATTGGTCCCGAGCATCGAATTATGCGTGCATCTTGCGTGCGGTTTCGATCAATCAGATAGCTAACGCACGGTCACATGACCGTGCGTAAGTTACGCTCGGGACCGAACATTAGTTGGTCCCTGGACCGTGTGGTCCAGAGGCGGACTGGCCCACCGGGACACCGGGAAATTTCCCGGTGGGCCGCGGCCACTTAGGGCCGGTTGGATCGTGAGAGGGAAAAAAATAAGAAAAAAAGAGAAAAAAAAGGAAGAAAGGAAGGAAGAAAAAAAGGAAGAAAGGAAGAAAAAAGGAAAAAAGAAGAGAGAGAGGAAGAAAAAAGAAGGAAAACACCAGAGACAAAGATAAAAGTGAGGCCGTGCGTGTATTTATACTTGGTAAATTTGGGCTGCGGGCCAGTCATTCGATTTTTTAGGGCCGGCCGGGCCGGGCCGATCATTCGAATTGGGCCGGACCGGGCCGATCATTCGAATTGGGCCGGACCGGGCCGATCATTCATTCGATTTTTTAGGGCCGATCCGATCATTCGATACTTCAGGGCCGGGCTGGGTCGATCATTTGATACGTCAGGGCCGGGCCGGTTACTCAATACGTTTTGGACGGGCCGGACGGGCCGGGCCAGGCCTGTCATTCGATAAATTCGGATCGGGCCGGGGGGCGGGCTATATTCATTCGTTTTATGTGGGTCTGACCGGGCAGGGCCGATCATTCGCTTCATTAGGGCTGGAACGAAAGCAGAGAGGAAATATTTCAGAATGTTTAGGTAGCCATGAAAAGGGCTTTTTTTTTTTTTTACTTTTTTTATATTTCATATATTTAATATAAAATGGCAGTCTCTACCCTGCAAAAATGCAGAGAGTCGGCTATCATATAATAATGAAATTGATGACCCAAACATGCTTCGGATTGTTGTTTTTGACTGTGAAAATACCAACATTTTCTCGGGGGGGGGGGGGCAACCCCCCCCCAGGTTAGGTTAGGTTAGGTTATCTATCGTCACTAAGATAAAATGGCAGTCTCTTCCCTGCAAAAACGCAGAGAGTCAGCGATCATATAATAATGAAATTGATGACCCAAACCTGCTTCAGATTGTTATTTTTGACTGTGAAAATACCAAAATTTTCTCGGGGGGGGGTGTCCCCTCACATCCCCCATATGGGCCGGACCAAAGTTGGTTTCCCGGTCCGAATTTGGGGGCCAGTCCGCCTCTGGTGTGGTCCGATCTGAAAGGGCAAAAAGGTGGAGAGGGGTCATACGTTTACCACTTCGACGCATAGCTCGTGGTATCCAATTTAAACGGCAAACCTACCGAAGATTTACTGATTCGATAGGGAATACGTGTCTTACTTTTATAGGTGTGCCTTCATTTTTTAAGGTAGACTAAAATGGTACAGGAGAGTACGAATGGTTAGTCACTTTTCAACCCGTGGCGTTATGCGATTCAAATACTCCTACCGAAAATTACCGCAATTTGACCGATGGACACCGTGTTACACTTTCATGAGATCAGACCAAAAAACAAGCAATATAAAATAGAAAAAAAAGAAGAAAAGATATGGCATATCCAACAATCGTCAAAACATTTATTTCTACTTGGCATAGTAATAATAGCGAGCTGATCTGGCGAAAATGCCCTGTTTCAAATGCTAGCTACTAGCTAGTTCACAAGATGACTGCTATGAGGTGCTTCCGCGCTAGGTTAGCGTACGGTAAGCGATGACCGCGGTCTTTTTGAATTATCAAATGAGTAATTTCCCTCTTTTCTTTCCCTCTTTCTGTCTTCTTCTCTTGTCTTCTCTTTTGAAATTTAAATGCCAAAAAAGCAGTCTGATCCTGCGAAAAAGCAGGACCCAATACACAGAGGCGGACTGGCCCCCAAATTCGGACCGGGAAACTAACTTTGGACCGGCCCATATGGGGGGTGTAGCCCACCTGGGGGGGGGGGGGGTTGGGGGGTCTGCCCCCGAGAAAATTTTGGTATTTTCACAGTCAAAAACGACAATCTGAAGCATGTTTGGGTCATCAATTTCATTATTACATGATCGCGCTGACTATCTGCGTTTTTGCAGGGTATAGAGACTGCCATTTTATCCTAGTGACAATAGAAAAGCCTCCATTATAATTTTTTTGTTTTGTTTTTTTGTTTTTTTGTTTATTTTTTTGGTTTTTTTGTTTTGTTTTTTGTTTTTGTTTTTTTTGTTTTGTTTTGGGCGTGATTGATTTCAGCAAGAAGAATTTTCGACTTGATGATGATAAGAGCCACGCCTTCGTGCACCGTCATCGTCATCAAGCCGAGGAAACAAACGTGCATCGAAATACCTCCTTAAATATAAAAAAGTAAAAAAAAAAAAAGAAAAGCCCTTTTCAGGGCTACCTAAGCATTCTGAAATATTTCCTCTCTGCTTTCGTTCTAGCCCTAATGAAGCGAATGATCGGCCCGGCCCGGTCAGACCCACATAAAACGAATGAATATGGTCCGCCCCGGCCCGACCCGAATTTATCGAATGATAGGCCTGGCCCGGCCCGGCCGGTCCAAAACGTATTGAGTAACCGGCCCGGCCCGGCCCTGACATATCGAATGATCGGCCCAGCCCAGCCCTGAAGTATCGAATGATCGGATCGGCCCTAAAAAATCGAATAATCGACCCGGCCCGGCCCGAAAAAATCGAATGAATGATCGGCCCGGTCCCGGCCCAATTAGAATGATCGGCCCGGCCCGGCCCTAAAAAATCGAATGACTGGTCCGCAGCCCAAATTTACCAAGTACAAATACATGCCCGGCCTCACTTTTATCTTTGTCTCTGGTGTTTTCCTTTTTTTTCTTCCTCTCTCTCTTCTTTTTTCCTTTTTTCTTCCTTTCTTCCTTTTATTCTTCCTTTCTTTCTTCCTTTTTTTCTCTTTTTTTCGATATTTTTTTCCCTCTCACGATCTAACCGGCCCTAAGTGGCCGCGGCCCACCGGGAAATTTCCCGGTGTCCCGGTGGGCCAGTCCGCCTCTGCCAATACACCTTGGTGGGGAGGGAGCCACGAATGACGAAATACCATCAGATCCGAGAAGAACGAGAGGCGAGAACACGAGAAGAAGAAACAACCAAATGGGGCCTGGCGCGATCTGGTGGTAAGACTAGGAAGGTCAAGTGACATATTGCGGTTTCATTCGTATCACGTATTGCACACAGATAACGCCAGCAGCGCTGACCGCCACACTTGTTGGCGCGCAGTACAAAATCGAATCGCTCTCAGTGGCGAAGATCATTACGTAGTATGTACTAAGACCGGAACCGTAGGCTCCGAGACGCCAGAACTCCTTCGTTACCGGGGTTAAAAAATTTTCCAGCCCGCCAGCCGCTCGCAATATGTTTCCAATTAATCTGGGACCTATAAATGTTCAGTACACACGGTCCCCGAAAGACGTAGGCTGCGTTGAACGTTTACGTGTGTATTTAAATAGCCTTAGGTGCTCACCAATCATCTGGGGGCGGGACCGTCTGTTCCGAACATTTCAAAGACTTCTAATACTATCTAGACTGGACAAAAGGCCGATTTTAGGGCGGGGAAAGTGAATACCAGGGGTGGGACAAAAATCGCATGTTGCGCCTGGCTACGCCGCATCCACGATTACAGTAAGTGCTAAGATTTTCAGAAATACATTGATTTAAATGGGAAAATGACTTTTTTGAAAAATTAATTAAAAATACTAAAAAAAATATTTTTCCATAAAACTTGGTACCGTTTGAAAGATCATGATATGCAGATTTCGGTTCGGGCCGGTTTTATATGTGATTTTTGAACGAGGAACATTCTACAGGGGCTTACAGTTGGGTACCGATTTTCTACAAGGTATTTCATAAAATTGTTTTCTTTGTACTTTTTTTGAATGGTTACAGCTCAAAAAAAATAAAATTTATGCGATAAATTATTGAGACACAAAAAACAAATAACTTTAATCATAACATAGATTACGTAAAATTGAGTACACACAGCTATGTAGGTTGTCTCAGCGGGGTACCGAAACGGTGGAACACCCCGTAGAATCGAGGAAAATTGACCCTTTGAGCCTCTGTAGAATGTTTACGATTGAAAAAACGGTATAAAAACCGGCCCGAACTGAAATCTGCATATCATGAGCTTTCAAACGGTACCACGTTTTATGGAAAAATATTTTTTTCAGTATTTTTAATTAATTGTTCAAAAAAGTCATTTTCCCATTTAAATCAGTGTATTTCCGAAAATCTTAGCACATACTGTAATCGTGGTTGCATACCGATCGGTTTCAATGGGCAGCCGGCAGGCGTTATGTCCAGTCTACATAGTATTAGAAGTCTTTGGAACATTTATTGGTCCCAGAACTTATTGGTCTAGGACAAACAGTATGTGAACACATTCAGCTCAATAAAGAGACTTCATAACTAACCCTTATGGATTGCTCAGAAGCAGTTTAATAAGTAATAACTGACTCTTACATTTAGTGTGAAGCTTCTTCTTTTATTAAAGGAGTCAAAGAGATTTTTTCTTTTTTTTAAATTTTTTTGGGATTTTGGGGGAGCCCTCAAAATGCTTTCATGTAATGATCACGAGTGAGGCAAGAGACAAATCTTTCTTCGCCAAAAATGTAAGTTTTAAGATCTCTTGTAGTAGGAGTCATTTGTTTCCAGGACCTACTTCCTTCTGCTTGGAAAATGCAAACTGTGCTCTTAGCTCTTTGCTTTTGAGAGATGAGCTGTGTTACGGCGAGATTTAAAGTTATTTGAAACAACTTCGATCAGTCTCAAGATTTTGATCTTTTTCTCTTCCTCTTTCGGCTTTTTCTGAAAAAACTTTGGAACTGTATAACGAGGGTGGATTTTAAAGTAAGTTTACCTCTTTTTTTTCTCAGAAACTACCAATGTTAGAAAAAAAACAAACCCAACGTTGGAACGTACGTACTCTCAGCTTTCTAACAAGCTATAGTTTTTCAACTTTTATCCACGCTTTGCTGAGAAATCCTAGATTTTCCACAACCTTCTCTTCTGCAAACAACCCACCTTTTCACGTGCTGCGAAGCTTCACAGAAAACATGAGTTTAAGACTTTGAAAAAGTAAAATAGAGCTATTATTTTATTGAAACAAGTTGTAATCTTGTTATAAGGCATCTCACCTCATTTTTCAACGTAGTCACCCGCCTCATTCTTGCATTCTTCATACCGGTGCAACAATTTCTGTATGTAGATAGCCGTCGAAAAATTCTTTCCCCACACTTCTGAACCAGGTTTTGACGCAAGCTGTTGATCCAGCTTCAATCAATGATGATTAAGATCCATACAAATTGGATCATTTTATCAGTAGAAGAGTAGTCTATTAAGTAAACAACATGCACTCAGGTGTTATTGAGGTATCTGATCCGGAGATAATCGCATCGCCTGCCGAATCTCTCAGTCTTCTGTAGCACGTGAAAAGGTGGGCATGTTTGAAGGAGAGACGGGTGTGGAAAATTCACAATAACTCCGCAACACGTTGGCCAAATTTGGAAAACTATAGCTCGTTAGAAAGCTGAAAGTATGAAGGAGTCAACGCTGGGTTTGGTTGTTTTCAAGCATTGATAGTTACTGAGAAAAAAAATAGGTAAACTTACTTTAAAATCCACCCTCACAGCAGGATGATTCAGAAATACCTTCCATAAACTGAAGGACAATTTTTTGCAGGTAAATGCACATTTAATTCCAAGACAAAATTGGTTGGACAAAAAACTATTGATGGTAAGCAGTGCGTACTACAAAATAAAGGATAAAATCTCCTGAAACCAAAAAATTAATGTAGGCAAGTTAACTCATGGAATTTGAATTATTTTATTGTAACATAACAGGAATAATTAAAAAACAAATATTTACAAGCTCATTTTGTACAAAATTGGGGGGGGGGGAGGGGTTACTTGACCCAATCCAAGGAGAGACAGAAAAGATAGGGACACAATAAATTATTTTTAATACTGTACTTTGAAAAGCTCATCTGAAATGTAAAGTTCTGATCAATCAAGTTTCAAAAACCAAAAATAAAAATTGAGCTTAAAATATTAGAACAGTTACAGACACCCTCTACAGCCTGCGCAATATAAGTTGAGCCCTGAGCCAGAGATGGATTTTTACTTAAGTCATGAAGAATGGCAACGGCACGCTGCGTACTGAGATATCGCTTGGAAGAGACTTCAATGTATTCGGTGGTTGTCAAAACAGAAAAAATGGAGGGTCAGGCCGCCCCGTTGCAACATAGTAAAAATATACCAGGGTCTTGAGGGCTCAACTTATACCGCGCCACCTATAGTGTGAATAATGAAAAGTAATTATGGACTACCGCTGAATTCTTTAAAGTACAAACAAATGGAACATATTACTAATAGATGAGTCCTGGGGGAAAATGATACATATCACAAAAATTGTGATTAAAGTTTTGATGGTATTATAACAAAACAAAAAGATCCAATTGAAAAGAGATCAATAAAGAAGTAAGAAAGGAGAAAGCAGATGATTCATATGCTGATTCTTACGAGAAATATAACTTTCAAACCACATTTCCTCCTTTTCTGCTGCTTGAAACCGAAAATTGGTTTTTGTGACTAATATAATATCATTCTTCCCCCAAGACTCTTCACCTATGATCACAGAATACTTTAATCAGAACGGAAACTCCCATAAGAGCCAATGGAAACAAGATTTGGAATTTACAAGCACCAACTGGCAACTGTGCCTGCTCACTTCTCAAGATGGCAGACGTGCTTTTTCAGGTTATATTTACAATCAGAGTTGACGCCAAGTTGACGCACAACCAATCACAACCCGGCGAGTGCTCACTTCCCAACATGGCGGCCCGAAGTAAAGAATGTTTCAAAATGAATTAGAGTTTCCGTTCTGATTAGAGTATTCTGTGCTATGATGACCCCCATTGGCTCATTAAGTGAGCCACATTGGGCTGTCCCAACCTTTGGTTATGGATGAATAAAGTATTGGCTTACAAGTAAAATTCAGGAAAAATAACGATAGTGGTTAGGTAACACTGAAAAATTCAGAAAAAAAATTGTTCACTTAACAAAAGATTGTAAACAATAGTTGACTGTAGATGACCGTTGTTGCATTGTCACACAGGTACCATGTGTAGATTTTAATCTTAATTTCTCATGTTTTCTATGCTAGAAAAGCTGGTTTATGAGAGTTTGTAGCTAGAGTAGTGACTCTGATGGTAAGAGAGGAATTAACAGTAGATTAATGCCGTTGTTACGCAAGTGCCATGGCAGTAGTCCTGTCTACTTTGTCTCTTTCTCCATGAATATCCCTTTGCCAATAAATAGAAAAGAACAAAATGAATATAAGAATCTCTCATGGTACTTGCATAAGAACAATATTGTGGTTGTGCGTTTAAAAGAATTTATTAAGTTAACGTTGAATGGATTTCGGAAAATTTCAGTGTCACCATCCTTGTTTTTCCAGGTTTTCAAATTAAAGCCAACACTAAACAAAACATCATGGCAAAAGTTTGAAAATGCCTCATTTAGGAAGAGCAAATAAGAGGTTTAATATGTAAAAAATGCAGAAGTATATGCTTGAGTCTGTCCCTGATAAAGTCAAAGGAAGGAGATGAACCAAGGGAGACCTGAACAATGCTCAACTTGCCAGTGTCTGAAATTTGCTTTCATTTGAATTAAAATGTGAAAGTACTGAATGAACTGAGAAGAATGATGTTACTAATTTTTTGGTAAGTCTCATAGTTTCAAAAATACAAGGGTTTAGAGTTGCTATTCATAATGTCACAAAACGCAGTGTTTCCCATTTAAAAGAACCTAGTTGGGCGTGAGACTGTGTGATAGGAACCGTTCTACAAAAGGCTGCAAAATATGATGGAACAAAACATTGTTCATAATTTCTATAAGTGTGAGGTTTTGGTCATCACAGTTTTGCCGTTCCTGGAATGGATTCATAGTAGTTAAGTCCAACCACTCAAATTTGTTTGTTATACTGGCGCAGAGAAGTTGTGGGGGAGGTAGCAAAGTTTAAAAAATAATGGCACAAGGTTATGAATACGATAACAGCTGGTCTGCATGATTTGTTAGGGTTTTCACTGTGAGGAAGACAGCATTACACTGTGTTCCATCGTGGTTTGAATGAAACGATTAGCCTGTAGGAAAAAACCAAAAACATCTCTCTCCTCAGTTGGTTTAGTGCTTCCATATTCAAGAACAGAAAAGTAAATTCAAGACCTTTGCTGAAGCTCCACAACAGTGTCAAGTACCTTGCACTGTTGCTTTTCATTTCCAAGTCAAATCAGGTTTTAATTGTTTATTTTACAAAGTGCTCCTTTGCGAGAAATATGGACTTTCTATGATCCTTTCTTTCTTGAACTCACATGGTCTTCTTAATCTTTATTTCATCAGTGGGTAATATGACGGTGTTAGCAGGCCGCTTAACTGTTCCTGATACAAATTCAACCTAAAACAAAAATAGATTTTTATAAGTTAAATAGGTGGAGTAAGACCAAATAAAACTAGAAAAATAAAATTAGTCAGAATTTTTTAGCAAATAACCAGGGGGGGGGGGGGGGGGGAATTCACCCAAAGAAACTTTGAAAGTACAAATTGGTGAAGACTTAACTCTTGTATTGTAAGCATTCTGGAGAAACAGTCGGAGAAGTTACAAGCTTAATTGGACAAGAAAAGGACAGCTTACGATAAACTTTGGCTCATTGAAATCATCAAGGTGCATTTAGGAATGAGGTTGGTTTGGAAACTTAATTTTAATCTTGAATCATAACATGCATGCACAAGGAAAGCAGACTTCAGTATTTCTTGATGCGACGGCGAACCGACCAATTTGGAAATGTTGCAGAATTTACCCATTTAAATACATGAAAAACATCATGCTACTGAGTGTGTGGCGAGTACTTCAAGATTCAACCTTTCTCATGGGTTTAGATGGACATAATGCAACGTGGCTGGATTGCACACTTTTAAGATGACAGCTTCTAAGCAGTCTCGCACCCAGGATCTCTCGTATCTCTCTCATTTCCTTTGGGATAATATAATTTCAAAAGCCTTAAATTTAGCAGGCAGGCAGAAAGGATCCCTTGTATGACGATAAACTTTTTTGCACAGGAGCCTGAAGGGTGCAATGCAGAAATATTTGGATTTGCAGTATCGTTCGAAAAAAATGAAACAGAATCACAAGTTCTACAATAAATACATCTGATAGGCAATGGAAATGACAGCGATTGAATAGATTTGCCAAACTTCGCGTCGTTTTGGAAGTGCAGCAAATATCGCACAATACGTACAGCGATGACACCGACTCGAGTTTCATTGTCAATCTCACTTTGACTAAAGTCAAGGTGTAGTTTTCTAACGATTTGAAAGTTTCAAAATAATGATCAAATGCCAAAAATTAAAAAAGACATATAATCATGAAATCATTAAAACAAAAAAAAAGCTTGAGTTTCAATTAAAACAGCGATTAGTAGAAGTGAAAGTTATTGCATCAATAAAGTGTGTTTTAAAAAGTTAAAAAGTTTGACAGCAGGCATGGGATTTGAACCGACGACCACCAGCCTACCGGTCGCAGAAACTACCGACAGCGCCACTGCGGCAGAAGAGAGCAATGGCCGACATTACCCAACTTGACGCTGCGAGGTGTCTCGGGGACGATTTCCTTGTAATTTTTCCGAAACTTTGAAACTTTTTAGCGACGAAACTGAGGCCTATTCACAAAAAGTGAAAAACACAGGTCTAATATTTTGTCATGAACTACCATCCCTGAAAATTTGATCAAAATCGGAGGAGGCGTCACCGTAAGGTCCCCTAGTGAGTACGATAATTCACCTGGTCTATTATGCGGCAAAAAGTTCTGATAATTCGTGCAATGAGCAGGGTTGATGTTTCTAGAGTCCCTATACACTATGAGAGTTGCGCCATTGCTGAATCCATTTCTGATTGGCTCTCAGATTTAGGCTGTCAAGAAAGCTCCAAGAGGCAAAATGCAAATGGCGCAGGGTTTGTTTACTTTTCGCGAACTCGCTTTCATTACACATTTGAAGTAACAGTGACCGCGGTAATTTTTGTGAATTTTTCCTCTGCTTGAATGTTACTATGGAGATCATCATCTCTTTCAATAACGACCGTTATTGAAAGAGATGAGAGATACCTCTAGTTTGGAAAAATTGATTTTTTAAAATTTGTTCTTGGAAGAGAAAGAGCCAAATGCAATAGTTTGAATAAAAATAATGAAAGAGACAAACATACCTTTGCTTTCTTCTTTTGACGCTTTTCCATTTCTGCACTTTGGGCCTTCGATAACTCGTCATAATAGGATTCCTTTCCCCACTTAGTCGGATCATAAAGTGAAGGCGGGTAGTTTGTTCCTAATTCATTAATGCCGCAGAACTGAATCAGCTTCTCATAGATACTAGGATTTCGAAAATCTTTCCTACTTTGAATCATTTTGTTCATATCTATCCTTCTGGTCTTCATGTAATCTAAGTATTTGATAATTTTGTCTTGGAGCTCTTTGGAACACCTGCCTGAGGGTTCTGGCGGTAACTGTACATCGTCATTGTCTCCATCATCTAAGCTGAGATCGCCGATGGAAGTTTTGCTAGGTTCTTCTGAAACATCATTCTCATCGTCAGACAATACTATATCGTCATGACCATAGGATACAAGGCGTGATAGAACTTTGTGATTAGTTTCACTCGGTTGTCTTGGTTTAGGGGGTGCTACTACTTTCCTAGACTCACTGGCAGAGTTATTAACGGGAGCTGGTTTATGTTCTTGCTCGTGAAATTCTTCTTCTCCTTCAGAATCGGTGTAAGTGCCTTTTAGAGAGTCGAGAGCTGCCATGATTTACCTTGATCACAAGGATCACAGGACAAGTTGAGTTGAGGGCGAGTGAAGTAAGAAATTCACACTCGGAGAACTAAGAACAAACTACTGATACAATGTCAGTCACTGGAACCGAGGAGGGCTGACTTTGCTGAAGGGTCCAAATAAATTCTCGAAAAAAGCGAACAGAAACAACTTCCTGGTGACAAAACTATTACAAAACACAATGACAAACGTCAGTGATCGACAGATTAAAACTAACCTAAAAATCAATGAAAAGTACGTTTACGAAAAGTAAATACATCGATTTTTTTTGAAAAAATAGTACAAAAAGCCAAAAACATTCGAAGAATATTATTCCAATGTTGCCATTAACACTTTTAAAACTTTGTTTCGTTTCGTCATAATTTTGTGGAATTCTCAAACTCTCCGAATACTTTGTAATCCCAGCTCAAGTTGAAGATTTTCCTAATTTTCTTCAAACAAATTGAAAAGCCAGCAGAATAATAGAAAACAGCTTTCGTGAAATGGAAAAAATACATCTGGCATCCCTGGATCCTGGAACATCGATCAACGTGTGGATTCTTCTCAGATCATCATAACCGCGCCAAATTGTTTGGTTTCTATTGTTTTTCTTACTCGAAACTCATTTGACGTTTTACATCCAACATTAATAACATTACTTATTTGAGTAATTTCTACTTTGGCTTGTTGAGGGAAATTAGAATCATTCTCAGTCATTCTAGTCATTCATTCATTCGATTTGTCGTTGTAGTACCCTAGCTTCACCGGTAACCTCGAGCTTGGGTTTCTCAGTTTCTCCTCTCCATCACCGATCTTTGAATCTGTCCCTTCAAGTAAGCATTCGTTTTCTTCTTTATCTCCGTATCACCGCTTTTCATCAGATGAGGAACAAGTTGTCTGTAGTTGGCACTAACGTTCCTCAGCTGTCTGTCGCGAGAAATTTTTGTGACTACCTCAGAGGAAAGATCCAAAGCAAGTCTGAACTTTCGCTAGACTAAAAGCATTTTGAGTATCGGGTTCTAGCAAGTTGCGGTGCCTGCCTCTGAATTGCATCTCAAGGCATCGGTGAGGGGTTGCTTACCGCATAGTTTTAATTCGCTGCTATTCAATCGCTCACTTATGGGCTTTGATGCAAATCGGAAGCAGACTCCACTACTTGTCAGAACCCGATATGTACTCAAATGCTTCTGTTTTACCTACACTTTGAGCCGGGTTCCCTGACATCTATTTCTGTTCGATGCAAGCTGATGTTGAGCGCTGAGAATCACCTTTTAAAGCTGATAGAGACGATCGAGTTGTTTTAAGCGCTCAGTGTCACATGGAAGAGTTGATTCGATTTGCTTGCTGCCAGAGCTCGTTCCTCGTAAGATGGCCGATGACAGTTCAGTTTGTTTACGGTGCAGTTGTTGAGTTTGTTTTACTGTGCACTGACTTTGAATGTAACATTCGATAGCTCGAACGTACCTGAGGTGCAGAAAACTGTGTGAGTTATCATCTGCCATCTATATAGGAGCAAGCTCTATTTTGAGCATATTAGGCACGTAGTCACTATAGTGAAATGTTTAGTATTCCTCACTGGAGGTTGTTTCAAATTAGTTGGCTAATTGAATTGGTGAATTGGCACACTGGTGTTTAGTTTGGACATCCATAGAACATTCTCTACATCAGTGCCCCTCAATTTTTTTAGTATGAAGAAAAAGTTACAGAAATTTTGAGTATTGATACCTTGAAAGTATCGAAGTCCTAGTATTGATGGTAGAGGCAAAAGTACGAGTACCAACCTAAGTTGATATCAATGGGTTATCAACAACCCTAACTATTGAAAATTTACAAGGTTTGGCAAGTCACTAAATCGATCCATAGAATGTTTTTCAACTCTGGATGGTCACATTATCAATTTTAACTAATCCTTTTCTTCTCCACTTTAATTTAGTCGAATGTCTGTTTTCAGAATGGGCCGAAAAAGTGACAAGAACAAAGAAAAAATATTGAAGCGAAAAGAAGAGAAAGCACAGCTCGCTAAAGCATGGGTCTCCATTAAGAAAGCAAACCAGATTGATGATCCACTTGCTGATTTCCCGGTCTTTCACAAGTACTCCAAAAATGATTCCGTCTTCCACTTGGAGTGTAAAAAGTTTGATGTCCTTGATGAAGCGACAATCGAGTGGATCCTGGACTTGGAGAAGAGGAATATGGAAGATTTGTACAACAATTGCAGTTGGGGTTGGAGCGATGAAAAGAAAAGCGACGAAATGAAGGATGACCGCGCTAGGTACCTGATTGCACGAACAGCTGAAGGGAAACCGGTCGCTTTCTCACATTTCAGATTTGATTTAGATTATGGGTTTGAAGTACTGTACTGTTATGAACTACAATTAGAAGAAAGTGTTCGTAGACTTGGTTTAGGAAAGTTTATGATGCAAGTACTAGAATTGATTGGATTCTCGAACAAAATGCGTAAAGTAGTCATGACTGTTTTGAAGCATAATCCACATGCAATGGCTTTCTTCAAAGCTCTAAATTATATTTTAGATGAAACTACTCCAGATGAGGAATATGAAGGCCCACAGCCATATGTTATTCTTAGTAAAGTTAACAAAAAAATGTTAAACTTTTTCTCCTAATTTTGACAAACCGATCCCACCTTTAAGATATTCCAGTGCGCCAATTTTATGATTTTTGATTGATTCACGTAGCGCAAGTCCATTGCGCCAATTTCATGATTTTTGATTGATTCACATAGCGCATGTCCATTGCGCCAATTTTTAATATCTTAGAATCATTATTCATGCCGCAAAAGTGCATCGCACCGACTTAAAATATATGAGTGCTTTTTGCAGCATAAGTCTTCACTTTACGTATCATTATATATACATTTATATAATTTTAAGCTATTTTTTAAGGATTCTCATTGTTAACAGACTCGGTGTAAATAAAACTATTTTGCTTTTTCTTACCGTCTCTCTTTGCGTTTCTTCATTTTTTCTATTCACGTATAGCGTAGGCATGTATCCTGTCATTTGGGCCGGCCTAGCAGAGCAGTTTGGTTGTGCCCTTTTTGACAAGATGAGACGAGATAGCAAGAATCGATCAATCTCATTGCTTTAAACGGCATTATTGGATAGATTTAAGACTCTTCGAGTTGATCATTTCATACAAGTGACTCCAGCGTCAGAGCATGACTTGATGATCGGCCTCAAATCTGCCTTGTGATGCTGTTTGAACCAATGGGATTGGTCGACTCCCGCTGTCTCATCTCATCTCATCCAAAAGAGCAGAATCAGCTCTCAGGGCTAATGAAATATTTCCTCATATTTGGGGAAAGAACTTCCTGGCCATTTATTTGTTCTCCTTGATCCCTGACTTGTCATCAGGTGAATATACATCTCATCTAAATGATTTTTATTTGTCTCTTTTTCAATAGGAAAGCTACAAATCTAAATTACCTGAAATAATCAGGGAGTTACCTAAAAAAATCAAGAAAATGTCAAGTAATTTTTCAAATCTCTGAAAAATTTGGCGAGTTTTCAAAGTGCTGTTAGTGTCTCACTTTCATACGGAAACCTCATTACCTTTGTAAAATTGACTGCACAAACTAGGCTAATTAACCAAGTCTCCCTGAAACATTTGAAGGGAAAAGGATCTTACTGGACCTTTAAGAAATTTTACTCTAATTAGTGATGAAAATCTTTTCAAACAATGACACTGACAGGACTTTTCTATGTCGAGCAATGTCACAATGTAAAAGTCTTTCCAAAAGGAAGGTTGTCAATAATGGAAACAGAATTTTGAAAATAACAAATTTTATTCATCGATATTCCCAACTATGAATATATTTACAATCAATGTAATACATATAAAAATGATAATTGCGCAGCAGTAAAAACAGGATTTTAAAAGAGAAATTGGGAACAAGGATGGAGAGGGAAACAGATAAAAAATAATTTCTTAGCATCAATAAATAGAGGGGGCCCTTCATCTTTGGAGCCTCTAACTACCTCCATGAAAATTTACATCCTGTATCAATAATTTTTTCAGATTTTGAACAGATTCAACAATTTTCTCAGTATCTCGATTTTTCCTTGTTTTTACACATTTTTTTATGAATTAAAGAAATCACTAAGGCTTATAAAAATACAAAAGAATTTAATATAGGTGGAAGAAATCAGCGAACGAAGTCTAGGATCATTATTCAAAAGAAAATGTAAAGATTCATTCTAAAATATATGTTGGCAAAAAGTCAACTTCTTTTGAAATTAAGTGGCATCAACGCTGAAACATTGGCGGATCCAGCAATCTGACAACAATGTATTCTCCCCATTTGATTGCATGAGAAATAATCGATTTTTCATGGGGCTGTAGCCCCTCCAAGAATCGATTGTTTATTATACATTCAAATGAGAGGAATGCGCAGTTGCCAGATTGCTGGATCCGCCTATGCGCTGAAACTGTGCAAGATAATTTTCGAACAATTTCAAATAGCCTTAAAAAAAGAGGATGGTCACAACCTCGGGTTTCTCAACTTCTCTGGAATTATTATACGCCTTGTCAAGGGCTTTTTGGAAGAGTGGGGGCTTGACATCCTGAGTAACAAATTGAAATGAGATCATTTTTCTGCTCGTTTCTCAGGTGGTTCAATCAAACCAACTGGACCAGAATACCTACAATCAAAGACAAAGAAACAAATGACATACAATAAATTTAAGGGTTAACGTCGAAGGGCCAATTTAAAAACAAACTTGGAAGAGTCATGGTCCAGCTAGTAGCCGCCGATTGAACACCTGGTTTGATTCGAAAACTAAATACTGGGTTTGATAGAAACAGCAAGAGTTGTTACAAAACGTTTATCATACTTACTTTAATAATTGACAATTTCTAATGAGGATCCTCATCCCCAAAAATTAAAAGTAACTTGGAACAGTTTCAGCAGTATTACAAGGGAGAAAAAAAACAAAGGTTATGATGAATCATCGATAATTCATGAAGGACTCTTCTTTTCACTTTAGGTTGGATGGACTTAAGAGTAAAATTGTACAATAATAACAAATCAACAAAGATCGGAAGGAAAAAAGGGGGAGGTTAACATTACAAAACTATCTTAAGTATTAAAAGTATTATTCTTGAGTTGAAAGAATTCACAGGGCTGTAATTTTCCAATTAAAATAACCACAACCTGACATTTTACTTGGAAGCTGGAAAACTAAACCAATCCTAATTTTTATGATACTGAATCTTACAATTAGTGGCTTGGCAAACAATTTGGCAACAATGCACTTTACCCAATTAAATCCATGAAGAAGATTAAAGTCTTGTGAGCACAATGAACACCTTTGAATTCAACCTTATGCATGGATTTAAATAGATAAAAAACGCAACATTGCCACACTGTGCACTACACCACCGATTGCTAAAACGTCTGGAAATAATTCCATTACCTGTGCTGTTCCTAAATTAAACTTTAAGTCTTTTTGATAAAGGAAAGTAACTGCTTCCAGAGGCAACAAAGATTCTTTCTGTTTTAGTTTCCTGAAAGACCTTTGTTCTCACAGTTTTCTCAAAAGTATTAATTTCATGAGCGAATTTCCTAAAATTAAAAATATTTTCTTTACCTATAGCCTAAATATTTACAAGTATTTTTGACCGATCAAGCAATTAACTTCAAGAGAATAAAACAATAAGAATATTAAAAAAAAAAAAAAAAAAATTACAGCATTTTGTGCATTTTGCATAAAGTTTCATAAACTTTGCACAAAATGCACGAGTCACATTTGCATCTGCCCTCCTATCCAATGCTTAGTTCTATACTTGCACAAAAAATATAAAGTAAAAAAAAGCAAAGAAAATTTGAGATAAAATTGTACAAAAGAGGAAATAAAAATATTCAACGGTTGAAGAAAAAAAAAATCACGAAAGTAGGAAATTGCTGTGAGTAGGAATGTCGCATGAAGAAAAAATAAAAATGCTGCAATAAACTTATAACACCAGTTTGAAGTCAGGCTTATTGAGATAATTTGCGCGAAGTTTGAGGTGGACAGAGTTGGCAAATTTCTGGAGGACAATAATCGTTAAACTTCAGTGGAATTGTACTAAAAGCTTTCGCGACAGAAGATTCTAGGAGGAAATCTACAATTCTTCTTTAACTGCTTTCTCTTCTCCTTTTCTGTCAAATCCTTTCAATTCGTTAGTGGCGTGCTTAGCAATGTACTTGATAAAATCATCCACTTCTCGACCGCCCTAAAAAAGAAAGACAATAATGAAATTAATGTATGAAATCAGAAGTGACAGTAGCCACCAAGCCAGGTTCAAAACTACCGCAAAAAAAGGTGGTGTCCGCAGACGTCATTCACCGAACAGATGGCTTCTGTCAATTTGTGCGTTTGCTATTGTGAATCAACGATTCAAAGGTAACTGCTTATTAAAGCCCCAAAACATCTGGGACCAAATAAAGTTGCGGCTGGACGATCATCTCTGTAAATGGTTGGTAAGCATGTAATCACCAGTCATTAGATTACCAGTCTAGATAAAGACACAGCTCTTTTGTTTTACTTCATAAACTACAGCCAGTCTCAGTGCAGTCAATGGTTAGCCAACAATCACAACAATGCACTCAACGGTCGCTATCAGTTGTAACAAAACTCGCATAGCATTCCAAACTATCTCACTCACTCTCTCGTGATCTTCATGTACAGCCATCTCTTTCTAGTGTTGAAATTGAGGAGGTAGCTGGAAAAACGGCCTAAGTAGCAAAATCGCGTTCTGAGAAAACGGCTGTTAAAGTTTTTATTTTAGTCCCAATCTAACATAGATGAAGAATCAGGCTTGGGTTGGATCAAAAAAGTTGATCCATACCCTCAGGTTGAAGTTGGTACAACTGAAATATGCTTTGGCTGTATAGGAAAGAAGAAATTGGATAAATACGAAAGGTCTACTAAGGTCGTTTTTCCATAGAACGACCTGTTGCACAGAGACAAGTCCTCACTAAACGCTGAGTATTAACTCCGTTTTTCCAGAGAACGACTTTCTGTATGGAACATATGTACTACATGATAGATGTAAAAAAAAAAAAAAAAACCAAAAATCTGCAAAAAAAGAGGCGAATTTATTAGAAAATAAAGAATATAAAATTATTCGTCCTCGTATTCACTCTCGCTTTCACTGTTGTCCGAATCCTCTTCACCATCTTCAATTTTCCCCATTATGGTCATTATAGTCGCCAGCAGAAGTGGCAACCTCTTCTCATATAAACTCCCATATCTCACTCAATTTTTGACGTACGGTCATGAAATTTTGTGGAGATATTATTGAGCCTATGTTCTCTCAGAAAAGTTGTTCTCCGGAAAAACGGCCTTAGCCGGCTAAGGCCGTTTTTCCAACTAGCTCCTCAATTCTTATACAAGGTTTTCTTTCGCAACATTTTACCATCCAAATTGCAATAAAATGACTCTAGAAGTTTATTTCTACACAAAAAATGTCTCTGTAGATGATTTTAGCAAAGAGAGTGAGATACCAGTACATCGGCCGACATCGGGATTATGCGAGAGAGAGAGATACTTTGAAATGCTCAGGAACTTTTTCACTGGATGACATCATCACTAAAACCGTATATTTACACGTGAAATTAATATTAATTGCACTGCATCTAGAGAAGAAGACCTCAACTAATCAGAGGCAAAAATCAAGTTTTTACCATTTTCTTAATAAAGAAAAGTCTCCCGGTTAAAAAGAGCCATTGTGAGCTGAAAAAAGAGATTTGATTTTAAGCATCTATGGGAAGTTTTTGCGGCAAAAAGGTCAATTTTTTAGAAAAACATTAGAAGTTAAGAAACATAAGACAAAACATTACAAAGTTCCCTTTTCTCTGTGCGCATCATGAATACACAGATCAAAGGAGACATTACTGGAGGAATGTGGGAAAATTACTTACATCGTATCGCACAGGGCTTGATTTTGAGTCTTTAGGCAACCAGTAGAGAGTTGGGAAACCTCGGACTTCATAATTGGAGGGAACATCATTTGCAGTAGCGTCCAATTTTACAATGGCCACATCCTCATCCTTCAACTGTGAAAACAAGAGAAGAGATTAAATTAGATATTTTTATTTTTACTAACATGAAATCCTAACTGAAAAATCCAATAACAGAGATGGTTAAATGAGCTGTAGTTTAAAAAATAAATGAGTTTTAGCTCTCCATCAGCACTAACAATTACGAACAGAATACGAATGTGATTACTATTGCTTATTATGAGTAGTGACATGACATTATATACTTTGACAGGTAAGTTATATCAGCAGTGTCGAGACAAATTCAGTGAGCTAGAATGGCCAATTCCGACTGCCGCATAAAAAAAAAAATTAGAAAAAATTTTGAGTTAAGGCCAGAATAAGTTATCTCGATAATCTCCAAAAATCACAATTTGAAACCCCCTAATTCACAGTGAAATTTGCATTTTTAAACTTTGTGGAACCACCATGAGTCTGCCATTTACTCTTGTACAGTGGCTCTGTCTCAATACAATGAGTTTAGAATAATTCACGCAATTCACAGCCGCGATTTCTTGGGGGGTCTCTAAAAATGTAAAAAGATCTTACTTTTTCTCCTAGCTCATCGAAAATTGGGGTTAGCTTCTTGCAATGTCCACACCATGGAGCGTAAAATTCAATAAGAGTGTCTTTGCCGTTGTTGGTGACAACATCATCGAAGTTCTTGGCAACGGCAGTAATGACTGGACCACTATTGTCGTCAGGAATTGGTTCTGATTTCAAGTATGGTTCCAGCTCTCCAGCGTTCAATTTTTGAACAAACTCCTCCAATGAATCGACTCTGGAAGGGGGAAAAAAAAAGAATTTAAAAGAAGCACATAAAAGAAAAATACATAATGAACAGTTTCCAGGATAACTGATGGATTTGACACTCAGCATTCCAGACTTTTTTCAGGGTCACACTTTCCGAAGGGACGGGTGGGCTGTGGCATAGAGCGGTAACATTTTCTTGCAAATCTTGCAAAAAAATTTGCAAATTGAAAAATCATTTCTAAGTAATGTTTCAAATCAAAAATTGAAAAATTGCAAATCTTTATCACAAGTTTAGATTGTATCTTTGGATGTAGTTTTAAAATTTTAGCTGGGCTTTGCCCGCCAAAAAAAAATTAATTATTTTCCAGGAAAGGACCTCCTTCTCATTCCTTCTGCCAGCGGGTTACCCCAGGAGGAGAATTAGATTTTCTAAGGATGGTAATTTAAAAAAGTAATTAATGTTAGTAGACCAATGAATCACCAGACATTAGATAAAAACATCAACTTTGTTTATGTGATCTGCTACAACGGTCCTTTTGACTTTGCTGTACAGATAGTATCCAAGATGGAAAGATACAAGCACAGAATAATACAATCAGAACGGAAACCCTGTCGGATTTTGAAGCAAATTCATTTCGCGTCCGTCATGTTGGGATATAGGATGTTTACATCTGGATTCGCGCGCGAAAAGAAAATATAGGACATGATCCGCGAAATTTTTATTCTGAAATGCCAATAGAATAAAAGTGAGGCCGGAAACTTAAGATTTCTTTCCAGAATTTACAGAAATAAATGAGTTTTAACACAAATCACACACGTCCGCCATGTTGGGATATAGGACCACAGCGTTGCCTATTGGTGCTGTTAAATTCCAAACTTGCTTCCATTGGCTCTTATGGGAGTTTCCGTTCTGATTGTATTATTCTGTGATACAAGGCTGAATAGTATCCAGCAGTAGCATCAGAAAAATATTTTTACTTGATTTTCTTCAGATAAGAGTAATGTTTAGAAGTCTTTAGTGCATGCACATTATTTTTACGATGTTTATTTACAGTAGAATGAGGGCTCAAAATAGCTGTTGCAAAAGGCTACGACAGACCCATGGTTAAGTCTTGCCAACATCCAGAGGGGGAAGGGGGGGGCTTGCAGTCCCTACCTGCTCCCTCAAGAAGGATATTCTTACGATGACAAACCATGGGGTTTCAAAAACTCAACTTTAGAGTAAGTGGTGAATTTTAGCCATCCCCTTTTTTTCCCTTGTTAGGCAGAGCTTTAATCATTTTTTCGGCAGCCCTGATCTCAAATATTGACGATAAAAATCATTGTACTCACGAGAATTCTTCTTTCAAGATATATTTCTTGTTGTCTTTGGATCGGGCTAGGATGACTGGTTTGTCAGATGGAACAAAGTCAATTCCAAATTCGTTTAATTCGTGTTGGAAATCATCTTTAGCACTGACTGCGAAAGTGAATTGATCCTTGTAATTTTGAGCAACTTTCAAGATTCTGTTACGCCAGTAGTTGGAACCTGAGAAAGGACACCCAAGCAAATACTTTAAAACTCATTTGTGATATTTTTGCACTACAGAAAACAAACTTTATCATATTTTTGAAGGAATTTTACACAATACTAAAACCACAGCTTAAAATTAAATTGGCAGCTAGTGAACAACAAGTTTTTTATTTCCTTTCGTCATATTAACTCAGCTGTACAAAATAGAAAATAGAATGAACAAAAATTGTTTTTTACTTTATGTAACTACTAGCTAGGACAAAAAATAATAAATTTAGGTCTGAAGTCACAAGATGGCTACTCCTTATATCCTTTATCAACACATGAGGCCAATTTTTTTCAGCATGGAACATGAAGAAACACAACTGAACGGATCTCTTGCTTGACTTCGTTTCGTCTAACATTCCGATGAAAAAACGAGCTTCATCCAAATTCTTGCCTTTTGTCTGTCACCTTTTTTAAAGTGCGCTAATTATTTATTTTCTGAGCCATCTTTGGAGGAAAGGTTCTTTTGATTCTTTTTCCGAAATTAAACTTGTGCCGTAAATCAGTCTTCAGAGATCAAGAAACCTCAAGATCTGAATGGAATTAATAGTTTAAGGTTAAATCAACACAAAAGTAACCACGATCAGTGGACCAACTCGAAGTGGTTAGAGTGTTTCGTTTCAATGGAACTCTCAAGTGCGATGGCTAGCAGCAAAAAAAGAAAAGAAAAATGGGAGTGTTCCGAATAAAAAGAAAACAGTTAAAATGCTGGAATTTGTCTTTCCGAGATAACCAAGTCGCGTAAAAGTATAGTTGAAAGACCAAACTCTTCAATAAATAACAAGGAGCTCACCAAAATGATATTGATAACTATGGCAAATCTTTATATATTTAGGACCGATCGACTTGATTTTCCGCAGCTCTGTCAAACTGCTTGTAAATAACTGATGAAAAATACTGAGAAAGTTTACCTTTGGGATTCTTCACATAATCAACAGCATAGTAAGCAATAACTAGGGGTGGTTTGAATTCATCTTGGTTGTCCCTCTGCCTGTGTCCAACGAGACCATGCCTGAAAGAAAAAAAATTGAATTAAAATCCTTGAGAAATAGCCAATGACATCGATGACATATCATTGATTCTGGGAAGGTTACTTTTTCTTCATACAAACCAACACGAAGATTGAAATATTGGGTGTGCAGCAAACACGCTTGAATTTATCTTTTTGCATGAGTTGAATAGACAAAATGCAATGTTGCCGGATCGAATACAATGCTACGGATTAACAAATAAATTAGGGAATGAATGAAAAAAGAGGTCGTCCCAAAATTGGCATTTTTTCCCCTCGCCGATCCTGAAAACAACTGTGCCCGTTGATAGAGCTAAGTGAGGGGCGTGGATCCGCGCAATCCATTTTTACTGGACAAATTTTGGGAGGCCCAAAATCTTCGCGCGGCTCTTAACTTTTGAACGACTAAAGATATTGTAACGCAGTTTGCACCAAAAAATGTCAAATTTAACGTTCTTTTAATTGATGTGCCACATAATTAATTAATATTAGTTTAAATAGATTTTTGTTTAATTTTTCATGGTTTTTGACCTATTGTGAACACGACACTTTGCCTCACAGTCAAGCGGCGATTCGTTTAATTCCAACCAAAAACTCAGTGTTAATCGAGTCAAAAATTCTCTATCGAATGGTTAAAACCAGAACTTGGGGAAGTGTTTTGGTTGCTAGTTATGAGTACTTTACTGATCGTATTTCAGAGCGCAATCGGAATATTTGAACACCTATCATTGTATATCTGCTACACTAATGAAGGTATCAAATTCCGGTTTGCACTAAATTACTCGTAGAAACAGGAACTTCTTTGATACTATTGACAGGTCGGGCGATTCGACAGAATCAAAAATCATTATTCGCAAACTAGATTCAATTCTGCCTTGAAATATGACAAGGATGCTCGAATTGGTTATAAACTTGCACAAGAACTCATTGCTTAGACGAATTTTGGCATAAACATCCAAGTTAGATGAAATTCAAAACAAGAACTTACAAGTTGGATGAGATCCAAGTCATGACTTCAGCATCATTGGCTTCGCCGGCATAAGTGACAGAACTATCTTCGAATTTGTTCTTCAGATGAGAAGGACGGAAAATTACGATGTTATCACTGGAAAATCAAATTCGAATGAAAATTAAAAAAACCCTCTGAAAAAAGTGAGGACTATACAGAACTGAGCTGCAACTTTGCAGCAATATTCATAAGATTGGACAGTTTCACCAAAGCTAGAAAACAGCAAAACTTTCCTCCAAAAAGCCAGTTTCAGCTACTGATTATTCCCCCCCCCCCCCCCCCCACATCAATATTTTTACTTGCGGCTGACACACAAAAGCATGTTTCTCACTTTAAAAATCACTGAATTCCAATAGAAATTAGCTCAATAAGGCTTCCTGGGCTGCTTCAAATTTCATAGGCGTCCCCTCCTCCCCAAAAAACTTTCACGATTCATCTCTGAGGGAGGCCTTTAAAACATCAGGTTCACTCCTTCCAGGAAAATGGAAAGACCGAATGATAGGCGATTTTGCAGAGTGTACACCTTAAATTCCAAGGCTATTTTTTCTCAAAATTTACTAACCAGATGCAGAGTTGCCAGACTGCACAAAAAAAATTACATTGAGTTAAATGGAAAAGTGGACGATAAATCTGGCAACTATCACCAGATGTAGCAAGTTACTTCCGGATGTTGTGGTTCAATCAGCGTTCCAATGATGGATCTAACAAAATGGATTGTTCCATGTTTTGTTTGTTTACAGATCAACCGTAGATACATAACAACAGTAAGAGGTTATGAAAGCTAACCACAACCACTGGGCCAACTCTTCAGAGTACACAACATACCAGAGGAACACTGGCTATCCATAATAAAAAAAAGCAATGTTCCACAGGGATCCACCTTGTTCTGATTAACTGTTTCTGCTACAGGATTTTTTTTTTTTATTTTGGTTTGTTTAATACCATCTATTTGTAAAGGTGGTTCTGTGGAATGGAAAAAAGACAGTGGTACAATGGCACCACCATGCCAGAAAGGGTTGAGATGTTAGCTCCTCCTTCCATTGAACACCTTTAGATGACTCAAGTTCTGACGGACTGCATCATTGTTTGGGAGAAGAATAGAAACTTCAGAATCAGACTGGAAGTAGTAGCTAGAAAAACCAATTAGAAAGAAACTTCAAGTGTTGCTTCAAGATCTCTTGCTAGCCCTTATGAATTTCTTTGAAGTACTTCCTACGTATCAACTTGAAATAAACGATAAGTACTCACCTTGCTTTCTGATTTTTAAGGACTTGAGTGTTGGTAGAGTGAGCAAATCGGTATTTTTCTTTCAGTTTATCAGCCAATTTAAGGAAAACGCCTTTAAGAGTTGTTTCTTTCTCAAAGAATCCAACGACAGCAGGTTCTTCTTTGCCAATAAAGTCATTAAAGGCTTCGACGGTCGACAGTTCCTTGGAGGCAGGCTCAACTTGGGATCTCATGTACTTTGCGATGCCAACTATTCAAAACAAAAAATTTGTTCAGGTTAGAAAAAATATTTAAAATGTGATTGATGAAATGGAATGGACTATTCAAAGAGTCAACAGCAAATCTTTGCTCCTATCGTTTTAAACATTAATGTCAATGGAAAGACAAATGACAGTGCACACTGCACACTGCAAAAACTAAAAACTTCCAAGACTCTCAACTCGTCAGAAACATGTTTTTGATTTCATTAATTGAGGGTTGAAATTTAGGACAGTGAAGAAACACACACCTGCTTCTCTCGGCCCATTGTACTCTTTCCATACTTCCCCATTACGGAAGATCTTCAAAGTGGGATAACCACTCACTGAGTGCTTGTTACAAGTGTCTTTACCAGCTTCAGTACAGTCAACCTGCAGAAACAACAGAAGAAAATTAGAAAAGAAAATTTAGCTGACCGGAAAAAACGGATGAGAAACAGCAACAAAAAGTGTTAGATTCTGAGACCACAGAAGTGGTCATTTTTCCAGCAAATTAGGATTTTTATTAAGAAAGAAAGTAATAAAAAGCGTCCTTTTCAATCGGATTTGACTCGGAATAATTCCACTTTCCACGGCGGATTTGGAATATTCGTCCTCGAGTAGTCCTAATCCACTTGGCCCGTTTCCGGATATGACGCAATAAAATTGGAACTGGAAGGTGGAATGTGGAATGTGCTCAAGAGCACTTTCCAAGTCGGCCATTTGCAATCCATTCTCTGCTAAACCGTCCTCGAGTTGCGCTTTCACTTCCACTCCGCCATCTTGGATTTGACTGGAATTCTTGGATTTGGAATAAAAAAGTCAAATCCGATTGAAAAGGACGCTTAAAGAGGTCATGATTTTTGTGAAAATTGAGCGGTAAATATGAAAATAAATTTCCAGGATCAAGTAAAAAAAATGTCATAGCGAAGATTACATTCCCCAATAAACCAATTAAGGCTGAACTAAAGCTATACTGAAGTTATTACTTAACTGAACAACCAGTGGTTTTCTTCGGAGCAATAGATTTATGGAAAGTTTAACACATTGTTCAAATTTTCATGCTTCAATTTTGTAATTGGTTGACCAATGTACTGATGCAAAGTAAGCTATAGCAAGCCGAATTGGCACCACAACACAAAATAAATCAAAGATCAGTGAAGATTCATTGGACTTCGTGAATTAGTAGCAACGCCTATAAGTTGGCAACTTTAAATTTTGACCATTTAAACCCATGAAAGAGGTAGAAATATTGGGTGAGCAGAGAACGTATTCAGATATGACCTTTACCATGGATTAAAATGGCCTGACTGCAATAATGCAAAATTACAAGCTTGCCTACAGACAAGACGGTTATCCAGTATGCAACGAACCATCCAACATCCAACGTTTGTTTTGCTTACACTGCGTTAACTCACTTCGCCACAACTCTAGACTTATTCTCATGGCGCCACCTGAATAGAAATGAAAAATAAAATGTACTGTACCTTAGCTAGGCTGATGGGAGGATCGTTCCCCACAAGTAAGGAAGCTGCTTTAGAATATTCTGGCTTCAACTTTTTGCAATGGCCGCACCTGTTTCAACCAAAAAGACACAGCAAATTAGATCCTAGTTCATAACCATTCCTCAAGACTTTTGATGAAATTGGTGCAATGTTAAAAGTTCTATGAATTGATGAAGATCAAGCACTCTCCCCCTTACATCCTACGAGCTACAGGGATAGAAGGGTCATTCAACATTTTATTTGCCTTCTTATCTTCCTCATTGCCTTACATTATCAACCCAGTGACATTTTTGTAATTACTTTTGTTTCTTAAATTTGTAATTTTTTTTTATTTCACTTTTGGTTCGACGCGACATCACTTGAAATGTTGTGCTGGCTCAGAGCCATGCATGACTTTAAAACACGTCAAAGTTTAAGTCAATGAGTTAAAAGCGGTAAAAAATTAAACAAATTAGATTAAAATGAAAATATTGGGTAAAAAGCAGTTGGCTGGACAGCAATATATACCTATTAAAGCGAACGATGACGAAAATTTTACACTTAAGAAAGGAATGAACATTCCCAATATCTGAGCAAGTATTGGTGAGCTATTCGTTGGCAACATGCAACTTACAGCCAACCAACCGTACATAGATGCATTTTTAGCTTGCCAACCCCACTTTTCGAAGATCGAAACTAACCTAGCTTCTGCTCCAGCCAACAACAATACAGCTCAAGGTAACAAAGACAAACCTAATTGACCATAACTTTCTAATTTAAAGCAAAACTACAAGCGCCTCTTAAGGGGGCTAGTTGCGAACCTCCATCTTGTAGAACACAGCCGGGAAATCTAGAGAGAGGACATTTCTTTCTGTCCATGAGCAAGTTCTCTGTCCATTATCTCTTGCAGCATCATACGGTACAAGATAGAGGTACACAATCTATCCTCAAAGCAACTACAACACTTCTTGCTATGATTCAGAGTAGAGCTTAGTTGTTGGAAAGAAGCAATCATCTAATTAAAAGCGGTAAATATGAGAGAAGTCACGACTTCAGCTACAGAAAATTTTTTCCACCCTGTGGAGCTCTGATCTGACAATTACTCAAGAAACCAGAAAGTCCTGAGATAAAGTCTGGACTAGAATGATAGAGGATCAGGGTGAGACAGGTGAAAGTCGGACACCTGAAGTTGAGGTGATGACATAGGATTAAAAGCTCATTTACCCCAAGATACCTTAAAGTAAATTACGTTTATATAGATATGGACGAATTAGTAAAAGTACTCAATAATGTTAAAACAAGAATGGGGATAGTTACCAAGGTGCGTAGAACATAACGAGAACAGTTTCATGCTCGGCTACCCTTGTGGAGAAATCACTATCAGTTAAGTCTAAAACATCTTCTTCTTTACAACTTACGACGGCTAATAACGTTAAAACTAAAGCTAAAAGGAGGGATTTCATGGTTCAAAGCACTTATTTAAAATTCGCGAGCTAAAAATATAAGTAGACTAAGCCGGTTGTACACAAGGCTCTTTTACATCCAACGAAATTAACCTCACGAATCACGATTTTCAACAAAAAATAGACGTGTCTGTCACTTTCGTGATATTGTGGCGAACTTCTATTGGCTCACTCTCAGCCAATCACAACAGCTGTGCTGGTTGATGCTGGAGCTGCCGCTTCGCGCAACTTTTTCAAACTTCTCCGAAATAGTAGTAAGTATGTAACTCTTCTCTTATTATGATTCGGTACTTAAAGATTGGGAGATTGAAGACGATTAAGAAAGGGCTAGAAAAAAATACAACTTGACTCTCAACTGATGGCCCTCGAAAATTCAAATGAACATTCTTGGTTTCTTTAATTGTGAAATGAGAGATAAAATAACATGCAAATTTTATGCATACTCTCAGGTGTGTAACTAAGGAGAGCCACAGGTGAGGGGCCGTAGAGCCCCTAGAAAGTAGAAACCAGGGCCGGATTAAAGGGTGGGCTACCAGGGCTGCAAATTTTGACCGCTTCTATGAGGGGGAAAAATCGGGCAAAAGAAATAAAGGGAGTCGAAAGCAAAAAGAAAATAAACAGTAGGGAATACTCCACGAACACTTTCTCACATCAACATAAATCTGAAGGGGGTCCCAGACCCCCCCTTCCATATTCTGGGGGAGACCCTCAGACCCCTCTATAATATTCTGGGGGAGACCCCCAGACTCCCCTTATGGGGTTAATTTTACAGTAAGCTAGTTGCAGAATGTTTTTGCAAATTTTAATCAATATACAATCAGCTATATTTGAAATATTCGAATTTTTCACTATGTTTACCCTTTTCCCATTATTGATATTAATGGAAACCTTTTATGCTCCAAAACTTGCTTAAAATTTAAAATTTTAAAAATATACCTAAATAAAGGCCTTCTGAGAAATGTTAAAATCTACTTCTCTGCAAAATTTGGATGTATATGGACCATTGATTGAAAAGTTATGCCGGGATACAGACACACAGACAAACATCTGCGCCATCGCAATACTTTCTGAATTTCTAACTTCGTTAGAGTGAGAAAGTGAAAAGTAGGGAAGAGGATAAAAAAAGAAGCTGGCAAAGGCAAAACACCGTATTCACTGTATATACCTATTTTCGAATTTTTTCCGTTGCTTTCTTTCCTCGAAATTGAATATTATCACTATCAATGATAATCATAGTAGGTAATAGTTTTTATCAATCATTAATTTCAATTTTCATTTTTCATTTCATTTTTCAATTTTTTCATTTTCACAATTCAAAATCCGAGGGGTTAGTGGGCATGGTAGTTTATATTTCAACACACCATGCAGTCTTTCGCTATAAAATAGTAATACCATAACCGGAAATGATTGGGGGGGAGGGGGGTCGTAGCGGTGACTTTCGTAAGTAACATACTTGCGCAAAAAAAAAATCTGGGGGGAGGGGAAAGCGGAAAAAAAATTAGCCCAGGGGCGCAATACAGCTTAATCCGGCCCTGACTACATTGGTTGTGTTTTAGGATTCTGCATACTAAGCATGCTGATATGGTCTTATCATGATTCGTCTATCTGATTCTCGAGTTAGTAGCAGATAATGTCCTGTGGAACATTCGCTGTTCTTATCAACTAAGCCTTGTTATTTGGCAATGTGGAGGTTGATCTCGCTTTTATTCTCATGTAACTGAGAAATACAATGAAAATCTAATAAACATGATTTTGTAGCTCTTGATACATGCTTTCAGAATATAAATAATTATATCTACTTTTTTTCAATCGTTCAGCCACCTTCTTGATTTTAGTGAGGAACAGAACTTATGACCAGCCGGTGTAAATTCTTAAAACAAAACATACGGAAAAACCCACTTTCAGAAGTTTCTACATTTTCAGAATAATTTCCACATCTGCCCACAATCCAGAATATTTATATGCTACCCCTCTTAGCACTTTCGAGCAAGAAAAATCAAAATCATCAATAGTCCTGCAGGCTGATTCTGCTCGTTTGGACGAGACGAGATAGCGAGAATCGATCAATCCCATTGGTTCAAATGGCGTCACGTGACAGATTTGAAATCATTAGAGCGCCTCCGCGGCTTCCTCCAAGTCATTCTTTTCAAATTCATGACTCGGAGGACGCCGCGGAGGCGCTCCAATGACTTCAAATCTGTCACGTGACGCCATTTGAACCAATGGGATTGATCGATTCTTGCTATATCGTCTCGTCTTGTCCAAACGAGCAGAATCAGCCTGCTCACTATCAATAGTGATCCAGCTCTAATCAAAACAATGCATCCATTTTCTACAGCAATCCATAGATAGAACCAAGGAGGAAGGGGGACAAATGAAATGCATACAAAACAAACAATCCGGGGATATGCCATGGATGAAACAATTCATATTTATATTTAATCGACAGGTTTAAAAGACACAAAAATCAAATTGAAAAACTGGTAGAAAAAAAAAAATACAAAATTAATAAATATTTGTAAATGATGTGCGCAGGATTAAAAATATTTTTTTGTTCTCCTAACACAAAGGCAATGATTCTAGTTACAGTACACTAGCTCTCAAGATCCTTCTTATTGTCGTTTATTGGTGCAGGCTCAGTTTCAGGCTCAGTTTCGGGCTGCGGCTGCTGTTCTTGCTCTGGCTCTCTTTCTACCTCTCGCTCTTGTTCTGCCTCTGGTTCTCGTTCCGGCTCAAGTTCCAGTTCTGGCTCTGGTTCGTCCTGTTCTTCCGGTTCTCTTTGCGATCGAGCCGCATTCTCCTGCTCCTCGAGAAGCTTAAGATCCAACGCCACTTCTTGGGCTAGTTCTTTGTCTGCAGCAAGCACAACTTGCAACTGAAAAAAATGAAAAAATGAGTGATGTAAGTATGCTAGTAAAAAATCTTGCTGCTCGCAAAAAGAGAATCCAGGAAAATAAAAATACAAGTCACTAAACACCCGCGCTTAAAAATGCATGGGACTGATGGTTCTCGGCTTTGAAGCTACGTACCCACCCAAGTTTCAACTATTGCATCTCCAACATATCAGAATAGCATACTTGCCACTTTTACCTAAGTTCTTGGACCGTCCATCCCATAAATTTTTTGAGCCCTTATTTTGTTTTCAGTCTAGAGAAAATGAGGAAATGAGGTTCCAAGGTTATATTTTCTCATAATGCATCGGGAGCTTGGAAAATTTTGACGTTATTTTTTCACTGATTTCAAGGTTATTTTAGACTCATTTCAATGTTATTTTGCGACGCCTTTTTTGTATTTTTCAAGGTTAATATCTACTCACAATATTTTCAAGGCAATTTTTGGATTTATTTTCTATTCAAAGGCATGTTTCAGGGCAATGTACGCTTTGATTGAATGGAACTGGTTCCTTTAAAACTGCAGATTTAAAAGAGAAGAGGCAATTTTTATTATCGACCTCTTATAATTTTGCCGAATTGTTAACTTCATCGCAATTTTCACATATTTTTACAAGTTTCCACAATTTTTGCTGATATCATCACACTAATAGAGATGATTTTTCTAGAAATTAAAAAAAAAATCAATAACTTTGAAAATAAACTTGTACTTAGTGGAGGGACTAGAATCATTTTAAAAATCTCAAGCCAGAAACATATCTCATCATTCATCAAATTTAGTGACAGAAAAGAGAAAATTTTTCTTTTTTTTAACGATTGAAAGAAGAAGTAATCATATGTAAGTTCAAGATAAGACAAGTGATCAATCATTGTCTAGAAAAACTGAGCCACAATTTGCGAAGTCATAATAACTAACCTCATTTTTATAATCTCGCATGAGCTCGCGAGTGAAGAGCAACAATTCATTCAATAGCAGCTTCTGTTGCTGGAGAACACGTTTCAATCGAATGATGATAGGTACAATAAATTCAACAGCTTGAGACCGCACCGCCTAGAAAAAGGAGAATGAAAAAATGAAATGACACCGTCAAAAGCAAAAATTAAACAATTGCAATGTGTATTATCACTGTGGTATTGCTGAGATACCTAGTTTTCAGAGGAAACCGGACAATGTAATTTGGTATTTTCTATACAGAAAATCTTATAATTAATAGTAGAAGGGACTGCTGTATACTTTTTCTACAGGCGATTTAAAGGTCAATTTAGAGGTAAAAATCTCCATAGATAATGTTGGTAACACTAATATTTACAAAATCCACTTCTAAACACATAAAATGCTTTCCAATGCACCTTAGTAATGGCGGTGTTGGACACTTATTGTCATCTAATAATACCGTCGCTCCATCAAGAAATGACCAATAAGAGACGAATTTCCTTCACACCTGTGTCACAGTACCATTAATTGGCTGTTCCCTGCATAATTAGAGAGACTAATTACTAATTAGTGCCCAGCACCGTCATTATGATCGCACGTTTAAAAGTATTTTTTGAGTTTAAGAGTGGATTTTGTAAGTATTTAGTGCTACCATCGTTATTTTAGCAGGTTTAGACAACTGCATTGAATCTTAAGCTGTCTGTAAAAAGAGTTTGAACCAGCTACATTGAGGCGTTGAGTACAGAAGGGGCACTTGAGAGGAAGTGCCCTTCCTGTAAAAAGCATTACAAAGCGCATCTCTCATACACCTCTAAACCCCCCAACAAAATGTCATTCTAATCATAAAAGAGCTGAAGACAAAGACATTGAGGAATGACAATTTCAGCACAGGGATAGGCTCGTTGCAGAAAAGAAAAGGCAAGGCTCAACAGATAATCTTTGGAATTTTTTTAACGTTACTTAATTTGAGCCGTGGCATATCATTGTAGGACACTTTAAAAGCAAAACTTAAAAAATTCAAGTAAGTTTTCTTTTCACTTGAAGAATGAAATTGGGATTTGTAAAAGATTATCGATGAGCTCCACCCACACTTCAGAAGCAAGCTTTTGTCACTTTCAGGTCTACGCGCAATCCTAAATGGACCATTATAATCCAAAAATCCTTCATATAAAAAAAAAAAAATTATCTCACAGAATTTTCTACCACAAATCTGTTTTAACTATAATTGAGCCCAAAGGAAGTGTCAGAATGTCAGAAAGGAAGAGATATGAAAACTCATTGTTGCTGGCACTAGATAGAGCATGATAAATACCAGGATACTTTTTGGTTTTAAGAAACTTGTAAACATTTTCAAAAACTTCACTGCTGTTGTGTAACGTGTATTTGTTTTTTAGTCAAACTGCACAAAAATCCACATAACGCCATTAATGTTTGCTTTTGAATACATACTTTAGCTGGAATTACTTTTTGTTTATTCTCGCTGACTCAGCTCGCAGTAGCTTTAATAATGACACTTCAAATCACAGCCATTAATTCTTCAGAAATTAAAATTCGTATGAATAAGATTTTGGTCACAATTTGTTAAAGGAAGTTTTAATAAAAATAGAATATCATAGTTTGACTGAAAGTTTGTTGCTATGTACCAATTTTCAAGAGATGGAAATAATAATCTTGAACAAAAAGCTAAAAATAAAATACACAAATTATATAAGATACAAAGAGAGGAAACATTACCTCATTGAGAACAGCCTTCCCCAGCACCATTTCATAATCTTGCTTTTCTTCTCCTAAGTCATCAGCTTCCACTTCTCGTGTGGGTAAAGGCCGGAGTTTGATTTCATCACTACATAAAATGTACAGGGCGTCTTTGAGTAATATTGCTCCTTCATTTTCTAATTTGATTTTGCCATCCGCTACTCCATCTTCAAAAGCAAGTCAAATCGTTCAAACACAGTATTTTTCACATAAAAAATATAATTCATAATTTCTTTATAGAAAAATTTAATATTAAAGTCTTCAAACTGAAAGCATCAAACTGAGCATAATATTCCGGCTAAGATCATAAGTGGCGGTAGCTACCAGGCCAAGTCCAAAACCCCCGAGCAAGAAGGTGGCGTCCGCGGACATAAAGGTAACAACGCAATGTTGTAATTATTTTTGAAAGCAGCAACACTTCTACTATCTTGCTCCTTTGCGGCAGAGGTATAGGCTGTCCCAAGAAATATTGGACATGACAATTGTAAAGTTTGAATGAAAACGTAAGCTGCTTCCTGCTCCCGACCAATCAGGTTACCAATCAGGCGATTGGTTGTTTAAAGCTGATGTTTTATGAAAGCCGTAGATTATCATTTCTAGGAGAGGCTATACTTGCTTAGGAATAGGAGTCCTGTGTGTATAAGTCCCACAATCTCCCTTTGTTTTTATAAATAATGAACAAGTATTTTTCACACTTGCGCTACATCAGTATTGAGTGTGTAATATCATAGATTTTGACTCAAATCACCAATAAATATTTTAAGAGCCTTCAAAATTCACTCATACAAATTTGTAGATATCTTAATAAAATCCATGAATTCAAACAGCACGTTTGCAACTTCTACACCAAACAATGAAGCAACTGCTGCAGTCATCCTCATCACCAAGTTCAGTCATCATAAGCACTGATTACTTGATCAAATTGATCTTCATATTAGAGTGCATGGATTGAAAACTTTTACTCTTGACAAGTCACACAGAATACATTAATTTTGCATTACAATACCAAAGTTCTAAAAATCTCCAACCCATTCAAAATCTTGACATGTGACTTCCTCCATGCTAGCAAAGGAGAAATAAAGAGTTAACTAGCGGATAAAGTAGTGATTCACAACAGAATTTCCTTTGTCAGTATGGATCAAGTGACAAAAAAAAACAGGACTACCTTTTGGGACCTGTATAACATCACCATTATTCTTTTATTATTTAAAAGCTTTCGTTCGAATCTCCCATGGATTTTCAAAGTTTTTAGTGTCATCACTGGTATTTTTTCTAGTTTTGACATAATGGCTGAAACTCGCTTCAACTGTAACAAAGGTTTACGACAGCCAAGAATAGACTTCAAAGATTCATAGGCTAGAATGTCAGAGCTAAATTTTCTCCACATGCCTACAACAAAATCCCTGAGATCTCAGCTCAAGTTTAAAACAAACAAAAATATGCATGGTGATGATCTATTGACTAGAGGCAAAGCTCAACATCCTAAGCTAGTAGTCCTGAAAAGTATTAGAAAAACTGTAAAAACTCACACTTGTTCAAACAACGTTTATTAATGATTGAACAACACTGGTGCTGCTATTTAACGTCAAAAAATTAGAGTGAAGATAATGGACAAATACTTTTTTTACGCTCTTTTTTCTAGCCTATGCCGACAAATTGATGACATTCTTGTTTGATGGCAAACAATTTGCATTACCAAGAATGCTAACAGGTTTTCCTTGTTATAGGGAAATCAAAAATTCACATTAGTCTCTACTACACGTGTAGAAACTTTGCTGAAGCTTAATTTCAATGCTTGGATGATCAAGCACGCTTGTACATAGGATTAGGGTCGGGGGGAGGGGCGGGAAGCAGCGCACCCCAATTGACACTACCGCAGGGGTGACATTCTTAGTTAAATATCAGGAGAAAAAGAAAGAAAGAAGAGATAAAGAGAAGGAGAAAAGGTGACAAAAAGAGGAAAGAAAGAAAAGAAGAAACAAAGAGGAAAGGGAAAAGGGGGAGAGGAGGGAAAAAAAGAAAAGAGGGGAAAAGAGTAAGATACATAGTAAAAAGGGGGGGGGGGAGAGAAAAAAAAGGAAAGTATAGTAAAATGGAGTGTGCAAAAATAGACGCAGGAGGGATGTGAATGAAATTATCAGCAAGGGTAGAAAGTGTCATCCTGGAACAGCATCATAGTCATCAGTCCACGATCAAAGTAGGAGCCTACAGTGCAAAGCAGCCCAACAGTTAGGCCAATAACTACAATTTTCTTGAAGGGAACCTTCGGACTCCCTCTGTGCCCCTTTCTTGAAACTTAATGCAATTTAAATTTTACCTAAAACATCTGAACAAAGCCTCATGAATATTTTCAGCCTGTGTTCATCAGCAACATGTTCCAACATGTACTTGTAGATGAAATACCGTTTGTCTTGATTGGCAGGGCCTTCTAATGAAAACACTTCCCTTTCTCTACTGGTCATTTGCATTTTACAGTAAGCAGGATGATCCTGTTAAACAGAGACATTTCGGAGAGTTAGTAAAGCAAAGAAAATTACCTTTTCTCAAAAATATTACAAAAAAAAAGTAATTAATAGACATTATCAAAGAGAAATTTTCAGACAAATCTGTTTCATAGCGTTCTTTTTGTGTGGTACAATCACCATTTTGTGTGCAAAATCGGTTTATTGAAACTTCATCAATAGTTTTCAAACAATGAATCAACCAGTATTTTCCCCCAAGTTATTCATGATGTCTAATGCAATGAGTGTTTTTTCGCAACGGGCCTGGCAAGGCATCAGGGGTGTGCCGTGGTTTCCGGGGGGGGGGGGGGGGGGGGCAAGAATGCAATCTTGCCGCCCTCCACAAATTGGCTTCTCAAAATTATAAATTTGATGACTAAAACTAAAAAAACACCATAATTCAGGTTCTTGCAACTGCTCCAATGTTTTGCGATGTGAAGAACAAGATGAAGATGAGAGAGGAAAACAAAAGAACTGCAAATGAAACTTACATAATAAGCGTTGTAATGAAATAATGACTCTACAAAATGTTGAATGATTAAAGTTGGATTGTTTCGCAAGAAGTTATTGACGAAACAGTCCGAAATAACTTCTCTTATATTTTCATCTTCATCATTCAGTCTACTGAGAAGGTGGAAGAAAACAGGGCAACGCAATTTGAGGTAGTCTTGCTGAATTAAATCTATTAGAAGGGTTAAAGTCGTCGATCTAACTTTGACCTCACTATCACAAAGACAAACACATATTTCCGGAATGAACTTCTCAACCATTGCCGTATACCTGGATAAAGAAAAAAGAAAATAATAAAAAAAAAGATGATGAGACAGATTAAACAGGAAAGAAGACAGCACAGAAACTGATATTAGCAACTGAAGACAGTGGCGGCGATAGGAATATGGCAGCTACGCTTATCGCCATTTACACTCACGTAAGAAATCAATTCTAGGAGGGAAGGGGGCAGATTGCCTCTCAAAAAGTCATTCTTCTCCATAGTTTTAAAGGAGTAAATATACTGTTTCACATTTCACAAGCCATGAGCCGCCATAGATTGAAGCGAGCAATGAAGCGATTGATTTGAAAAGGATAGCAACTCTAACAGTTAGCATTAGTGTCTTTAATGCTCCCTAGTTTTTGACCTCTTTACTGTGTTGCTTTGCTGTTTGTCCCTTCCCTCGTCTCTTTCGTTTTTTTTTCTCAAAAGCTTTGTTTGTAGTATTTATTAGTGTTTTAAGTCTGTAATCTCAGTTTGTAGCCGTTTTGTCTTTAGTTTCCTTTTGTTTTGTTTTATATTTGTTTGCTGGTTTTTTTGCCGGTTACGTCAAATAAATAAATAAAGAAGTAAATAAATTTAGTCCCTTTAGAGGCAGATCCAGGAATCACTGGTCTTTCTCTCTCTCCGCCTATTTATTTGCATGTATTAGAAAAGAGGAGAGATAGGGGCCTTAGTAACTTGACTGTATCTCTCTTTATCCTGCTCTAACACATGAGTTCAAATGGGCGGCAAGAGAGAAGGATACAATTCCTAAATCCGCCTCTAAGTCCTCTTCAATCTTCCAAATCAAAAATAAAATACAGTGGAATTTTGATAACTTTAACCCAGCAGTTCCAAACCTTGTTTGGTCGTGAACCACCAATCGGACGATCGGTGGAGGCCGCGGACCATGCGCCACTTGAAAAAATGAAAAGTTGATTACCTAGACAATGGAGGGGAAAATAAAAACTAACTTGCCCTAGTGGGAGCGTTGCGGCTGTGACTTCTCTGTGACTTCTCTGTCACTTATCAACTTATACAAATTATTTAGGTTATGACTCGATCAAATGATAACTTACTTCCCTAGCAACGACAGAATTTTATTTTTCCTGATACATAAAAAAATACTAGACACAAATTCAACGTTGCCACTTTCGGGCAAAAAAAAACAGGAAAAATTTGGAAAGGTCTTCACGGACCACCAAAACTCGGTCTACAGACCACCAGGGAGTCTGAGGACCACCGGTTGGGAACCGCTACTTTAACCTGATTAGCTTGGAAATCTCACCAAGCCAAATATTTTCACAGTCACCCAAGAACAATGAATAAAATCTCCACAAGACTCTAAGTTTGTGAGCAAATTTGTCAGCTCAAAAATCTACTTTACTCGAACCAACTTCTAATTCAAAGATCCTTATTCCTATCTAGTGTGGTACCCACACAATTGCAGGGGTGCAAAAAACCAAAGCATGTTTCATTTCTTTTATGCTACTATTTCTATAAAGAATGCTCATGATCATTACGTCAAAAAATTACAACCTGCTTATTTAAAAAAAAATGTGAGCTTTGAGCACCGAAATTCTTTTCCCACCATCACCAAGAATATTTTTAAAATCTGATAAACTAAAGAGGTCGATCTCTATTGATCAATCGACCAAACTAAAAGCAGTACCTGATGCAAAGATCGGCCAAAGCTGTTATGGTGTTAATTTTTATCTGCGGTTCTCTTACTCGCCGCAGCAGTCTTCCAAACAGAGGAACGAAATCTTTAGCAATTACGTCTGTTTGTAACGCTAATCTACCAAGAGTTACGACTGCCATTGCAGGTAGAAGACCTGTCTTAAATCTCATTCTGACACCTGCAAAAAATAACGAATAATGATTAGAGACCTACAAATTTTGCGTACTCGTGTTTTCTCTAAACGCCTTCATTTTTTGAAGTATGCAATTTTATCACACAGATGCATTGTTGACTGCATACTCAAAAATTGAAGGCACTTGTACTGAATGATGACAACGCAGGAGAAAAAGGGAGAGGAAAACACACATTTCTCATTACGTCCCTGATAATGATGTCCGATGATCAATCATCAAGACCTTTTAAGTGAACAGTGGCGGATCTAGAAAATTTTAGGGGGGGGGGGGCACAGTGTGGGATATGACCGAAATAGCTAGACAAAAGTCTTCCCTCCCTTGTTCATGATTAAAATCATGGTTATGGGGGTTTTTTAGGTCGTTGATTTCGAATATGAAGTCAGATTTTTAAAATTCTAACGTCTAACGTGGTTTTGATAAAAGTATTTAAACAATTATAGTCGGTCACTGTTCTTTGAGACATTATTTTTTTGCAAGAGCTGTTTTTCCGTCCGGAACCACAAAAATTGCGTAAAAATCTGACTTTCAAATTATTTTCGAGAGGAAACATAAAAAACTTTCAAATGACATTTGATAAATTAAACAAAAATGCATTAAAATGTATCGAAATAATGTCATCGGAGGCGAAACGTGCAATGTGGCAACACTGGCTTTTCTCCATTTAAATATGTGCAAAACAATCGATTTTCCTCGAAACAATTAATGCCTTGAAGAAACGATTATTTTAAATCGATTCAAATGGAGAAATGCCGTGGAAAAAATTTCTGAGGCGGGAATCGAATTAAGGTCTTTGGCCTGAATGTCCAGTACGTATCCACTAGAGTAGCACGCAGGTATGTGGAAGGAGCACGTGCGACGAGCATAGTAAGAACACAGCGCCACTTGGACTGTGAGACAGCGTGTGGCCGAGCCGTGACTGCCGTGAGCATCACAGAGGAGAAAAACATCGTCAAAATCGAGTGGAACGCAGGTACTAAAATGAAGATATCTCCGAATGTTGCAAAAAGTTGCAACTAAACTTTAGATGGATTTGTTCTCTGAGATACAGGCTTTCATATTATCTAACGCTTTTTATGGGTAAATGCGGGTAACAAAAGTTACGATCTAATAAAAATGAGGTTTCGCGGAAAAATTACGTCTAAAAACCATCACGCTTTCAGCTTGAAAAAAAAACTTAAATAAGGTCTACAATGAAAATTAATGTGTCAAAACGCATCTGCATACCTTCCTCTACGATTTTCATGTAATAGTTGATTCGTTTTTTCACTTAATTAGACAGTAAATAGACAGAAACTATTCAGCGTTAAGAATGGCTTCCAACTGTTTACATCAATACCACAATCAAGGGTAGATTTCAAGCTCTGTAACTATTTACCTCATCATAAAATCGTAACATTGATGCATATATTCGTGATCAGTATACTCTCAGCTATCATTTAAGACCAATTTTACCTCATTTTGATCACATTGATTTTTCGACTTTTGTCTAGCTATTTCGGTCATATCCCACACTGTGGGGGGGGGGGGGGGGGGGCACTCCCATGAATTTTTACATTTCAAGCATTGCAATAAGAAATTTAGGGGTATTTTATGTTGAAAAAAGGCAAAATTTCACATGCCCCCGTGTCCCCCGCCCCATAGATCCGACACTTCAAGTACACTATTTTAGGTTATAATCGGCTGGCAGAATCTGGCTCCAAATGAAAAGCTGGCCCAATAAAATTTCTAGAAAAAAGCAATCTAAAATGGAATTTTTAGCTCTTTGCAAGAAAAATTGAGGCGAATTCTGGTAGAAAGGTCCATAAAAAACAGGTGATCTCATCAGTAAAAATCTTCATGCTCTATCATGCTGATTTCTCGGAAAGAGCACTCATGTTGTTTAATGGACCCTTTCTTGTTAAAAAAGGCCTTAAATAATGCCACAATTTAGCAAGAATGGATTCTACACCTCCAAAAATACTTCACAAACCAAACAAGGTACTAGCGGGGACAAAGATACCTGGTCAGGATATGCGAAAACGCAATGCACAGAATACCATTCAACGCATGTAGTACGTGCCTTGCGTATTGCATACTCTGGCTGGGTATCTTTGTCCCCGCTAGTACATAGAACTAAGTTCAAACCAGAGAACCTAAGTACTAAAATAGATCAAATTAAGGCCAATTTGCCATGTTCCATAGGTCAATAAGATTCCTGTTGTTGAGGTGGAGGCCAAATTAATGGCTTCGTGCTCAAAGAAGCCAACTACAAAGGAATTACACAGCAGTTGTTTCCTACGTGCAAAAATTTGTCTAATTAATAACCAATGACTGGTGTCATCTACCTGCCTATCGGAGTTAACAAAACAATGCTGCTTTAACATCACCAGCATGATTTAGATACATCTTCTTTTTTAGTAAGAGCTATAACAAAGGATAGATTAAAAACAAAAGAATTCAAAAATACCAAAATTTATGTCCACAAGGTTTGTCAGAGCCGAGATTGTTTTGAAATTAACAAGCTTCCCTGTCGGCCAGAGTAAAATGACACATCCAATGGTGAGAATTCGGCGCGTGAGAAGCTCCTCATCAACATCCTCCACCGGGGTGCTCTTGTCCAATTTTTCTTCAATGTAGCGTTCACAATCCTGAAGAAGAGAAAAAAATAGTTTTCTTGAAATTAGAAATTCTACCATTTCACTCTCACCCTCCTCTGCCAAAACTAAACATTATGCTGACTACTTGCAAAGCTCTTTATTTATTTACTGTATTTGCTCACTCAGGCATCTTGAATTTGCCTCTCAGATATGATCAGTGGTGTAAAAATGCTGCTGACTATCTCAGCGAAAGAGGCCATGAAGTTTCACAGTCTTTTTTACCCTTTGCTCCATAGTTAGGTACAGAATCAACATAAAAAAATCCTGACTTACCTGCGTTATAGATAAGGCAAGATTTTCCTCCCCATCGTTTAGAGATCTTAGGTCAGCTAGAAGTGCAAGTATATCTAAAGATTGTAGGATAAGTTGATGAGGAATTGTAAAGTTCTTCAAAGCTGTTGTGAGTTCTGATACTAGATTCTTTTGAGTCTCTTTGTTCATCTTCTTGCAGGTAAATTTCATAGAATCTAACACCATTTGTCCAATGTAAATGTCCGCCTAAATCAAACAGAATAATAAAAAGTTAATTCAAGCAATTTTCACAGTCTTGAACTGTATAAATGTACAGAAAAATTCATGATACGTGTATTTTTAAGATACAAAACAAAAAAGGAACCAGCAACAACTTGATATAAAAGAAACAGGTGAACAAGCAAACCCTTAAGTACACGCAGGAAAACAATTTGGAGCCAACAGTTTTGCTCAACATATAAATGGCGCAGTTTCAAAAAAGGGAACGAAAATTAAACGCATGAATTCGGATCAAACCTGTTTTTTTTTTTTTTTTTTCATTAGATCTTTAAACAAACCACACTCAATCAAGAGTGAACCGTCCCAGTTCGATCTATCATGTTCCATGCGTAAAAAAATTAACTTTTTACTACCATCTCTTGATGAGTTTCGCGAAGGAGAACCAAAAAAAATCCTTTCTAAACAAAGTCAAAATATCTGACAGTCAATGTAGAAAACTTTATATTTTAAAATACATTATAATCGATACCATTACTATGATAAAATATAGCAGTTAATGATAGGACTGTTGCACACTTTGGCTACACATGAAAGGAGGGCCAGCTTTGAAGAAAAAACCAGCAAAAATAATAATAGTGACAAATGACTTTCAAGATCCATTCCTCAACTAAAAAAAAAAACTTGTAAACGCTTGAACGTGATGTCATCATAATGCATGTACTCATGGGGAATTCCCATCACAATTTTGCCAGTTACACTGCACTGGCAAAGGGATAAATTAGACAATGACAAATTAGACAGGACTCTCATGATACATACATTAACGACGCCAAGAATCAATCGGGAATCTCCAGAGGTTGTTTGAATCGCTACGCTAGCAGATAGTTACTCCATGAATCTCATGTGCCAGCCTGGGTAAAATGACACAATGAGGTACACGAATTCTAGGTGTCTGCATTACGTGACATTTTGCTCGAGCAGTTACAAGCAATTTCTGAATTGAAAGGTTAATTTCAGGACTTTTTAGTGTCTTCATCGTTATTTTTGCTGGTTTTTGCTAATGAGCTGACACATGTTTATCTGTGGCAAAAGTTTGCAACAGCCCCATTGATTGTATGCGCAGATGATTAAAACGTACCTCTCTGTTGGCGTGGATGTAATTCAGGTAGTAAGTCAACACAAAATTTGGATTGTTTATTAGGTAACACTCCGTGATGCAGACCAGCAACAGCCACGTGTTAGCATTATTTTCCGTTCCAATATGTGTTTGAAGAATATTAATCAACTGCTGACTGTAATTAAAAAGTTCAATATTAATAATAACATCATAATTCATAATTATTAGAATAATACACAGTTTTTAGAGCTTGTCTAGAAAATTTCTGAAATAAACTTTTTTGTGAGACATACTTTGTTTTTGGCAACAAATCCCATTATAACTTTTTTCTTCTTAATAACCAAGCTCATTGACTGGAAGAGATTGAGGATGATTTGATCATTCTCTTTGAACGAATAAAAACTGAGCCGTAGGTGACAAAAAGCGGTCTAATTAGTTACTTGACAAAACTGAGGTTCAAATGGTCCTTTAATGTCATTGACATAAATTAAAAAGAAATCTGACCTGGATCCACAGATATCGCTTACTTACTTGAAAGTATTTAAGGTAGCCCAATGAGCACAAGCGAACCGTAAATACTTGCGAAGGTTCATTTCAGAGATGAGATCTAGGATACGCCATGGTAACAGAGAACTAGGAGTATTAGTTTCATTATACGGAGTTAGGTTGTCAATGAGCAGCGATGCAAAAACCTGAAAAAAATGGGAAATACGAAATTGAAAGATCAGTCTGTTACTCTGACTCAAATTGAATTCAGGTTTCAGAGCTGCAGCGCTGAGTAAGAATGCTGTTCAGTGATTAAGACAAATAAAAAATTTAGAAGTAAAAAAAAACTGGGAGCGTCCGATTGAGTAATTTTAAAGCCCTATAAAATTACTGCCAAGATTAAAACTGTTCCAGAAAAAGTCTAGCCTTGATGATCAGTTTCTGTCAAATGATTAACAGACTCTGTCAGATAATTGAGTTACGTCGTTTCAGTTCCAAAATACTGAAACGACCCTCACTCTTTTGTGATCCCTAAGATGTGATGTCTCTTAATCATTTTTAAAATTTTAAAAAGAAGCAGGTGGCACTGATTGTGTTTTTTAAGACAACAATTTAGAGAAGTCACTTGAAAAAATTTCGACAATCTCGTATACCTCCTCAATTCCTCACAAAGGTCAAAACAATGCGCTGACTTGAAATTTTGAACAAATAGGTACGTATTAATTTCAATTAGTGGTAGTTAATTCGTTAATTTTGCCTTGTATGAAGTTGTATTTTAGGCTGAACACCTGTTTGAATGAGATCTATATACTTAATAATAAATAAATAAATAAATTAAAATTTGATGACGTGTGACTAATCAAAACCGGTAGGCAAAAAAAAATGATGCTTGTATTTAAGCCACACTTTGGTTCTAACTAATAAAGTTAATATTTTTTAATCAATGATAAGGTTTACTTTACTTACTTCTATAACTTTCTCTTGCGATTTTTGTTCCGTGTCGAAAAGGATTGGAAGGACTCCTCGCACCCAATATTTACACACTAACTCGTTATCAGGATATCGATTTAGAAGAGTTGATAAACACTGGGTTAAAGATTTTCTGATCATCACTGATTTATCTCGACAATTATCCATCAAAATCTAAAAAACAAGGTACATAATTTGAAATATTGAATAAGGGGTTCTCTAAAATTGTTAAAATTGTTTTTATAATGCAAGAATATGCTAGAGGTCGTTTCTTGAAAGTTGGCCGATGACAGATGGGTTTATTTACTGCGCGCGCAGAGACGAGTTTGCGTTTTAGCGCATGTGCAAGAACGCAAACACATCTTTGCGCAGCGAGTCGCATGATCTGTCATCGGCCTTCTTCCGTGAAACAGGCTCTAATATTGCACATAGTGTGTAGACATAACATTTTATGGATCTTAAACAGCAATGGACACATCAATTTTAATTTTCTTTTCAAGCATCTCCCGGATCATTCTTGTATCCTCGGTAAAAATGAGACAAAAGTTCTGTAGTATTATATAATAGTATCAGTATCCTTGTAAAGAAAAATCAATTCAATGTTAAAAAAAAAAAAAAAAAATTAAGAGAATTAAAATGGTTAAGTCACTCTTCTTAGAAGAGGATCATAAAAAGTTGACAAAAATGAAATATGGACTTTATTCAATTTGTTTGTTTTGCAATTTAAAATAAAAGGCAACAAAAATTTCTTTTATAGTTCATAGAAGTGTAATTTAAAGGTATTAAAGAGGAAAGTCCCGCAAGAAATTCAAACATGGATGTAGTATGAAGCAGTGGCGGTCTGTGGGTTCAAGAAAGTGGAGACTTGAATTTTTTTCTCTTTTTGCTTCTCACTTTTCTTGAGCCCTTTTTTCCGTAAAAGTGTAGGGGGGCTTAAGGTGTTATTACCTTCGATTTTCTGTTTTCAGCCTTATCCTTAAAAGGGGGAGACTTGAGCCCCCCCCCCCTCCCCCCGGAATGCTGAACGAACCACACAAACCAAGAATGATTTGTTCCATCTTGCTTACTAATAAAAAAATTAGACTAAGCTTACCCTTAGGAGATCATCATTCATCCATCTGGGGTGCAGACAACAAATTGAGGCTAAACACATTAGAGCAGACTTCTTTACAAAAACTTTGTTATCAGCAAGAAAGGAGTCCATAAATTCTAGAACCACCTTGGCTCCAGGAAGAGGATTCTCATTCCACTCTTCATCTTCCTCAATGCATCTAAATAAACCTTTAAAGTCTGGAAATGGTCGGTTCAATTCTGTATTGGTGACATTTTCATCTTCTGATAAATACGGGGCTACAAATATTGCCTCAATTACGTTAATAATGTTCCTATTGGGAGAAGACAGAATATTCGAAAAGGTTGTCAAAGCTTTTGTTCTGACAGAGGCTGCGTTATCTCGACACCGGGATAAGATAATGGCAATCAGGAATGGGTAAGAGGTATATTTAATAAGAGGTGAATCATCAATGGTAAACCTCATCACGGATTCTAAAAGCAATTTTGAGATGATTTCAAGGCCATTGATTCGATGCTTCACTATTTCACTGTGACATAAACTATAAATCCAAATGACAGACTGTCCGTAAATGTCGGCTGGAACAAAACTTAAAACTTCAACGATTGTGGAAACAGATTTGGCTCGTAACTCTGCTTTGTCTGGAATGGACAGGCAAAGGTGTTGAATGAGAACTCTTACAGCTGGTGAGGCAGTTTCTCCAAGTTTCCTCATGAGATGTTTTATAAAATTGACCACATTTTCTTTGATAGCTGCGGATTCTCTTGCACCATTTTTTGGACCGTTCTTGTCGACCAAAAATGCCGGCATTAGCTCCTTCAAGATGACACACATGACATCTGGAACTTCACCAACTTCAGGAGAACACAGCACCTTTAAAATATTAAATGCATTGACTGGCAAAGCAGCATAATTTATAGAATTGGTTTCAAATTCTTTGATTGAGGTGCTTTTTTCTAGCCTTGCTATTTTTACTAGCCATTGCACAAACATGGCAAGGGACTCTTCTTGGGAGCGAAAATTGATCCTTTCAAAAGCAAAGACAAAACGTTTGAGCAGTCCATTCAGTTTTCTCACGAGTTGTGTTTTCTCATTATACGAAATACTCACATCATTAGTGTCATCGGCAACTTCACTGTCTTCATGAGACTGATGTCTATTTTGGCCAATTCCTGGTCCAACCGAACCACAGAGTTTTTCTAAAACCTCCACCACAGTAGAAAATAATATTGAATTAAATATGTTGAAAACCTGGCTACCAGGCACTGCAAGCAACATGGTATAAACACTGATAGCGCTTAGAGCTTGATGTCTAACATTTTCATCATTAAAATCAGTTTTGGCTTGCTGAATGAAATAGCTGAGGAGGCAAATCAATGATTTGTGTTTAATTTCTTTCGTAATTAAATACTGCCATGATCGGACATCAATGTTGTCAGTAGCGGCTGACTCGTTCAAGGAAATGCGAGTGGATGTTCTAGAGTCATCAGACTCAAGCCAAATTCTAAAACACAAACTAATTTCATCTAACACATTAACAACAAGGATATCTTCTAGGTAAGCATCATATTCTGGAGGTAGGATGTCAATTTCAGAGAAAGAATTGTTCCAAACATTAGTGACCCAACCGCCAGGGAGTATCTCTAACCTCAGCTTATCAATGGCATTTATCACATCCATCTTATTTGTTGCTTCAAACCGCAGGAAGTAAAGAATGAACTGATGCACTAAACACACACAAAAGTTATAGAAACTAAACCGCGAGTACTATTTAATTTCCTCACTATCATTGTAACAACTTATCATTTTCAGTTTCAGAATCCCTTGAATCCGCTCACGAAAAATTGTATTTTGTAAATAAATAACAAACATGAGTGATCCGTGACCGGTGTTGCCTGATGGTGACGTAACGATCTCATGAGCAAAAATAAAAATAAATCAATGAATGCTACATTTGTGAATAATTTTTAATTCGCTGGACGAAATTTTTTTATTTTTTAAACACATGGCTTAATTAGACCCTCACAATTTTGAGGGATAAAAATGTCAAAACGAAAGTCAACCTATATCAACACTTGGCAACATTACAATAATATTTCCCGCTAAATTGATTTGGTGCATTTTCGGTGTTTTTGTAGATTAGGCGATGATTGATGCTTTATCGGGGTCCAATATTCAGTTGATTTTTCTTTTAGGTTAGAAAGGAATTAGATGGTATCAGAGACAAATAGAGACCGTGCACTCCCTATTCTTCCCGTGGTTGCGCGCGGTGTCCACTTTTCGTGAACTACTTTTGTCGGGACTCATCGGCCTCAACAGTCAACCTTCGCATAATGTTGGATGGTGAAGCTCAACAAAAGGCTGTGATTGGTCCGCGGTCCCGGAAACGGAAACAGGTTTTGCTCGGCGAATGCAAAATACGTGCTCATCAGTCAACATTATGCGAATGTTGGCTGTTGTTTCGATGAGCTCCGAACAAAATTGAACCACGAAAAGTGGACACCGCGCGCAGGAATAGTGCAAGGTCTCTATTTGTCTCTGGATGGTATCAAAGAGTAAACAAGAGTCGCAATTGAATGGAAAGCCTGCGTGGTCAACGTAGATAAGGGATCCGAACGCGGGCTGGCCTCGGCTGGCCTCTGATTGGCTGCAACGGGTGGAGCAAAAATGACTCGGGGTATAGGGAAAATAACACGGGATTTTCGTTCCGGGGCGTTTATCTCGAAACCTAAGCAAAATAATATCCAAACAATTTATACGAGTCGATTCAGCAGATTTTTCCGAACAATTTGATAGGTCATAAGTGCCACTTTATCGCAAATTCGAAAAGACTGTTTCAGTTTAAAAGTACGCACAATAGTGTGATTACATGCTTGGCGTGTGTTCGAGCAGTGTTTGAGTAACTCACTATTGTGCGTACTTTTAAACTGAAACAGTCTTTTCGAATTTGCAATAAAGTGGCACTTATGACCTATCAAATTGTTCGGAAAAATCTGCTGAATCGACTCGTATAAATTGTTTAGATACGATTTTGCTTAGGTTTCGAGATAAACGCCCCGGAACGAAAATCCCGTGTTATTTTCCCTATACCCCGAGTCATTTTTGCTCCACCCGTTGCAGCCAATCAGAGGCCAGCCGAGGCCAGCCCGCGTTCGGATCCCTTATCTACGTTGACCACGCAGGCCTTCCATTCAATTGCGACTCTTGTTTACTCTTTGGATGGTATTGTTAGATAGAAAGTTTTGGAAACCGAACATGTTTATTTTTGTCATTTGTGGTGAAAGCTCAAAGCTACGAAACAGTGAAATCAAGTAAAAATACCGGAAATTACTAATAATTGGTCATAGAAACTAGACTTAAAATTTGTTAAATGCAACAGTCGATTTGTTGAATCGCTTCGCTATTATAGCACTTGATCTTTGTGTTTCAAATTCTTAATTCTCGATATTTCTTACAAATTTCTGTGAACATTTCATCATTATTATTCATAAGCTCTCCTTTCTTACACTGTGGTACTTACTTCCTTGGTACGCTACATATTAGAGCTCGAATTTTCTGATTCGATAGCTGAAGGAATGCGTGGAAACCCTCATTCTCTTTAAACATAACTAAGCAGGTGAGCAGTACTGCAGGTTAAATTTCTTCATGCCTTATAATCAGGGCCAGCCTCAGCCATTTGGCGCCTGTGTGCCAGTAAGCATTTGGCGCCCCCTGCGCAGTGGCGGATCCAGCCCTCGCGAAGGGGGGGCGAATGTGGGATTTTTGCCCCTAAATGACCCCCTTTTCTTGTTTTCGCTCTCGCTTTCCCCCTTCCTCTCCCCACTTTTCCCACTTTTTGGGCCAAACGGGGGGGGGGGGGGAGGCAATCGCCCCCTTCGCCCCCCCTGCATCCGCCCATACCCCTGCGTGAATAGTGGTGGGAGTGAGAGGTCTGAGGGGACACTCTCAGCGGGGGTCTCCAAAGTTGTATTAAGGGGAGGATGTCCCCCTGAATTCTTGAAAAACGCCAAGTTTTACACTTGTTTATAGGTGGTGCCCCCCTCTAACCTGACCATTATTGCCATCCCTCTGACTTTTCTTGGCCTTTATATTTGCTGAAAGGAGGCGCACTCTTTCCAACCTCTCTTTTGCCTTTTCTCCAACCTTTCTCCGTTCTTACAGGCAGCGCTACTTGTCAGAATCCGATACTGAAAATGGTCCTGTTCTAGCCATATATACTGATTCTAAACAGTTTTACCTACTCTCACCAACTGCAGCTATGTCCATCCCACTAATATGAGTGACAAAGTTGCCTTGCAAAACTCTGCTCACTTCCTTCATCTCAGAGTTTACAAGAATTTCAGTTTTTCTTCACCCATGGTTATTGTTTCAAAACATGAGCTCGGAAATATTCTCGACTGAGTAAATTCCTGGCAGGAATCATTTTCATTTTTCTTTTTCTTTTTCTCTCTATCTTTACTATAATTTATACTTCGTCTTACCATGATGATCTTGCAAAACATCAATTAAAAACTAAATTCCATTCAAATATTCCAATATTCTGTTACTAAAACAAATCTGATTATTCATTCCAACCCATTTGAAGCACTGCTGGCTTCCTGTGTAATTTATCTTCAGGGTTCTAAAGGAAATATATTTAGAATCGAAACATAGAAGAATCAGCAATGCTTTTGGATCATGAGTGAAACAGCAGAAAGAGGTCCTACTATGACACGTCAATGTGTAAATTACTGCTTCTGGGAATATTCTGAAGAATTTCAAGGTACAAAGTGGGGAATACTTTAGAAAAATAAATTCCCAAGAATTTAAAAACACAAGCCATGGCTAAGCCATGGGCTTATTTTGAGCTTTCGATCTCTTAAAAACTGTTATAAATCTCTCCACAGTCTAGTTGTGGCAATGGGCAATGTTTAATTCAATTTTACACTTAATTATTTTGAACTAGTAAACAAATAATTTGGCAAGCCCTCTCTTTGATTTTGGCCCCTCTGGATACTGATTATTTCTACTTGAGTAACTTTTCTTTTTTTCAGAACTATGTTGCAACAAAAGATTCACAGAATTCTTTCAAAAACCGACTGCAGCTTTTTATGCTCTGTAAGATATAAGGGACATGGATCTAATCATTGGGTAAGATAAGTTAATCTCATTATTTTATCCTTATATTCTTTGGGATTTTTTTAAAATAGGTGAACCACAGACCAGGGATGTAAAATGTTTCCCGGTCTCAAAATTCACCGTCAACCGTGACTAAAAAATTTTACAAACTTTTTTCTGAGTTGTATTCATTCTTGATAACTGGACTCATGTGAAAGCTCTGCTTCTGATCTTATGTTGTAATTAGTAATCCAACTTTTTCTCTTGCTTTTTGTGTTTCAAAGTTTTTACTCATTTAAACAGAAAGTTTCCCACAGATCTGAAAAAAGCCAGAAAGGAGCAAATGGCCGAAAGCATCTCTGAAATTAAACAAATCCTAGTCGCAAGAGATCCTTAAATTTATATTTGGAAGGGGGTGGGAGCCTTTCTTCAAACCTTAAACATTAAGTTTTTATGAAAATATTATCAATTTACTGTGAATAAATAAAGTTTTTTGGAAAATTAAAACTCCTGTGAGTAAAAACTCAGGCCTCAGTTTTAATCAATTCTTCTCTATTTGCAGTCTGTTTTAAGAAGAACAAAGTTTCCCAAAGACTTAGCGTTGGAGCACTTTGATGATTTTTATGCTAATGTTTTTGGTGAAAGGAAATGGAGATCCATGCGGCTAGGCCTGCTCTGTCCCAATAAATATTGTGCTGTTGTAAATAACTACAGCGATGTGGATAAAATTACAACAGACTTAGAGGTAAGTATCGTTTTTTTTTTTTAGAGCTGCAGCAAGTCAACTAGGGCAGTTGTAATGTTTTCCAACGTACTTTTAGCCATTTGTTAACCTTCATATTTTAAAGCTATTTTGTAACGTGGAATCCTGAGTGGGGTTGCTTGGAAAGCTTGGATTTCACTTTCAAATTGCTCTCCAAAATGTATTTTTTTATTTTGAAATTTATGAGGTCTACTAATAAGGTCCTAAGTAAATGAAAATTATTGAAAAATTTGAAAAAAAAAATACGAATTGTTTTAGATTGGTTTGAAAAGAATGTAGGATAAGCTCTAAATTGAACTTTTTTTGAAACATGTCTTGAATTTGGCTGTAAATAAATTTTTCTGATGAGCTTTCTTGTTTTTTTCTTTAATTACAAGGTTTATACAAGGAAAACATTTGCCCACTGAGTTTTCAAAGAGTTTCCTTGTAATAACCTGACCTTTGTCTGACACACCTCGTTGACTTTGGGTGCAGGTAAATGAAATTAATTGCACTGATTAATTATTGTCGTCATTCCAGGTTAACTGTCCCACTGGTCACTTTTGAAAATAACTTTTTTTTATTCTCAATCGTTGATTTTCGCATGTTTAAGCAATGGAAAGGGTAAGATGTCCGACCAGTATTACTCTCTTCCTCGCTGAAAAGTTTAAACTTTCAAGTTCTAAAACGAAAATAATAGTTTTAAAATGTGACACGTGGGACACTTAGCCTGGAATGACCCAAAGCTTAGTAAAAACCTCTCTCTAGAAGTCCTTTTGAAAATAAATCTGTATATTTTAAATTTTAACCCTGCTTTAACTGTTTTTTCCCTTAGAGTAAAGGTGCAATAAACGTAAAGAAACTTATTGAACTCCAAGCTGAAAAACTAGCCGAAACGGGAATGTATTCCGAACCAGCACCATTAGATACTGTTTTTAAGATTGATGACAAAATGAATAGAATTTCTGCAAGATTATTATCAAAAGAAGCGAAGAGCCTTTTTCCTGATGTGCCTGAAGATCAAGCTTTGAATTACCTTGAGGCTGTTAGTGCAGCTGACCAATCTCAAACCATCAATGCTGCCAATGGACAAGATGAAAGGTAAGTTAACTCGAGAATTATTGGACATAAATCAGCTGAAACTCATCAGTGTGACCCTTTTTTTCTCCATATTCAAAAAATGTCTCTAAATTTTGATGTCCGAAATGGCGCCGGCCTTTGGAAAACTTTTTTCTCATTTTGCTCTCTTCCTCTCAGGGCTCTTAGAAGCGGGTCACAGCTCCTTAGTAATGGGTAATTCTCACTAACATTAAGTTTGGGTCCTGGATTTCTACCCTTCAAACATTTCAACAGCTTCAGAGAAGAAATGCCCCTCCCCCTACCCCAAATAAGTAAAAAAATAAAAAGATTACATACAGAAAGGAATTAAGGTTTAGGTGAACTTTCGACAGTTCGTTTTTCTACTGTAACTTTCTTTCAATCTCTGTTTACTTTTCTTCATCATGTTAATATTTTTGTAAATACTTTCTAGAGTTGCAAATTCTAAGGATGCAGATGATTATCTTCCTGTTGACGAGCTCCAAGGGGCTGGAAATCTAGAAATCAATGAAACCGATATACAGAGTCGCCTCGTTCGCTCTACAGACTCGCTCCAAAATTTTGTTCCTACTTCAAAATTGAAAGGGTTTGAAAATTTCATTCCAGAGTCTCATCATTATAGTTACTTCAAGTCAGAAAGCGAATTCCCCATCTTCATCACAGAAGATGGACCTTTAGAGTTTCCTGAGCATTTGAAAGTTTACTCGTACGAAATTGGAAGCACAAATGACTTTGATTCACCGAAGCGGGGCTCTACAAATGTTTTAAGTAAGTCTTATTAACATATTTGAGGTTATTCCGTAAATCAAGAATTTATTAAGAGCTCCCTGTTTTGAGAGAATATTTTACAAAGCACATTGTTTTGCAATAAATTCTTCATTTTTATGGCAATGTAAATTTTGTGGCAAGAGTCTTGAAAATTTGGCAAAGTTTCATTTTCATAGAAATTGGGAGAAATTTTCCTCGCTGAAGAATTTGTTGCAGCCCTGCCTCAATGATTTTGATGGCTCTAATTCTTGTTTGTTGTGAATTCAATATTTATTGGAAGAATTCAACTTGAATTCCTTGACTGGATCTCGATCTTAGTTGATACCAGGATCCAGTGGGATCTACATTTTTTATGTGCTCTCTTTCAATCCAGGTTCAGTCATCTACTCAGATAAGCCATTTTGTGTCTATTTAATGGCATTTTTCACTTCAATGCAGGGGTGCAAAATGTTCCAAAACTTCGGAAGTTTCACGCGATCCATGACTTATTTCCTCACAGGATTTTAAAAAGTTTCCTCGCAACAATTTGAAAGTGATAAATTTTTTTTGGTTATTTTAACATTTCAACACCGTATGTTAGCAAAATGATCGATATTTTTCCATTTTTTACACTATTTTCCTGGGAAATCCTTATTGCCATTGTTTAAAAAAAAATTGGACAAATTTCCTCACTTTCCCAGAAATTTCCTCACTTTCACGCGATCCGCGGATCGCTAGATCGGGCACATTTTGCACCCCTGCTTCAATGATGATTCCAGCGGTTGTCAGTAAGATTACACAGATGAGGTCAGTGTATGACCGTACTATAATCAATAATGCACAAAAATTTTTGGGTGTATAATCTTTTCTCTACTGGTGTTACATCACTGACTTTCAAAAATGTGTGAGTATTTTGATGGCGTTCCCACCAATTGAGAAACGATTAGAGATCAGAGTGTTTTCTTGCATTACAGTCATGAGCTGAAGTGAACTGTATAACCTTTTGATCCATTGGAATCATCTGTGAATTGACAAATTTTATCAAATATACTCAAAGCGGTAGCACTGCCTACAATCCACTCTCAATGCCGATGGAAACGCCAACATGAATCTCTTGCTTCTTTTTGCTAGTTTTTTGTACACAAGCGCTCACAAGATTACAGGCTCCATGACAAAAAAGTGTCTCCGGCTTACTGGGAGGGATTTAGCTGGAGGTTTTTAAATTTTGTTTCCCCCGATGCCTTCGGCCGGGATCCCCCGACGCGAGTTTGATCTGCGTCCCACCTCTCCATGGGTGGCCCTATATTTACCTCAGGGACAAATAGAGACCCAGCACAAAGCTTACGACAGGTATCCAATTTTCCAGCTCAATTTTGGTGGGATCTCATCGAAACAACAGCCAACAGTTGCCTAATGTTGAATGATGGACATAGGTTAGAGTTTCATTATGGTTTAAATTTGTGTTTTTTTGACAGGGAAATGGTTTCAGACACATTATTTCAAAATCTTATGCCATATTTGATTGAAATTTTGACTTCTAAACAATATTTCAAGTAGATTTTGATTGGAGCAATATTCACCTTGCAACTGTAGGCGACTATTGGCTGTTGTTTTGTCGAGCCCGCGAACAAAAATGAACCCATTTTACTTGCCTCACTTTCATAACACGGGAAGCATAGCATGTGCTGTGTCTCTATTTGTCTATACTTTATGTACTTATCTGTAATGAAGCTTGCTATAAATTAAACTCCCATTCCAAAATTTTTGTTAATTTGTCCCCCGTTTTTTTTTTTAGACTACTATCTTCTTAATGGAGCTAGTCTGTTGCCTGTTCTTGCATTAGGTTTAAAACCCAACGACCGAGTCCTTGATATGTGTGCTGCCCCAGGAGGAAAGTCATTGATCATCCTTCAAACATTGTATCCAAGTAAGTTTCTATTTATTGGATTAATTGCTTGTCATATAAATATATAACTGTATCACAGTGGCATGGCGTGACCAAATTACCAGTGACACCTGAGATAGAATCACTCTGAGGATCATCAAGGGGGGGGGGGTCGGTAGTGTCGAATTTTCTTTGGAAAGCTTACAAAATAATATAACAAGCGCTTGGAAAACGAGAGAAATGCGAGTCAAGAGCAAAAACCTGAGCCAAGACACGGGAAAAAGCTGACAGATAGGCTTCGATTCGGTCCGCTCAGAGTCTGCCGTGTGAATGGCGATGGAAAACAGAAAACTCCGCGATGTTGCGGAGCACCGGACTAGCGAGAAAGAGTGGTGGGGGAAGGAGTGGTGCGCAGAGCCGTGTTACCTTTATTTTTTTAGGTTTCACGGCTCCCGTACGGCCGCACTGAATATGCTGAGAGACTGGGCCTGCGCTGCGGCTGGTGATATTTGTGTGTGGAGCCGCATAGCCACTATGCATGTGTTCGTGGGGCTTGACACCTAAGAAAATAAAGGTAACACGCTGTATTTCCGGAATGCTCCACGATTTCTCGCTGCATTTACGCGCTCATCTAGCACTTCTCTTTCTATTTCGGATATTCTTCACGCTTTTTCGGTTGGAGGACGATAATTTTTGCACATCTCGATAAGTTTATTACGAAATTATGAAAGCGAAAAATGAGGGAAAATCGTACTGTTACCTTAGGTGTCAAAGGTAACATGGACGACTCGCCACTGCTGTATCATATCATGAATTCTCCTTGAAATTTTATGAATAAAATGTGCTTTGTCGACTGCCTGTATTTGAACTTACTGTATATTTTAAAACTTAAAACCATTCATTGATCTGTAGTTGAACAGAATTTTTATCAGCTAAACTAAAACGGAAGGATTCGTATGTAATTGACGATTCCAATCCTAACTGCAAAGGCAAGTTTGATAATATTTTTCTCATAGTACCTTAAAAGAATATAGTCTGGTTTTTTGTATAAAAAAGTTATTAAGTAAGGTTTCCATTTTTAAAGCTACATTGATGTGTATTTTATGTACTTAAAATGATAGCTTTTAAGTAGGGTATTATCGGGAGGTTGAAAGGTTTTTTTAAACTGAATGATTAAACTTTAACCAAAAGTATCTTTTCAATTTCAATTCTCTGGTTTCATCAATCTTTGTATCAGTGGCAGCTTGTTCAATATGGCAACAATGGGTTCTCTCCATTTAAACCTATATAAAACAATCGATTTTCAAGAGATTTATTGAACTCTCAAGAAACCTATACTTTTGCGTAGGTTTAAATCGCAAAACATATATTTGCCAAATTTGCTCAGGCAGTCATTGCTTTGTGTCCTATTCTGCTGCATTTTACCTTTACTTCAATTTTAATTCTATTCCATTTTTCTTTCACAAGGATTCTTGCTTTGCAATGACAAGACAGAGGCAAGAATAAAACGCTTAAACAATGTATTGAAGGATTATTTCTATGACATAGATGAAAAGGTTGTAGTACAAATGTATGAAGGTTCACAAATTGAGGAGCCAAATTTTTATAACAAGGTAATCCTTTAAATGAAATCTTCTCTATCAAAATGTTCAAGTTCAAATGTCTCACATTTATAGTCTTTAAAATAATAAATAAAAAAGTATTGAGTTCATCAGCATCACCAAACCAAAGGGAAATTGACCCACGGTCAAATTCACTGAAATTATTGAGTGTTTTTCTCATGGTCATTCTGAGTAAAAGAGCTTTTGTCACCAGAACATCTCTCGAGCAGTTTTTGCTGGATTCTAACTCAAAGCATTCTGGGATGCAATTCAGAGACTTCACTTGACTTGACTCAAATTTGAAAAGTCCTCCTGATCAATGTGCAATTCAGGAACCCGTGCACCTTGAACCAAAACGCCTTGATACTTCTTGAGAAAATTTCAAGGAATTTACAAATGAGAATTGGCGTAGCAAAAACGCTTTGGAAACATGGTTTTCCGCTCAAGATAAATCTCAAGGAGATAATTTCAAATAGCTTAGCTACCTTGAGCTTTTTTCAAGATTTCTCAAGAATCAACAAAAAAATATAAATTAGAATTGTCAACTCCTATTTACGTCCTTTTGACTTTCAACAATTTTTAATCTAATGCAAATTTCCTGAAAAACTTTTGTTTCAGGGGTTCAAAATAATCTCTTTTGACTTTGATTTTGGCTATTACTAGCCCAGAAGCAACCACTTTTTATTTATAGCATATTTATTTTCAACCCTCTTGCCACTAAGTAGGTTTTTTGAAGTTTTTTAACGGAGTGTGTAGTTGGTCAGGAAGAACTAAAAACACTTATGAGCAGCAGGCAGGTTGAGGAAATGCTACTAATGAATCAAATTTTTGAAATCAAAGAGCTACCACGAGCCAAAATCAGGCAGAACAGATTATTTTGAAATAAGTTCTTTTTCTAAGTTTTAGCATCTGATTTAAACAGAATCTGATAGACAGCAAACCTTATTCAAGACATTATGTTAAAAACTTCGTTAAATCACCAAATATTGTCATTTTTTTTGCATTACTATTGGTACCTTCTTCTCTTTTTAATGCTTTTCATCCGTTTTCAGATCCTAGTTGATGTGCCTTGCACCAACGACAGACTTGCCGTGGAAGAAAATGATGATAATCTTTTTAGTTCAAAGTGTGTGAAGGAAAGATTACAGTTGCCTGAGCAGCAGGCTGCTCTATTGACGTGAGTACTGAATCTAGAAAATCATATTTAATTAATTACCATTTTTTGTGTTTGCGTTTTCTTTTTTTCTTTCTTTCTTTCTCATTTTTAACTCTTACATAGTTACATAACATGTCTGCACCTACACTCACAGCTGAAAGTGCCAAAGAAAGACCTCCTTGTGATCCCATTTAGTTGTCAGTATGTGTGAGTGAAGAAGAGAGAACCTAACAGAGGAACCATTCAACTTGACATGCATTGCGGACTTGCCTAGCCAAATTACTAGCGTTCTGGAGTCAGTCAAGTGCATCGATTATGTTATATTACAAATCCCCAGTGAAAATTAGGGTTAAGCTAAGTTTCAGCGAAGTGCGTAGTGAAATGTAGTGTGTAATGTGAAATCTTAGGTTTTTAGGTATTATGTGCGGACATCATAACAGCGTCTGGTTTCCAAGATGGAAGTAGACAGTTCCTGTCGCCTGTAACCCTCGGAGCAGTAAGCTAACCCCTCTCTAATTGCAAAATCTACTCAGAATACTAGCAAAATCCGAAGTCTAACCTGTGAAGAGAAGCAAGATGTTTTTGTTTCTTTATTTCCAGAAAGGTTTCGCACAAATTTCATGGCTTTTAAGTGCTTTTTTCATAAATATTTAATTAATTAATGATATAATGGGATGATATGGTATGGTACATCTGTTTTTGTCATACTCTCAGCAATTCAAATTCAGAAGGAAAAAATTGTGAGTTTGTTATTCAAAACTACACCTCTAAGAAACTGGGCTGGGGTCCATGCAAACCCTTTCTTTATACTTGGAAGGAACATTTTCAACTTCTTTGCTCTTAAATTATGGGTTCTACGACACTTGACCGCGGCAACAGATAATCGCCAAAAAAAAATAATAATAATAATAACAACTTGTTCCCTACCCACTTTAACTCTCAACCCATTAATCTTCGCTAAACATAACCTCTGGACAGGCGTCGCACGACTTACTTCCTGCCCCGGTTACGTACCTCTTTATTAGTGGCTGTGACTATCAAATTTTTCGATTCAGACAAAAATTCTTACCGGCCATACCCTAATCCTCTCTTTACCTAGGAGCATTGTTTGCCCTCGTGAAGAGAGCATACGTACCCAGCTAGACTGGTGAAAAACACTTGTTTACACAGAAATAATAATAATAAATAAAGGATGATAGGAAAAAAACACAGACATCGGATGGCAATGTTGAGAGAGTCGTCAATAACGCCTTTTTTTATTTTTTTGTCACAGTCAGGTAGTCTGATGAATGGGCGACTTCTGCCACCACTTACTCCTTCGTAATGAAGGGCATTTTAAGGAAAAGAGAAAATGGGTGGAATTTCACAATTCATACCCCTCTTTGAAAGTAGGTAGCCGGCAGGTCATCCTTACCAGGTCATCCTTCACCCTCTCTTATTCAGTCTTCATCTGACCGTCTTGATGTCCGTCTTGTGTCCTTTTCCAGCGTTTTTTGAAACTCAACCTTTTTTAATTTTTTTAACCTTCAACAATTTCAAAATTTTACAAATTTTTTAACACATCAGGCACAAATTCATTCAAAAATTTTTAAACACGCCCACAGACATTATTTCGAATTTTTAAAAGTCAGAACCAGTGTATGTGGCCAGTGCTAAGCCTGGGAAAGTGTGAAGGAGAATTTTGATTTGAAATTGACGACTCACTCAACATTGCCATCCGATTTCTGTATTTTTTTCGTATCATCCTTTATTTATTCTTCTTCTTATTATTTATATATTTTTTTTTTGGCGATCAACTGTCGCGCGATCGTACGTGCAGTCGGTCATTTGTCTCCGCGGTCAAATGTACGCGGTCAATTGTCGCGCAATTAAATGTCCGCGGTCAACTGTCACAAGACCCAAATTATGAGCCGTTCTGTGCAAGAATGGTGTGGATCCAAAATTTTACTTTTGAAAAAATTGCTTTTGAAGCTACTGATTGTCCTCAAAGGTCAATATACAGTCAGAGACGTAAAGAATGTCAGACTAATTCTAGAGGTAGGCAACTTGCATTACTCATTTCAATAAATATAAGCAATGAAGATGGCTTACCTAAATCAAAATCTAAGGAATTATTTGACATTCTTTTTGTCCCTAACTGTACCTATTCTCTTATTTGAATGCAGTTTTTTGTGAAAGAAATGAGCGGTGTTGACTTTTATAAAGTTTTGCAGGATGAAATGAATTATGCAAAGAAAAGTTCAAACTATGATAATAACTCAGTTTTTTCAAAATTGAACTTTTGCAACCTTTCACCAAACGGACCGTTTGTTTCCTCCAATATCGTGAAAAGTGTTTTGAATCTTTCATTTTCTTTGCCAGGAATGCTTTGAAGATTGTTAGCCTTGGAGGAACCGTTGTCTATTCAACTTGCTCACTGTCTCCTATCCAGAATGACGGAGTGGTTCACATGGCCTTAAAGAGACTTTGGGAAGAGAGCGATAAACAATTTGTAATCAAGTAAGGACTTTTTCATTCATTCTTTGCTGAAATTGTCTAGTATACTGTCTTGGGTCTTTTCTCCTACTTATTTTTTCATTTAATTTACATTACTTGAAGTTGATTGATGGAAAAAAAAAAAAAAATTGCACCCTGACGTAACTGTGCCAGAACACGCAGAAAGCACACCTCGGCAGGAGAGGTAATCAATCCTTAGACTGAAGCAACTTATTTTTCATCTTTACATTTAGATAATTCTAAATGAAAAAACAAAAATGAAAAAATATGAATGAAAGGGTCTTAAAAAAAAAAAAAAAAAAAAAAAAAAAAAAAAAGTTCACTTATCAACCAAAATACCAAAAAATTATGTGGATAAGGTAGTAAATCCTCTCTCTGAAGGACTCCTCATACTTTAAAGTGATAAACGCATAAATAACTGGCAAAAAAGGAGAAAATTGGCCATAACAGGAAGAAATGTTGCAAAAACAGCGAAAAGTGAACATCACGAAAATGTCAATATTTGATCATGAAAACGAGGGTTTCAACCCAAGATATTTGGAGTTTCAACTTCACGCTTAAAAGAAGGCTTAATATATTAGGTTTTCGGGGAGGAGGGGGGAGGTCTGACTTTGGGAAGAAAGGGAGAGAGGGGAGATGGTATGGAAGTTGAGAGAGAAGGGACAGATATGGATGCACCTCCGAAACCACCTGCTGTGACCAAAATACATAACACAGCAAAAATGCTAGTATCTTTATTTTATAACCTCCTCCCCCCGCCTTCTCTCAGAAGGTTGCTTGTTTTGACTCCAACATTTTAGGATTAGGCAGGATTAGTTGGAGAAGAGATATTGAGGTGGGATTATCTCGAAAAATTTCCCCAATAATCCCATGATTTTTTTTTTCATGAAATTATCTCCCAGTGCCTAGAAGTCAGAAATCATTGGTTTGGGGGTTTTAAGACTGATTCTAGGTAGCTAAAAAACTAAAAAAATTAAGAAAACTAAGAAAATTAATAATTTTCAGATTTTGTTTTGCAAATTGCTATAATGGAACATGATATTCTTTTTCTGAACAAATTTTTGCATGAATTACTGTTGAAAGACATATTTATCACCTTTCTCTACGGTTGAAAGCAAACTTTTCAATGAAAGTTGTAAAATAGGATAAAAGAACTTTGGGTTGGAAAACAATTCTATGCATCTGTACCTGCGGAAGTTTTTGGTATGTCAGGAACGGCGGGTTAAGAGTGATTCCACAGAAACATGACTTTTTGCTAATGCAAAAAAATGTCATTAAGATTGCATCATTCAAGTACATATTTAAAGCTACCAAATGAATGAATATATCTGTGAAAGATGTTGCTTTCAGAAGGTTTAACAATAACGGCCCACAAATTCAATGATTTGTTGAAATTATACAGCCTTCTGAGAGACAAAAAGTCACTCTGACCCATTGTTTCTTAGGGCACTAGCGAAGAGAGAAAACTTGGTCATAGAAACAGAAACTATAAACTCTTAAAATGAAAGCTGCATCCTTTGTTTTCCCTATATTTCCATGCTTTTTATGTCTCAGGAGCCTAAACTTTCCCTCGATAACCAATTTTCTTTGTTTATTTTTTTCCAGAGATATGTCTAAAGCTCTTGAACCAGCCAAAATTCTATTCCCTCTTGAAACCAAGTTAGACTTAAAGTATGGATTTTTAGTCTGTCCTTATTTACCTTCAAATTTTGGCCCAATGTATTTCTCCAAAATAGTGCGTGTTAAGTAAAATAAAATAGGTAAACAAATTTCTATTCAATTTTTATTTTTTTGTAATTTTCTATTGAAAACTTGTTTTTATTTTCTGTTACTTCCTTCTTTTTATGTGTGTATCTCTGTTTCTGTTACTAAAGTTGTTTATAGAAGATGGTGTCTTTGTCACTTTTGTTGATTACTTCATCAAAATGAAACAGTTTTCTAATTGTATTTTCCAATGGGTCTGTTGCGTACTTTCGCTACATCAATATAACTCATTGTTTCTAACGTAAAATTCTGCGAAAATAACGTTGTGCATATTAAAAACTTTCAAAATCCACTCATTAATTCAGAAAATACCTTCCATTTCAAACAACCCGTGCTACACTAGACACTATATCACCGACTTATAACTACGTAGATGGAACCATCTCGTATATGTAAACGGAACAGAACTTACAAACACTGGAATGTTTCGTTTAGATGCGTACATTTCTTATATTATTTTGTAATCTTTGATAAAGCGAAAAGACCAGACTGCAAATGCAGCTTATATTTCACGTATTAAAAAAGAAATTCCATCATTTTGTAGTTACGATGTTGTTTACTTATGCACGGTGGTTCCGTCTACGTAGTAGTATACCGGTGCAATTAGTGTCTAGTGTAGCGCAGGCTGTTTGAAATTGAAGTGATTTCCTGAGTTAACGAGTGGATTTTGAACTTTTTTAATGTGCGCATCGTTATTTTCGCTGAATTTCACATAAGAATCAAGGTTCTATATTGTTGTGTAGCAAAAGTATGCAACAGACCCATTGAAAGGGATTATTTCATAATTTCCTTTTCCATTTGAAACGGATTAGAGTCCCTGGATATGGTTGAGTCCAACCATGAGAGCCAAAAGTGAAGAAGAAGAAGAAGAAGAAGACAAGTCTGAAGGCACTTCTGATATCCCACACTTCTTCACTCTATTACACTCTGGGATTGTAGAAAGGATTGTTTCTCAATTTCTTTTTCCGTTTGGAAGGGATTATTTCATAAAAATCTTCTCCATCTGGAAGGGGTTATTTCATCATTTCCTTCAGCTATGTTTGTGCAGATGCTATAAGATAAGTTTAACCCTTTGTGAAGAAACCTCTTCTCTTAGAGCTACGGACGAGTATACTCGCAATTGTGACTGGATTCCTCAAAACTCTGTAAAAAAAAAAAAAAAAAATAAAGTAAAAATAAAAAAAAAATATAATAAAACAAAAAACTGTAAAAATTCGTAAATTTGCACGGTTTCCCATTCACACCCAAGCTGCACCTGCATTCCTAACCTAGCAGTCAAAGGGTTAAGGGTTCAAATGGGGCTCTTGCTAACTTTTGCTGTTTGTGTTTGAATAGTTATTTCTTGCATTAAAACCAGCAAAAATTATGATGAGCAAATTATAAGATTACGAAATTCACTCACAAAATGACTCTGAAGTTTAAAGCGTAAAGGTGGAGCATCATAGGTACTATTGAAGATTATCTGATTTGAAACTTTCCTCTGTACGTTTTTATAGAGAGAGACATATTAGATAGGAATCTCCTGAAATACCTTCATAGCTCCGCCATCTTTGCTCTTAAATAAATAAAGATGTACTAGAGAAGTTTGAATTTTTAGAATTTTATAGTCAAGGATTTACAGGATTTACAGAAAATAAATGGTCCGAGAGACCCAAGGAACTGAAAATGGCTCTAAAGAAGCTTGAGCTGTCAATTTTTCCGGGCAAGATATACCAGGAAATTGGGGACCAGAGAGGTCAAAAGGAGCTTAAAAACAGCTCCAGATAAGCTTAAATTATCAGTACCTTCTGAGGAAAGCTCGCCATCTGAGAGCACTTGAGCGATTGCAAGGTCCAATTGAGCTTAATAAGAGGTCCTGAGATCCTGGAATTATAAACATTTTCAATGGAGGCATTCCTGGGATTTGAGGATCTGAAAGAATGAAAGGAACTCAAAGAAAGCTCCAGGGCAGCTTGAATTTATCTTTAATATTTTGCAGGCAATGTTTCACAGGAAGTGAAGTAAGACGTCTCGGGTAATCCAAAGCCGTATCAGCTTGGATTTTTGATATTTTAGAAATACAAATTTTTGAATATTTAGAAATACAAATTTATGATGTTTTAGAATTACAAATTGTTGATATTTTAGAAGTATAGCTTTCTAAAAATTGGGGACTTGAGAGGTTCAAACGATCAAAAAAACAGCTCCAGAGAAGTTTGAATTTTCAACATCTTCAGGGGAGGAGTAGACCCATAGACCCCTCATTTGTGTTACCCTTTTTCTTATTGCTTGTCCAAGAAAATAAGATTGGATTTGACAGCTCTACGGTTTTCATGAAAACATCAGCTTCAAATCTTAGATAGGACAACCTGATTGGTTAGGAGCAGTGAGAAGCTGAAGTTTTAATTTAAATCTAGAGTTTTCAAGTCCAATTATTCTTGGGACAGCTTATACCGCGATGTGCTGGATCCTCAATCGGTCCTTGGTCCCATTGGGGGGAAATGGACTCTCGGGGGGGGGGGGGGTTGCTAGGACCCTCAAATTGTTTGAACAGCCACCTAAACATTTTGGAGCCTTTCCGCATCTGCGCAAAACGGTGGAGGGCCTTCAAATGTCACTGGTGCTCATAGGTAGAAATAGGGGAGGGGGGGCGCTTTTGGGGGGGGGGGCTTCGAAACTTTTGGAAACAAAAAACGTTTAAATATTTGGCCATGTGATTTGGAATTCAAGGAGCACAAGCTGTGTTTTCCCCCTAAAGTTGCCTAGATTGTCAGAGAAAGAGGGGTATCAAGGATCTTGATTGTCAGAGTTATCCGGGAGTAAACGCATGAGAAGCAAAAAAATATAAAAAAAAAAAAAATATCATCTGCTTTTTGCCTGCTCAGCCCCCCTTGAAAATTCCTGTTTCCGCCTACGCTGGTGCTCTTTGGAGGCATCGCCAATGCAATTTTCAATGTTGAACTTTGACCTTTGTTATCTCGAGAACGAAAAACAACATCGACTCCCGGTTTGCTCCAAAATTTTTGGCTTGTAACGTCGTATGTATCACATAGTAGGATTTTATGACATTATCATTTGAAATTGTCAAAGAGGGGCCGTGACCCCCACCCCCGTGGGGGGCCTCAGAATTTTTGACCCCCTGTAGATCTGGACCCTTTAAAATAAGCAAACCTACGTTTCACCGTTTTTTGAAATTTGAAGTCATTCTTTTTTTACAGCCTCTGAAAATTTCAACATTTTCAAAAAAATTTAGGGGCTCAAAAACGTCTTTTGATGAAGTTCAATATCGACCAATTTTAAAAAAATCGGAACTTCTCCAAATCGAATCGAATTTTAAAAAACCAAGGGTCTAAAGTTATCTCCAGAACGAGTACTTTTCAAATAAAAATATACCTGTCGAATAATATTTACGCTGTTGCCATTTGGGAGCCCCTAAATTTTTTTCAAAATTATCAAACGCTTTTATTAAGCTCCTTTCTTGAAATACGATCCAAATCCACCATATTGGCTTCGGAGTTGTCCGATGAGCGTAAGTGTGTGCTGAAATACACTCATAAATCGTCAAAAGTCTCAAAATAGCCGAAACAAATGATGTAATCAAGTTCTGAAAATTAAAAATTTTTTAGCTTTTGAAAGATGTGAGGCTTTTGAGGGCGTTTGAGCGAATTTCAGCACACATTTACCCTCATCGGACAACTTCGGAATTAATATTGTGGATTTAGATCGTTTTTCAAGAAAATAGCGTAATGAAAGTGTTTGATAATTTTGAAAAAAATTTAAGGGCCCCAAAATGGCAACAGTGTAAATATTATTCAAAAGGTGTATTTTTATTTGAAAAGCACTCGCTCTGGAGATTACTTTAGGCATTTGGGTTTTTTAAAATTCGATCAGATTTGGAGAAGTTCTGAGTTTTTGAAAATTGGTCGATATCGAACTTTGTGGTTTGATATATGGAACACGAAAATCGATTTTGACATGCGGTGCGCGTCAAAAGTCTTAAAATTTTATATTCTTTCTGAATCTGTAATAAAAATTTGGGGTTCCCATTTGAAATATGCAATTTAGGGGGGGCGCCCCCCGATCCCGGCCCCCCTGCAGGCTGATTCTGCTCATTTGGACGAGACGAGACGAGATAGTATGAAACGATCAATCCCATTGGTTTAAATGGCGTCACGTGACAGATTTGAAGTCATTCAAGCTCCGCGACGACAAGCTCCGAGTCATTCATTTCAAATTCATGACTCGGGCTCGTCGTCGCGGAGCTTCTTTGACTTCAAATCTGTCACGTGACGCCATTTAAACCAATGAGATTGTTTTTTTCATACTATCTCGTTTCGTCTCGTCCAAATGAGCAGAATCAGCTTGCTGGGGGGCACCGAAGGTGAAAACCCCCCAAATAGATGTCCCCTTCCAAATAAGGGAACACGTGTTTGAGCGTTTTTCGGAAATCGAAGCCGTTTCCGAAACATTCGCCCCTAATCCTTTTTTGTTACACACCCTGTATATCGCATCTGCTTGTGTTGTCTCACTAAATCAGTCTATTTTTTTTCATGCTGCTGCTTCACAAAAGTGGCGCCTCATCGTGCCGGCAGTTTTGCAAATTTCCCAAAGGAGAGAATGGATCCAAATTAATCGGGCTCATGGTTATAAAACCTCAATTTATGGTCGAGTTTTGATTCTACCGCTTGCTTACTTTTATACTTCGGGCGGCACTGTCAGAAGTTCATTCAAGGTCAGCTACAAAAATCTCGATCATATCATCCGAGGGCTTGTCCTCTCCTGTCCCCCCTCGCCCACTCTTCTCCCTCCCCCAGACCCTGTAGATTTTGCAAGAACGGTAAAATATTTATGCGACTACAGCAACCGATCTACTTTTAGATCGCACCCGCTGCAAAATGCAGATGTTTTGATATTCATATAACTTCTGAAAATTCTTGTCTAATATATCATTTTGTAGGTCATTCATGCGAGACACATTTCTTTGTCGATCTGCATTTCCTCGTTTTTCAAAAATGTTTTTAAATGTTTCTCTATCTCCTGCTGCGTTGTTCTGGCCGTCTAGAAATTGCTATCCACGCTCTGACAACCCGATGCGTCGCGCACTGGGGTCATCAGTGAGATTTTCCGACTCCAGTCGATTTATACTTTCTGAAATAATCAATTTTGTGTAGGTAGTGTGCGGTCGAACCAATGCGATGTTTCTTGTTTGTAATGTAAAGGAATTGACTCTTTACATAACGCTGTAGCAAAATTTCGGAACAAACCCTTTCCGGTTATATTTACCGGAGTTCCGGTACCAATAAATGTTCGGTACAGACAATCCTGCCCCCAGATGAATGGTGAGCACCTAAGGCCATTTAAAACCTCACGTAAACGCTCACCATCCAACGTCTTTCGGGGACCGTTTGTATCGAACATTTATTGCAGTCGCCGTAGCGTGCAATTTGGCAACGTTGCAGTTCGTCCATTTGAACCCGTGAAAAAGATCGAACTACCGGGTATTCGGTGAACACCTTCGCATTCGACCTTTTACATGGGTTTAAATGGGCACAATGCAACGTTGTCAAATTGCACGCTACGCCACTGTTGTGTGGATACTTGTTTTAGCTTTTGGTAAGCAATCATCGTTCTTCGTCCGAATGTCTTTTGATGAGTGACAAATGTGCGACGAGTGGCGTGTTGCACGGCGCGGCGGCGTTAACTCTTTATTGATCGAATATCGGCGTGCGGTTCGGCAATTTTTCTCCATTGCTCCTTCCATGCATGAGCATATGACATTTGGTATTCTAATTATGATAAGGAGATTACTTGAATAAGGCTGGCCATGGTAGCCAGCCATGGATTATCTAAAAAAGTATAGAGGTGCTCGGTTGTGGCTGCTTTTAGGAATTCCACCAACCAAAGGCAAACTCCTTTTCTCGAGGTTTTTAATATATGAAATTATTCCGAATCGAACTTTGCCCATCCGCGCGCACTGCTTGCAGACTGACACAAGTATCGGCAATGAATTGATATTGACGCGATGTTGCCTCGTTGAAAAAAAAAGAAAAAGAGAAGGGATCTCTTCTGAAGGTACAATTTTTGCCCACCTCCCTTTCCAATGGCTAGCGCGCAATCTGGCAAGGATGCAGTCTGGCAATGTCAACCAATGCAAGAGATCAAACTTTTGGGTTTGTGGTGAACATCCTCGAATTTGATCTTTTGATTGGGTTCAGATGGTCAAAGCACAACACATTTATATGATGACAACAGAGCCGTGTGTCCCACCCATAGCGGCAACTGTGTAAGTAATTCACTCTACCATTTACAAATACATAGATCAGTCACATTTTGAGCATCGGGTTTTGGGAGCAAGAAGTCTTTGGTGCCAGCTGCCGAAATGCATCAAAACAAATCGGTGAGTGGGTTGGTCATTAAACCTTTTTGATATGGGTCCGCGCGAGTGAGATATGCAGTGGCGTCGCGTGCCATCTGGCAACATCGATTTTTCCTTGTGCACTGAGAACCCCCTGAATTCGATCTTTTACATGAGTTTAAATGGATAGAATACATTGTTGCCAAATTGCACGCGACGCCACTGGAGATGTGAACCCCTAATTGGAATGAATTCTGCAGAAGAGAACAAACTGCCATGGATTTTCCTTGATTCTATCGTATTCTGCAGAACTTCTAGTTGTAGAATCCAAAGTTGGTACTCCATAAGACTGAATTTCACAGAAGGAACATAAAAAACGAGGTTAAATCGTTAAAGCTAAATGGGTTTATAAAACCATTCTTTTGATCCTCCGGTGAAATTTAGTTTTGTGGACTTCTTTTGTTTCTGCAAGTAGTGGTTCATATGCTCTGTCCTTCTACCTTTCTGCAGGATTCAGACTGCATTTTTGGCATTATTCACGAGACATAGTAATTATTGACAACTGCCAAATTTCCCGTGTTTTTATATTTCTGTTACATTTTGCTCGTCGATGTCTGATCTCATGGAAGTGTGGCGCAGTTTCCATCGGTTGAACTTGCGGGAGTTTCCACACTAGTACCGATTTAGTCTGTCTTTGAAAATGAAGGCGCATCCATAAAAGTAAGACTGAAACTGTGGGAGTTTTCTAATCTATATGAGTACCTATTTAAGAATCGGAAAGCATTAGTTGTGGCCTGTGGGGTTGGAAAGTAGTTAACTATTCGTACGCGCCTGAACCGTTCTAGTCTATCCTAAAAAATGAAGGCGCACTCCCGATAGGAGTAAAATTTGAATCTCATACCTGAGTCAGGAGCTGTGCGTCGATTTTACGTGGACGTCAACGTATGAGTCCTCTCCACCTCTTTACCCCTTTCAGATTGTACCTATAACGACACGGGCTGGACTCTAATAAAGCTGGTCTCTGTTCTATATATGATGTCGTCCATGCTTTCCTCTCTTTCTTAACTCTTTCTTCTCTTTTTCCTTCCTCCCATTTCTTTCCCTTTTATTCCTCTTACGTCCTGGCCGACTCTAATTGGGCCGCAGCCCACCGGACCATTTTTCGGTTGCCCGGTGGGCCAGTCTGCCTCCTACAGTGACACCCCCTCCATTTATTAGTGAAGTTCACGAGACGCGTGAATTCCTGTTTAGTTCAAAATTAATTTTTTTAATTAAAATCCAAGTCATAACCCCCCCCCCCCCTCAGTTTTGGACAGTTTTTTTGAACTGTTGTCAAATTCATTTCCTTGGTTGACTAAATATGTCTCGAGTAATGTGTTGCCACAGAGTTTTATTCATTTTTGAGGACTAAAAAAAAGGTCATCAAGCCCCTCACTTTTTTCCCCACGTTCCGCCAGTGTTGGTCTTCAGTTACTTTTTATACAATTGTTTTTAACCCCTTATAGGCCAATCCCGAGTAAACTCATTTTTCTCCTCTAGTCTATCTTACATTGTTTCAGTTTTTATTATCCGAATAATCGCGAGTATCGACCAGCGGCGGCTCGTGCAATGTGGCAACAATGGATTTCCTCCATTTAAAACTGTGTAAAATAATCGATTACTTGGTGAGGCGTAGCGCCTCATCTAGTATCGATCTTTTTGCATACGTTTAAATGGACAAAGTGCACGGTTGCCAGATTGCACGAGCCGCCACTGGTATCGACGAAAACACTTACAAGATAAGGTTCCTTCGGTCGCCTTCAATTCGTCGTATAGGCAATTCCAACTCCCCCAAGTACGAACAGTTAACTACATTCCCTTTTTAAGCGGAAAAGAATATATTAAGCGCTCTTTTGCGCGGCCCTTAGAGGGTTAATTTCGTTTTATGAGCTCGGCGTCTCTTCCTCGACAGCTTTAGCCGTCAAAAGCCACCCAGGAACAGGAATTGGCAAACCAAGCCAGTTTTCTCCGTCGTTTCGAGGAGACATTTTCTTTAGTTTCTCTTGTTTTCTCTTCGCTAAAAAGTTGTCACGAATAACTTGCATTTTTTCACGGGATTAAAGGAGTCCAGCCGAAATGTGCAAGGTTCTATAATTTTAATCTTATGCCGCAGAAAGTAAGAATGCCTTTGCATCAAACCGAGGAAAAGTTTTGCGCTGTGCCTTTATCACTGGAAAGTGGTTTTTGCCATGTGAGTACAAGAGTCACGGATACACAAGAGACGTTTTCCTCGATGCACAACAAAGCGACCCGCCGAAAAATGCGATTCGTCATTTCCTCGCAAAAAGCGCTCGTCATTTTCGATTGCACATTTTCCAACGGGGATTCACAGGATGATGTCACTCTTTTCAAACGCATTCCCACCGTTCATTCGCCGGCCGTTGCGTAACTTTGATGGTAGGGGGAAGAGTAATGGGGGGGGGGAGGGCAAACAAGAGGGGCGGTAGTCGCATTTCTGCTCACCTTGCACTAGATCAAGGAAACCCTGCGCATGCGTTTGCGTTGCCAGATTGTGTGATTGTAAATTCATCAGAAATCGGCCCAAAATTCAGAAATTCCTCAAAAATAATCGAGAACACTGAAAAAACAAAAAAAGACCAACCGCACACACAGAGAGAAATACTTCGGTAAAATTTGATCAACGAAGTTTTCGGTTGCAGGAACCAAAATGTTCGGTCCTGAGTACCGAATGCTTCATTAGTAGTACCGAGTATTCGGTAGGGGCAGAAATTTAGGTTATACTTACTGAAGTCTTCGGTACTTACCACCGAAAATTTTGGTTTCTTTAACCGAAAACTTCGGTGATCAAAAATAAACCGAATCTTCGGTTCTAAAAATGGAGACATTTTTCTCTGTGCAAAATCAGCTTCTACAAAGTTTAGAATTGGACCAAGCAATGTTTTCTCATGTTTTGAAAAAAATGGATTGTAACGATATAGTTCAAATACTAAAAATCGTAAATAACGAATGGTTTCGTCAATTTGCTATCGTTGCTAAAGTAACAAAATTACTTACATGCATTTTTAAATTGACCAAATAGATTGCTTGTTGTTGATTGTGAGTGATTGATGACTCGACACCAAAAAGTAGGTATGCTTTATTCTCCAAAATTTTTTTACTCAACAATTATTCGTGTTGTTAGTTCAAAATTATACCATTTCATTGGTTTAGTATTTCGTTTAGTGAAATTAACGGAACCATTTTTCAAACAAGATTTTTAACAGCATCATTGTCACCATCCAGTTTCACAGAGTACAGTTTGGTGGGTTTTTTTTTGTTTTTGTTTTTTGTTTTTTGTTTTTTTCCCCCCGCCCGAATATGGAAATTCTATTTGGTCACTCGTAAAAATGCTGATAGGTTATACCTAGGTACTTGTGAGTATACTATCGGTCGACAGTGAGATAAGTGAGATAATTGTTTTTTTCAGGAAAAGCACCCACGGCCGCGGCGTAAAAATTAGAGGCCATTGTAAATTGGCTGCGCCGAGTGCTGTGATATGAGTGGATAAAATATTAAGATAAATCGATCAAAAATGTTTAAACTCCGCTGGGAATCACAAGAAAAAATGAACGTAAGAACCACCTGGGAGTACAGCTTTAATCGGAAAAGTATCAGTAAATTCCCACAAACTTTTCTTAGATTTTCTCGATTCTATATATAAATACAACAAAAGTAATCAAAAAGCTCATAGTGACTTTCAGAGGATATCATATTACGGCATATAGGTGGTTTTTGGAGGGATGCTTGGGGGAGGGGCTTAAGCCACCCAAATAATCTAAGGATATGACTTTAACTTTTTTTTGTGCGAGCAAGAAATTAGTATAGGTACCTATTACTATACTTCAAAAACGAATACTGATTTTACACACGCGCACACTTATGCATAATTTAAGCCCTTATAATCATCGACTGGTTGACAAGGAAAAAAATGTCATCATTTTCAAGCTCCTCCAACTTTGATCTCCAAAAGCCGCTCATGGTAAGGCTTTTAAATTGGGAATCTTGAACTTATCTTCAATTAGAGTCGAACGACGAGACAGGTTTGCCGTTCAGTTAAAAATATAAATTGTTTTGTTTTTATGTGTCTCTATAAGACCCAGTCAACTTAGTTCCTTTTCTTTCGGACGCCTTTAGTTTGATTTAAATGAATAGAACTATACCCTTTGAACAAAACTGTCAGATTATTGAGAGAAATTCTGCACTGCTCGCTCACAAATTGCCCAAGACTTTTCAGCGCTCAAAATGTTTTCGATATTCCCGTCTGACATCATCAACCAGATTCTCTCATCTCCCCCCTTCTCTCTCTCTCTCTCTCTCTCTCTCTCTCTCTCTCTTCTTCTTCCCCCTTCCCTTCTCCTCTCCTGGGTTGCGTAGCCATTTTCATTTTTGCTATTTTCTAATTGTTATTTATTTATTTATTTATTTATTTATTTATTTATTTATTTATTTATTTATTTATTAATTTATTATTTATTTGTTTATTGATTTATTTTTTCTTAATTTATTTATCTATTTATATTTAATTTAATTTTTCTTTAATTTGTATTTTTGTATCTTTCATAGTTTTTTACTGTATTTTCTATTGTTTTAATTTCCCTACTTAAGGTTAAGTGGTAGAAAGGGCCTTTTGGCCCTAACTTTGCCTTTTTTTTTATTTCAATTTACCTATTTTTGTTTTCTTACTTTTTAATAATAAAACGCTCTCTCTCTCTCTCTCTCTCTCTCTCTCTCTCTCTCTCTCTCTCTCCCCCCTCTCTCTCTCCATCCCTCTCTCTCTCTCTCTCTCTCTCTCTCTCTCTCTCTCTCTCTCTCTCTCTCTCTCTCTCTCTCTCTCTCTCTCTCTCTCTCTCTCTCTCTCTCTCTCTCTCTCTCTCTCTCTCTCTCTCTCTCTCTCTCTCTCTCTCTTCTCTCCAACCGGCGATTTTATTCACAGCCTAGCTGACAACACTGCTCCGCGAGCCAGTCGCATGAATCTTGAATCACATAAAGCTCAAATCGGAAATTATAAATTTTATCACCCGAGTTGTGTGCACGACTTAAAAAGGAAAAAAAAAAAAAAAAAGATAAAAGAGGGAAAAGTGGGGGAAACTCGCGCAACAACAGAACTGCTTCAGCGCCACCGATTGAAGGGGGTAGGGCCCCCTGCCATGCTCACTCCTTCCCCCTTTCCCTCCCAGTCTTATTCATCGGTTGAGCTCTGAAAAGTCTGAGCCCACCCGACCCGATGGCAACTTTGCCGAGCGCACACTTGAGCAGTCACAGCACGGACTTTGGGTCGGTCGTCTAGACAACGAGCAAGCTTATCGAATAAGCGAGCGGCCCGCCCGCCGAGGAATCAAAATCAAAGCGCGCGTGAATACAAACTCGACGCTTGTTTGCACTTGACTCACACTTGATCCGTGAATGTGAATGTCATCAACTACCGAATTTTTGAGTGACTCGCGTCTCCACCGTTCCGGTACTGTGTGAAGCTCGTCCCCTCTTTTTCCTGCTTCCGCACTCCTCTTCCTTTCTCGGCAACCCCCCCCCCCTCCTAGCTCACTTAATTTTGTAACCTTACTTTCCTAGATCGATGCTGCAGTTTAATTCTTTTTTTAATTAAACACTAACCAATTAATATAATTAGTTATTACTCATAAATATATATAAAATTATCAGTGTTGGCGGCGAAGTTTTAATGTGAATGTTCAATTTTTTGTTGTTGCAAGATTATAGCCTTTCTGTGAACTTTATATGCTTGTTTTCAAATTCGTCAAACGTAAAATTTGTGATTTAAGTGTGTTCTGTTAAAAGAGCCTATTCCTGTTTAGCACCAATCCTCTCCTGTTTAGTGATTAGGAAATTCATTGCTTGAATTTTTTAAAATTATAGAAAGTGTGGTGTGCTTAACAATTCTTTTTTAAAATCGTCGAGTGCGCGTGGTGTGCGACGCAGTATAGCTGCACAGAAAGGAGCTTATATGACCGTTTTATTAAAACACAGTTCTCCTGGATCATCCTCTATGCGTTCATTTTGTGAGTAATTGTTATTTTATTGCATCGAGCGTAAATAATTGAAATATTATGTTTGAATGTCTTCAAGAAGGTTTTAATTACCTCTTAATGGTCTAACAAACGTAGATATATCATTTGAGTAATGGTAGGGATGAACTCGCGGAGCATTTGCTCAAGGGTTAATTTTTATGCCACTATTAATCTATGATTGTTTTTTGTATGTGGTTATACTCGGCATGGCTTTGATTATAATCATTACATACAAGCCCCTCTGCCAAATTAAAGCAATATACGATTGTACGAACATTTCACTCGTTGGTGATACTCAGACACTGGTATCCGACTATAAGTTTTTAATACTTTGATCAAAAGTATTCGTCAGAAAGCTTATTAGTAACGTGTGGAGGCAGCAGACTATCTGAAAAATACAAGGTAGGGAGATTTCTGGTCATGAGATCCAACAATGCCATTAAGGTGATTCCATAGCACGTGACCAAGGCGATCGATTAGTCGATCGATTAATGGTAATTTCCCGGACTCTGTGGAGTTTTTTTTTTTGGAGAACCAGGATTGTCAGCACCTGGAGGTAGATCTAACAAAGATATCCGTCAAGTTTGGATGCTCGAATCCAGAAAATAAGGACGTAACTATCGAACAGCGACTGTGCGAATCCCCATAGTTATGTCATTATTTTCCGGATTCGAGCATCCAAACTTAACAAATATCTTCGTTAGATCTACCTCCAGGTGCTGACAATCCTGGTTTTCCAAAAAAAAAAAAAAAAAAAAAAAAAAACTCCACAGAGTCCGGGAAATGACCATTAATCGATCGCCTTGGTCACGTACCATGGAATCACTTTAAATGCATCACACAAAACGGCAGCGCTGTGAAATGAGCCATTTAGCGGGAATGGTGGAAGTAACAGCTCGGATGTTCAAATTCCAAATAATGAGAGGTTAGCTTTCTCATATAAAGCTATAACCTTAGTGGTGACGCATGCAATTTGGCAACAGTGTTTCCCTCCTGTTTAACTCTACGCTAAACAATCTCGGTTGTTGGTGAATAAACACTGCTTCACTATCGAATCGTTTTTTTTTTTTTTTTTTTTTTTTTTTTTTTACGTAGAATCATATGGAGAAAAAACATTTCTGCCAAATGGAGCTGTTGCAAACTTTTGCTACAGGCTTATTAATAGTTGAATATGGGATAGTACCCTGTAAAAATAACGATTAGCACACTAAAAAATCACGAAATCCACTCCTAAACTCACAAAATGCTTTCAAATGCGAGACCGTAATGGCGGCCGAGGCCGCGGCTTTCTTATGGCATGGCAATTGTATGCTTCTTCTTCTTCTTGTGTGGTGTTGCGAGAACACCTCGTGTAGATGGCGCTGATTGAAGATAGGGAGCCCCGATGAAAACCGCGGCCCCGGCCGCCATTACGGTCTCACGTTTAAAAGCATTTTGTGAATTTAGGAGTGGATTTCGTGATTTTTTAGTGCGCTAATCGTTATTTTTACTGGGTATTACCCTATATTCAACTATTAATAAGCCTGTAGCAAAAGTTTGCAACAGCTCCATTACGCAAACCGCCACTGATAACTCCAGCCTCTATTTGAATCTTAAAGTTCATAGAGTTGTAGAGAACTCAGAATGTGGCTTGTGTGTATCGGAAAGTGGCGGCTTGTGCAGTTTGATTCATTTTTTTTTTTTTATTAATCATAATGGATACCTTTTTTGTGACATTTTCCGCATATGTACTATGACCTTCAAAAGAAAGTACCCTGGTCGAAATTTTTACTCTTTTAAATTTTAGCAATCTTTAAACCATTTTGCGGTTTTCAAGTGTTTCAAGACTAATCAGAATGCCTTTTTTAAAGTACGTCATGAAAAATCGAAAGTTTTCGTTGAAAATAAAAATAAAAAAAAATTAATCGTAAGAATTTCGACCCTAGGATACTTTCTTTTGAAAGTCATTATTAGATGCACAAGGAAAGTCGAAATAGCGAGGACCTTAGGAACTTCTCCGACTAATTTCATTTTTCCTCCTTCATGGGTTGAAATAGGAAAATCACGAGCCATCACTGTGGAACAATCATCACAAAGATCCTAGAATGAACCGAGACGTTCCGATAAGGGTTTGATCTCACTGATCGCAGAAACTACTTAAAAATTGCCAACCTATCTATGCGCTACCGGCATATCTGACGTTCACTGTTACACACACGCAAGAATTTGTGAGATGGCATCATAGGTGAAAATTGAATCGGGTCACATCAAAATAACATAACCTCCGATTCGGCTCAAGATATTTGAAAGATGTCTCTTGGTATTCTGAACTATTTATAGTTGTTGGTTTTGATTAGTTTTCCGTAAAGTTTTTATGGATTATACTCTCAACTAGCGCACCACAAGCCGACTTTGAGGTTATTTTAATGGAGTGATTCTATTCTTCACTCTTGATGTCGCGCGTTGAGCCGAAGTCTCTCAATAGATCTTCTGGGGATGACGTTTATTGGCGGTCCGAGGGGGGATTTTGGGGCTTAAGCTTCCCCTTTTTTTGCAAAAGGACTGAGAAAAGGGGAAAACAAAGGTCGTAACACCTGAAGCCCCCTTTCCCTACTTTTATCAGGGCTCAAGAAACGTAGAGAGTCTATCCTTACGTTGAATCACTTGAAAATAACAAAGAGAGTACCTAAAGTTCTAAAATCCACTCTCAAACGCAATGGCGCATATTGGCGCAGTAGCGTTTAACAAAATTCAAAGATGGCAGTCCTTTGAAAGGGTCACAATAAGGTTGGGGGGTAGTCCCATCTAATGGGGCTATTGCACACTTTTTCTATAAGCGATTTAATAGTCGATTAAGGCGTAAAAACCTCGAAAAATAACGATGGCGGCACTAAAAACTTCCAAAATCCACTCCTAAACTCAATAAACGCAGTTATTTGCGCGAGCGTAATGGTGGCCGAAGGCACTAACAATTGGAGATTCCCATCTAACAATTCTGAGACTCCATAAAGAAGTGACCAATAAGAGACGACTTTCATTTGATACCGGTGTCACTAGGTGTTGTGGCACCATTCATCGGATGTGGATCATCACTCTGATGACTAATTACTCTGTGAATCATCCTTGTCAGCATAGAAAGAGTGACGAAATTAAGATAGGAATCTCCCATTGTTAGTGCCTTCGGCCACCATTACGCTCGCGCAAATAACTGTGTTTATTGAGTTTAGGAGTGGATTTTGGAAGTTTTTAGTGCCGCCATCGTTATTTTTCGAGGTTTTTACGCCATAATCGACTATTAAATCGCTTATAGCAAAAGTGTGCAATAGCCCCATTGCAGCTTTCTTCATGATGAATCACTTTTCTCATCATAGAAAGATGCATAGTTAGATAGCACTCCCCATTGCCATTCGCTCATTCTACCACCATCTTGGAATTTTTTAAACGCATTTATTGGGTTTGCGAGTGAATTTAGGAACTTTCTCATATCTTCTTAAAATCCTTTGAGGGGCAGTGACTAGTAGTACTGGCCACCTTATTTCATCATTTTCTGAGCTTCAAGGCCAGTGGCTAGTGCCCCAAGCCACCCACATTGGTTTATACCATTCTGGGATCATACTTTACCTATTTAAAACCTCTATAAACCTATTTAAATGCTTAGCAACACTAGCCACTGCCCCAGAAGCTCAGGAAATAAAAAATAAAGTTGGTTGGTGGAAAAAGGCGTTGCCCCGCAAAGGGTTAATGTTATTTCAAGCTCCTTTACGGTGTGATCAACCCTCCATAACCGCTTAATCAACATTTTGCAACAGGCCGATTCAATCGCGATCCGTTTATTATTAACCGAGAAGTAGCCGTTTCAAAATACTGATCTATGACGTCAATCGCATGTCAACATGTTATTCCCCGTCGCTTTACACCGCACGCCTTCATAGTAAAACCAGGGCTGTCGCCTTCATGCGTATAATTAACCGCATCATCCCCCATCTATTTCAATGTAAACTTCTCAAATTTTCCGTCAGATTTGGCACCGCTGAGTAAAACCGCGCTTTTTGTGTTGACATTTGAGCAGCATTGCTCTCCTTGGTTGTCGTGCAAGCATGCAAATCGGTCCAAATTTTGACAAAGATTGACGTCTTATAAATCAGGATTTACAAACACTTGTATCTCGCTTAATACTGAACGGATTATGATGAAATTGCAACAGTTGTAATTTTCTCGGAATTTTACATTAGAATCAATCATCAGAAGTGAACTCCGTTGATAGTGCAACTATCCATTATGAGAACATCTCAAGTGAAATTTATGAGATGGAAAAAGCCACTGTCAAAGCTATCTCCTAATTTTTACGAGCGATTCTATAAGAGAGGGAAGTGAGAAAAAAATTAAAGGAAGTTTTGGCGACTGGATAATCCTTTTTTTATCCTCGGCGCGTGCGCTCCACGCGGCGGCTCTCGGTCTCGCGTTGACAGTCGAGAGCGGTAGCTCAGTGGCTCTGGCTCTCTGGAGACTTTAACGCTCGGTTATGAAGAAGGCCATCCATCAAAACTGGCAAGCGGTGATATGGCATGTTGCATGACATTTCGAACGAGCAACATTGGTGTGTGTAGAGCAAACTGTGGATTTTTCTATTCCACTTTTGGGGGGGGGGGGTTTGGGTACAAGCAGAGCCATTAGTCCTGCGTCGACGATTCGATGCAACCCGCATTACATGTTCAGTTAATGCTCTCTAATCTTACTTTTCTTTTGTTCTATCAAGATGGAGAGAGGTTCAGGCTACGAGTAGTGCGGGTTGCGTCGAATCGTCGACGCAGGACTAATTGCTCTGCTTGTACAAAGAAGGGGGGGGGGGTCGACCAACAAATCGCATGTATTTCATTGCATCGCACAGTATTTTTTGTTTTCTATTTTTATTTTGTTTTCTTTTGTTTTGTTGTTGTTTTGGTTTTTTTTTCTCCTCTCTCTTTCGCGAAAGACAATGTAAGGGGCAGTGACGTATAATGTGAAACCTAGTAAAGATTAATTTAATTAATTCAAGCTTATAAAAAGAAAGCTTTATGAGGCTCTTACAAACTTTTGTTGTGAGCAAATGAATAGTCCAATCTGTTGTAAAAACCAGCGAAAATCACGAAAATCACTATAAGAAAGTCTGAAATTTAGCAATAAACTCACATAACTGCTACAACGACGAGATCGTAATGGCGGTTCAACGCAGGTATCATGAGAGATTCCTGTCTAAGTCACTTTCTCTACGGAAACACAGATATATGTCTCAATTTAATTAGATAGGTATTTCTCATGATATCTGCGTCTCTCCGCCACTATAAGCACAATTTTGATAGTGAATTTTTTGATTTTTTAGTGAACTCAGTCATTTTTACGCAGGTTTTTGTGCAAGAATCGACTCTTCAATCCCCTATAGCAAAAGTTTGCAAAAGCCCCTTTATGTGATGTCGTGTAGCAATCACCCACAAATTACTTTTTTTCACTCCCGGGGCAGGAAAGGGGGAAGGGGTAGCGCAGCGTGAAACCTGGAAAGAACAAATTCTTTCCATTTAAAGCCATGAAAAACATCGACATGTTGGGTGCGTGTCACGTTTAATGAACACCCACGAGTTCGACCTTTTTCGTGGGTTTAAAGCGACAAATCGGAACGTATACTAGAAAGGGAGTGTGGAGTACGTAATTATATACTATTGCAATAAATTATACTTATCCTATCCATGCATGATCTCCTTCTTTTCTTTATTTTGTGAGAACTTGGCTAAAATTTTAGCAAAAAATAATCAAGAGGAAATCACGGACGCGTTTAAAAAAAAAAAAAACAAAAAACTTTCCATTAACTAATAATCCTTTTTGAAAATCATCGTGTTCTAAAAAAAATTAGAATTTCTTAGCACGCAAAATAAAAATTTAGTTCACCAAAGAATTTATTCGATTTTTACGTAATCCTTAATCTTCATTTTTTTCAGTTTTAAATTTTTCGAGGAAAAACCATTTCCATATAATTGTAACTCCGCCATCACCTCCTTTTTTTCTTTTTTTCTCTCTTTACTATCACGCACATTTCTCTCCCTATTTTTTATCTCAATCTAAATGTGATTGTTTTTATTTTACTAATTCATACGTTCTTAATTTTTTATTTTTCAGCCACGCTCACAAAATGAGAAATCTGCCCCGCCATCATCCAAAGCAGAACTTTTATATTCAACATGCCTGACCGATGCTTTTATAAATAAGTTTCTTGCGAAGGGGGAAAAAAATGGTGTTCGAATCGCAATTTCAGTGTACCTAATGCCAAGTTGAGGACACGCCTACCGTTCTATTTTAATAAATATACTTACGTTAACTCGCGATTCCGAGTTTAAAGATGTGATTACGGTCAGTTTTTTGTGTGCTCGAAATCAGTTTTGCGGTCGCGCAGTTAATTCATCTCGTCGAGACCGACAGAAAGGAAAAGAAGAAGAAGAAATCACTTCTCAATGTTAATGTGCGCGGATCGATCGTCAGTTCCGAGCGGGGGAAACTGAAGTTTAAAAACCACCGTCACAATTTAGGCGAGCTTTATAATTATGGCTTTTTTTAATTATAGTTTACCGATGACCAGTGCAGTAGGTCAAAATGTGCAGTTCAACTATCAGCAATTCGGTAATCAGCCGCTGCCCTTTCAGACACCTCAACCGCCTCTGTCATATAATACTCAACTAAGGACGCCGGTACCATTATTGGCGCCCGAACTGGGGCCTCCCCCTTCTCCTCTTCAGCCTCCGCCTCCGGGAGCATCGGCTAGAGACCCCCGCGTATTCAGGACATCTAATAATAATTATAATAGTGGCCCCGGTGGCAATATTGGTCCTGGCTTTGGACGCTCGAATAGATCTACGATCGCGCATTCATCGCCGCCACCCGCGGTCAGCGCCAAAGTTCAGCAAACGCAAGGCACCAGTTATTACAAGCAAATCTCGGCGGGTTCCGGCGGGAAAACCTCTGTACATGCAATCATAGACTATGATGACGATTTCAACGAGCATGACCCGTCTGAGTACGGTAATTCGGTTGGACCCATCTCGCTCAAGAATAACGGCTCAGTCCCCGTTGTACCCAAATATGCTTACGATGCCTATAACAGCAATGGCACACTTATTCAGATTCCTGTAAGTAACTTTATAACAATTCTTTTTTTCCCCCTTCAATTTCTTTCCTATATTCTTTGGTTTTATTCCTTTTCCTCCCCTTCCCCTTTATTTTGCTCTTTCAATGGGGCTCTTGCAAACGCTATAGGGGATTGAAGAGTTGATTCTTGCATAAAAACCCATAAAAATTACGATGAGCACATTTAAAAATCACGAAATTCACTCTCAGAATCGGGCTTAATGGCGCAGAGCCGCAGGTATCATTGGAGATTCCTATCTAAATTGAGACATATCTGTGTGTTTCCGTAGAGAAAGTGACATAATAGACAGGAATCTCCCATGATACCTGCGTTGAGCCGCCCGCGCCATTACAAACTTGCCGTTATAGAAGTTATGGAGTTTATTACTGAATTGTAGACATTCTCAGTGTGATTTTCGTGATTTTCGCGGGTCTTTACATCAGATTGGACTATTAATTTGCATATAGAAAAAGTTTGCAAGAGCCCCATTCTCCCAAATTGAAAAGAGTATTGTAAGCATGAAAAATTTGAACATCAAGTTAGCCCAATACCTTGATATGGTATTTCCTGACCGCGCATAGATGCATGTTTTTCTTGAAGCTGTGTTCTGCGCAGAGTGCCCAACTTTTGCACTTTAATTTATTGATTGTTTCGGAGTATCGGTATCATTAAATAAGTACATCGAATTCATCTGCATGGAGTCAAATTAAGTCGGCAAAAAGCCGGTCTGTTCCGCCAATATCGTGAATCAGTAGCGCACCGACAGTTCTTTCATCTCTCTCTTTTCTCCGTTAAGAAACGTATGTTAGACAAGGATGGATAAAGGGATAAAACCCCCTCCTTCTGTCCTTTTCCTACTCATGCATTCAAATGGGAAATGAGAGAGATGAAAGATATCCTGGTTGCGCCAGTGTCGTGAATTGTGTGATTTTAAACTGACAATGATTCAAGTTTCCAACTCTCGAAGGAGGGGGACTTTCCGATTTGTTTAGCATTTCGCAAAGAGGATCCATTTGATGAGCGAAATACGAATGATGAGGGAGTGACTTGACTTGCCTGGAATTTTGTATCTCATAATAATTCGGGTGTCGGGTGGAGGAAAAATGTGAGATGGCGCAGCAAAACTGAACTGGTAAAGCACACTGGTGCTTCAATACACAGCACTGACGCAACCAGAATCTCTTCCATCTCTCTCATTTCCCATTTGAATGTATAAGTAGGAAAAGGACGGAAAGAGGGGGTTTTATCCCCATGTCCATCCTTGTCTAACGTACATTCCTTAATGGAGAAAAGAGAGAGACGACGAAACTCTCGTTGCGCTACTGATACACAGTAATTGCCCAGATTAATCGCCATAACTCTTCATTTTCAGCTCATCTTTCGTATTATTTCTTCGAGTATCTCCTGAGGCAGGATAGTATTTTGATGGATTTGACCGCACGTACGTGAGCGTACTTGCACAAAAAATACAGGGAAGAAAAGACTCTAAAATATTATCGTTCGTTAAACAAACTCATAACATAAAAGTAATCAGCCGCTTATTTTAAAGCTGTCTGCTTGAAACCTCAATCATCAGTGGTTTCCAAAGTGCAGCCCCTCCCTAATCAGCAAAAAAAAGGAGTGAATGAGGATCCGTTGTAAAGATATTTCGAAACATTTTCAATGAAAATTTTCACAATTTAATGATAAAAAAAATTATGAAAGAAATATATTTTAACATTTAACCCCTTAAAGCCCGAGTATACTCGTTTTTCTCCTCTAGTCTATTTCACATTGTTCCAGTCTCCATTCCGGATAAACGCAAACATAGATGAAAACACTACAATATAAGGTCTCGTCGGGCGCCTTCAATTCGTAGGATAGGCAATTTCAACTCCCCCGAGTACGAATAGTTAACTACCTTCCCCTATATACATACAAACGAAAGAGTGGCGTTCTTTTTAACTAACCTGGTCCTTAGAGGATTAATAAAACTTCATTTAATTTTATTTCATCGTCGTATATATTCCTATATTCCTCAGCACGAGCATCTATAAGTTTAGTGTATTCTAGCATTTCAAATGTACTGTCACCATCAGGTCTTCAGGAGAAGCAAAAATGTTTCATGTGCTCATCAACATCTTTCCGTCCTTTTTGTTTCTCGTCCTCCTATTTTCTCATCCTATTTTTCCTCTATCTTCCTCTTTGCATGTTTCATGGTATGAGGGGGGCACTTCAGCCCCCCTTGGCCTTTCCCGTGGGTGCGTCCATATTTTACACCAACGTAAAAGTTGCCCTTCTATGTAAAGCCACCTAATGGAGCTTTTGCACACTTTTGCTATAAGCGCTTATTATTCGTCGACTCTGGTGTAAAAACCTCCAAAAATAACGATAGCAGCCCCTAAACTCAGCACGAGCGTAATGGTGGCACTGGGCAGTAATAATGGGAGATCCTATCTTAATTTTGTCACTCTCTCTATGCTGACAAGGATGATTCACAGAGTAATTAGTCATTAGAGTAGTGATCCAAATCCGGTGAATGGTACCGTGACACCTAATGACAACGGTGTCAAATGAACGTCGTCTCTTATTGGTCACTTCTTGATGGAGTTAAAGCATTGTTGGATGGGAATCTCCCATTATTACTACCTAAAGCCATCATTACGCTCGCGCCAATAAAAGCGTCTATTGAGTTTAAGAGTGGATTTTGGAAGTTTTTAGTACTGCCATCGTTATTTTTGGAGGTTTTTACTGTAGAGTCGACCACTATATTGCTAATAGCAAAAGTGCGCATCAGCCCCTTTGTATTTCGAAGGGAAAAATTTCGTCGGCGGTTTTACCAAGAGGCGTAACTCAAGTTTCGCTACTTTCCAGGACAGCGAAAACAAAATTGATCGTTACACCGAATTTAGTGCTTTTCAGACATACGTCTTTTTGTTTTTCCTTAATAACTTTAAAAGTATTGAAACCCATTGACTTTGAAACCTAGCTAGATCGACAGAGCACCTAAAAATACACAGAAAACGATGAAAAACAGAAAATGCGAAATTTTGAGTTACGCCTCGTGGTAAAACCGCCGACGATTTAATCGCTACCCCCCCCCCCCTTCTTAGAAACCTAGATCCGCCTTTGCCAACACATGCGTTCAGATGGAGGGCGTAGAAAGAAAAAAATCAAAAATTCCCGATTCATCTCTAACCATTTACATTTTAAAAGGGTCCTCTCATCATGCAGCACGCGTATGTACTTATACACGGATCCGTCTGAATTTCCTCTGAATACCTCTGAATTTCCACCTTGATTCATGCATCAGGTCATTATTCGATTAATACATTCTCATAGCAAATACTATACTAATGATGTCCGCAGGTGATTCAGTCAGTGACTCATGGTCCGGACATAGCGCAATGAGTGAACGCCCCCTCCCCCTCCTCTCCGTCAATATCATGTCACTTTTTCTCGTACCCTTTTCTTTCTCCCTGGTTTTCCGTTGAAATCTTTTCTTCCCGATTATAATTAAATCTGTTTTCGAGTTTGGTGGGAGGAGAGAAACTGGTCAGACAATCGATTAATACATTGACCTTCTCCAACACACGTTTTGAATTTTAAATTTCTGGACGATAGCCCCGCGATCTATCTATAGTATAACCGATGTTATGTGTTTATTCTATAGATTAATCGAGCGTGATTTCTTGACCTTTATATTTGTAGGTTTTCGTTGTTGCGTGATTCATGTCGCTGGAATGCTGAAACACGTTTTCCCCTTTCTCTAGACTTTTATTTCGTGCGACGATGAGGTGTGACAGTGTGACTCATTGTCAATCGAGTTCAAGTATCCGTTTAACATCATAAGGGGCGTATTGGAGGATCCTTGTTGTGATGATCAAAAAAGAGTGAAATTCGGTGGAGTATCGAGGGATTTTGCAAAGTTACATTTTCCGTCGATTGAAACCCATGGAATAAATCGAAGTACAGTAGAACCCCGATTATCCGCGGTGAGCTCAGAGTTTTTTGTTGTTGTTTTTTTTGGGCTGAATGGAAAGTGTTGAGATCTTTTGTTTCCTTGGTTGACTGGGGAAATGGGTCAAAAAACCATCCAAAGCTACTTTAAGAAATAATTCTCAGCATTACAATAAAAGAAGGTAATATTTATTTACTGTACAAATAGCTATAGATTTACTCTACTTTTGTACTTATTTCGAAAATACGTTATTAACGTCAATTTTCCATCCACGGTTCGAAAGTTCGGATTATCCGCGATACGATACCTCCGGTCCCAATTACCGCGGATAATCTGGGTTCTACTGCATTGGGAGTTCGATGAACACCCTCAAGTTTGACCTTTTATGTCGGATTAACTTACAAACGCAACCAACAAGTGAGTCACCTAGTTTCATGGGGTGGTTATTTTTCCCTTTGCCTCCATTTTCAGTGGCTTTTTTGCAACTAGTTTTATCCCCTTCTCCACCGTTTATTTTATCAACTGGTTGCTAGAAATCTCCAGGGAAGTTTTTTTTTCACGTCGGTTTTGCAGGCAAATTCCAATAATTGAAGCCGGATTTCGAGACTTGTCTAAAAACTATGCATGGACATTCTAGTCAATGTTTTCAATAATTTGCATTGGAAACGTATTATTTCGTGAATTCGGATTAAGGCCGAATGTTTAAAAACCTTCTACATTCGTTTTAATCATTGTATCGCTTTATTAGCAAAAGTTATCTTAAAAATTTCTATTAAGTATACCTCCAAGCTGCCACAATTTAAACGACTTTAAAACATTTGAATTCCGCGTCTTTGATTGTTGTCATTGACTTCTTCGTAACGTTGTCATATCGCGCAAAACCTATTATTAAATTGTATTAAACTCAGTGGCGTAGCTGGGAATTTGGCAACGCTGCAGTTCGTCCATTTAAACCCATAAAAAATATCGAAGCGTACGGTGTTCGGTGAACGCCTTTGCGTTCGACCTTTTATAAAGGGTTTAAATGATTTGTATACACCGTCGCCAAACTGCACGCTACGCTACTGATTATACTACAATGAAAATGAATTTATTTGCCGATTTTTCCGGGTATGAAATCGACAGCAAATATTCCAACGACCATTTATCCAGTCCAGACGCAGAGGAGAGGTTGACGCTGATGCGTGACCCGCGCTCTATCGGAACGACCCTGCAAATGTCTAGAAGGTCCCTGTCGAGCGTAATCTCAGCGCGCTGTCTCTGTCTCTATACGTTAATATATGTATGTAGAGTTTGATGTTAATGCGATAATGTAGTCTGCAAGCCAATGTTAATGTAAGTAAGGATGCGTGTTCCGGATGAATGGTGCGGGAGTATCGGTGAGTTTTGTCGTGTTTCGAATAACACCGAAAAGCCGGTCACGATTTTCTTGAACAAGGAACCCATCCATCCATGCTTAGAAACAGTGCTCATCTATGCGATACGTCAGCCCTTGGAAGGTCTAGGTCTCAAGCTCAAAGCGATAGTTCCAAGTCATGGCGGTTTGTGCCGTTCCATTTTCTATCGATAATAAGTTTCAGTGGTGCGGTGTGCATAATCTGACAACGTCGCATATTGCCCATATAAACCCTTGCAAATTGGTCGAAGTCGCGGTCGCTAGGACTACTTCCGTGATGCTTGCGTAACGTCAGCAATATCACTTCAAATTTTCAAGTTCCATTCCTTCAAAGTTCCAATCAAAACAAAAATTGCCCTCATTATTTCATTATACTTTGAACTTTTGATTTCAAAGCGTCCTTCATCAAAAAGACAAGGCTCAAACTCATTTTCATTCATTTCCATCGTGTATAAGATGAGGAAAAACGTTAGAATCCAAAGATTATCGGTAGGGGTCCGCGAGCACTTCCGAAACAAACTTTAGGTTTATTTTGAATCACTTTTACTTTTCTCAGCCTAGAAAGCAGCCATTAGAAGGGACTCCCCCTTTTCACCCGCTTATTTGAGCGTCGTCTCTGAATTTTTAAATGCGTTTATTGAGTTTGTTGGTGGATTTTGGAACTCTACGATACTCTCAACGTTAATTTCAAGTGATTTTAACGCACGTATGCCCAGAATTATTTGAAATTTTTAAATACACAATTTAAGAACTGAAAACATGAAAACATTAAACAAAGAACAAAAATTTTTTTGGGGCAGCTAAATTTTACAAGCTGAAGACTCCCGAAATTGGTTTATGAGTGAAATTGGTCCAAATTGACTGAAATTTGGTTCAAAAATATCACAACAGGTGGGCCGTTAACGATCCACTCGGCATATATGGGTTAAGTGGGAATCAACCCTTCTGAACGATGTAGCTAAAGTTTGCAACAGACAAATTATGCCATGACATCAAAATACGAGGCGCGCTCTTTCGCAGGAACGCTGATTAAACCACAATGCCAGTGTCTAGGAGAGGGAAGACACACCTTATTTTATCGGCCCTTAATTCTTCCGGAAGACGCCTCAACTCATCGACCCCCCCCCCCCCCCCCCCCCCCCCCCCGCCACATTATGTGATGCAGCGTGGCGCATATGAGCACGCATCTAAGGTCTGTGGGTCTTTGTCGATCGATAGATTAGATTAACTGTAATTAAAAGTGATGACTTAATTGAAGACGGAACAAAGCGCTATGCAGGATTCAGCATCTGAAAATTTATTCCCACCTATAATTGGTGACATCGGAAACGCAGTGACACATAAAGCAGTACACAGTACACACCCCACTTTACTCAATCTTGATCGGATCCTGGCTGATTGTGAGTCAGTGCTGATACCCCTATCTACTTTGTAACTAATAATACTTACTCAAATAGCTGACTCAGTATTAATCAATTGAGACATAGTCACCATGCATTACATAAGTAAAGTGTACACATCGGACTCGGAGCAATATAGCTCAAACAATCACCAATGTTCCTGATGAGGAAATAGGGAATGTCCGGAAGTCATCTATATACCTAACACTTACAAGAATTTTTATAAGACTAACGAAGGCAATGAGGGGTGTCGCCAGGATCTTTTCCAATCAGAAATGGATCAAGCATCAAGCATGTCGTCATCTCTGCGTGATTTCAACGATTCGTTCAATTTATATGGTCCACTGTTATTATTAAACTTGCTGAAAGCAATAGACCTATTTAGTATTAATGAAGTCACGATCAAAATTGGTTCCAAACAAATGCTTTATCTCGCTCACTCTCGTGGATTTACCCATAAGAAATCAGATCCAAATTTTCGAACGCAAATTCATGCTAGTTCACCACCAGTTTTCTCAAATTTTATTGCACCATTAGATTCCACGTACCTTAAAGTATCTTTTCACTCTAACACAATTCCTAAAAGATCACAAACGAATTTACAATCACAGTTATACCGAAAGATGTTCTATGTTTTGTCCTTGTCTTACTCACGATCTCTTATGGGAGTATCACCGCCATGACACTCAATCATCCTAACCTCTCTTCGTGTCAAAGCTTGTTCGAGGTATAACACGTGGTGTGATGGTGCCGATGAGCCTATATTCTAGAATTCTGTGTCCATAAGAAACTGTGAGTGGGACAAGGACGAAACATAGGACTTTCTTCGGTAGAACTGTGATTGTAAATGAATGCGTGATGTTTCGAAAATGTTAATGCAGCGCGTTTGTATTTTAGGGTACGTGGAATCCGATGGTGAAATAAAATCTGAGAGAACTTGTTGTTTACTAGCACAAATTTGCATTTGAAAATGTGGATCCTGTTTCTTATGGGAAAACCCCCGAGAGCGAGTGAGATGGAGCATTTGTTTGGAACCAATTTTTTTCGTGACGTCACACTAAACAGGTCTATGTCTTTAACAGAAATACCCATTCGTTTGGTAGCTGCAAATGTTATGAAGACATTTATTCTATGACAAATCCTGGCTTCAGGGAAAAGTCTTTTGGAACATGAAATTACTTTTTTATACTCTCTCTTGGGTGACTTTCTCCCATTTAAACGGACGCACGTCTTACAGGAAAGGACTAACTGTGAGAGAGGAGCCAATGTCGCACGATGGCTTTGTATCCTTTTCTAACATATGGTTTCAAATGGGAGGACAGAGAGAGAGGGAAATTACTGGCTTATCCGTCCCATGTCCAAAGGCCCATTATCAATGGGGCTATTGCACACTTTTGCTATAAGCGATTTAATAGTCGATAATGACGTAAAAACCTCAAAAAATAACGATGGCGGCACTAAAAACTTCCAAAATCTACTCCTAAACTCAATAAACACAGTTATTTGCGCGAGCGTAATGGTGGCCGAAGGCACTAACAATGGGAGATTCCTATCTTAATTTCGTCACTCTTTCTATGCTGACAAGGATGATTCACAGAGTAATTAGTCATCAGAGTGATGATCCACATCCGATGAATGGTGCCGCAACACCTAGTGACACCGGTGTGAAATGAAAGTAGTCTCTTATTGGTCACTTCTTGATGGAGTTTCAGAATTGTTAGATGGGAATCTCCCATTGTTAGTGCCTTCGGCCACCATTACGCTCGCTCAAATAACTGCTTTTATTGAGTCTAGGAGTGGATTTTGGAAGTTTTTAGTGCCGCCATCGTTATTTTTTGAGGTTTTTACGCCATGATCGACTATTAAATCGCTTATAGAAAAAGTGTGCAATAGCCCCATTCGATGGTTGCAAAGGTCTGAATTTTGATAATTTTTCGAAAAATTGGATGTGTCAAACAAATTGAGCTCCAACCATGGTTTGCCACAGAAATATGGAGGGTCGGATCTCATGTAAAATCGCGCATAAATAACATTGTAAGTATCGAAACATCTCTTTACCTACTTTCAAACTCAACAAATGCATTTAACAATAGTCGAAAATGGCGGTCGAATGAGCGCCGGGCCGCAGTTGGGGACTGGGGGAGTCCCCTCTAACCGCAGCTTTCTATGCTAACGGATTCATCAAGTTGCCGCCCCCCCGCCCCCCCCATGGTTCTCATATACCTACACAACAGTGGCGTAGCGTGCAATTTGGCAACTTTGCAGTTCGTTAATTTGAACTCATAGAAAATATCGACCTCTTGGGTGTTCGGTGAACACCTTCGCTTTCGACCTTTTACATGGGTTTAAAATGGACCTTGTACAACGTTGCCTAATTGCGCGCTACGCCACTGCTGCACAAATACGTCCAATGAAAAAATGGCAACGCATCCAGTACACATCAGGAGCTTGAGGATCACTGCATGCATGATCAAAAAAAAAAAAAAAAAAAGAACGACCAGACCTGGTTGCCTGTGGCGGCTCGTGATATTTGGCAACCATGCAAGTTTTCCATTTAAACGTAGGTAAAATAATCGATTCTTGCGGAGGCTGGCAGCCTCCGGGAGAATCGATTGTTTTACATTGGTTAAATAGGAGGAGAACACGGTTGCCAAATTTCACGAGCCGCCACTGCTGGTTGCATCGAGGCGTGCGGCTTGTGTTATTGCTTTGAGGCATTGTCACCCAAACCGCAAATAAAAAGTGTCGAAGATACCGTGCGTAAATGCCGCGGTCGTTGCTGATTTTGATGAAAATGATTTTATATTCAAATCAGTCGAATCAGGAGCGGCGGTCTCGCGCTCCCAACTCCGAAGTCAAGTGAGAGTGTGTGAGTATGTGTGGTAACTTACCTATATCTATACCATTCGCACCATACATATAATATGCCATCGATCGTCTGCGCCACGACCGCGACGTCTCGTTTGCGGTCAAATCCTTGATCATTCATCAACCGCCGTGCGCCACCACTGCGGCATACGGCAAATACGGCAGCGCTCCTATTCTCTTTCACGCGCACAAGTAAGGATCAGGCAGGATCGCAGAGATACTTAAAGCTTTCAGCAAAGCTCAATGTGGTTCGGCTTCGGCTCTGCCTTGAAATTGTAGGCGTACCAATCTTCCGGATCAAAAGTGCCCTAGATTGGGACCTTGAGATCACCCCCTTACCCTACCGCCACGCCCTCGGCCCTCCCCCCTCCGTCATCGGATCGTGTGTGTACACATATGTTGCTCTTGCCGACTGATTCTCAAACAGAGTAGAATCGATTAGATAAGATCTTAGAAATTATTACTTATGCAGTGCATGGCCACTATCGCGCCATGCGCTTGCACCGGTACAGGGTGTTTACTGTTCGGGGTGTACTTACAATACTTACATAGTGTACACGCACCGGCGCATGGCGTGGTTCGTCATATGCACTTGCCGTAATCCTAAGAAAATGTTTTGCAGAGGGTTTTATTGATGAAGACATCCGGTGAAGAAGTTCTTTAATCGTTCCAAACAGTGGCGTAGCGTGAAATTTGGCAACGTTGTAGTTCGTCCATTTAAACCCATAAAAAAGATCGATGCGTGGGGTGTTCGGTGAACACCTTTGCATTCGATCTTTTACAAGGGTTTGAATGGGCAATATACAACGTTGCCAAACTGCATGCTATGCCACTGGTTCCAAACTATCCCTCTCACTCGCAAGTCTAGCTCACGTGACCCCTATCTACTGTAATCTCACTCTCATCGATACAATTGTATACAGATTTCAGATAAATTTTTTCGTATAAACTTTTTTTTATGGAGGAAATGATTTTCTGATGACGTTAAATGCGATTATAATGAGAACATGTCGTGAAACAAAAGCCTTTTGAACGACTTTTGACACTAGAAAGAGATAGCTATGCACAGTAGCGTACACAAGAATTAGTCTTTCTCTCTCTTTCCCCATTTGAACACGTGAGTAGGGAAAGGACAGAAACAGGGGCTCCAACGTGACTTCAGCCCCTATCTCTTTCCTCTTTTAGTACATACAATCAAACGGGAAAAGAGTGAGAGAGCCTAATTCCTGCGAAGGTACGCCATTGGCTATGTATGAAGGTCACACAAGAGCGAGAGAGATATTTTGGAACGCCACGCGAGTTTTATCACATGAGCTGATTGCGACCAATGATGTGAATGCACTGTGCTCCCTGGTAAAAATGATCCATAAAAATCCTTGACCAAATCTCCATATGCAAATGGGGATTTCTGTGAAATCATAGGGATATCAATGAAATTGTACGAAATACTTTGTAGATCTTCAGGAATTTCCATCCATTTTCATGGAAATCCCTATTGCACGGAGATTTGGTCAAGGGATTATAAAGGGGACCATTTTACCGGGGTTGGCAATCCGTTGACTTCGCACTAAAACCATCTATAACCATTCGTACTGCATTTTTTTCTAGGGACTAGCGCGTCGTAAATCGCACGGTCTTTGAATGAAATATTGCTCGTTGCGTATTGCATGAGAAAAATTTCTGATTGAAATTACGGAACGTATTAAGAAATTGGGGTAAAAAGAAATTCCTTTTAAAATAATAAGAATTCTTATTGATTCAACGAGAAATATTATTAGTCCAATTAAACGTTCTGATAATTCAGAAGTATCACAAGAAAGAATCATTGGATCAATAAGAATTCTTATTATTTTAAAAGGAATTTCTCTTTACCCCATTATTAATAATACGTTCCGCAATTGCAACCAGAAATTGTTCTCCGTGTTCACCCATACCCATAAATCCTGACCCACACCGGTACAAATGGTTTTTACAGGTCCATTAACGATTCCTCTTCCAGGATATGGATGTGTATGGATCCATATGGAGCAATGCACATCCATACTGAGTGGGGAATTGTTTATGGACCTGCACGGACTATTTTTGCAAGGGGGACGGGGGGTCGGGGGTAGTATCCCAGGCAGTATCCATAAAATTATCTTTCTTCATTCTCGTCCATTAGAACGCACAAAGATAGAGATGTGCTGGGGCTTTAGTTAGTCATGTGAATGTGTTCAAATTGGCAAATGAGTGTCCTTTATTTGGTACAGAATACAGATATAGGGGATGTTCAAGGTATGCAGGCTCTAGCGTATTTCGTCGCACACACTCGTTATGTATACAGCACCTGTGTAAAGGTGCTGTAACCATGCATTTTTACCACCTCATATTCTGAAGAGAAGCTCATTAAACGCACCTTACATTGGCATCTTGGGTGTTTTGTTCCGTATTGTATAATCTGACTGAGCGCAATATAGTGCGACACTTTTAAAAAATAAATAGCGTCACCTTACAAGAAGCATAGCAACAACGCAACTATATAGTACATCAAGTGACGTGTTGTGACGTCAAGTGACGGCATCATAACACTCTTGTCCTTTCCTTACATGTGTGTTAACCCTTTCACGGTAAGTGGTACGTATGTGTACCATTTTATGTAACATTGGATTTTATGGAATTTAATTGGACATGTTTTGCTAAAAATTGTGTGACCCATCAAAATTCTTAGAAAGTTGTCCTCTTTTGAATGGTCTAAAATATCTTAAATTAAGTCACATCCCAAAATGTGTGCATAAAAGGGTTAAGTGTTCAAATGTAGGCAGGGAGGCGAATTCCGCCTTGATACGGCTCTGTCTTCCCTGTACGCTAATACAGCAAAAAACATTGCCGATGAGGATCCCAAAGCTCATTGAAGAAAAAGCAATAAGCCATAAGCAAAAAGCAAAGAAGCAAAAAGCAATAAGCCAATAAGTCAATGCCTTTTCCTCTTCACTTGGACTATATAATTTTAATTTTTTGCATTATTTATCTACTTCTTATTTATCTTTTTATTTGTTTAATTGTTTATACACATATAAAGCTTTTCTTCTCCTTCTCCCCCCTCCCTTTATATTTCATTGATTTTTTTTTTCCTTCTTCTCTCTAGCCGACAGACTCGTTTCGCCCGCCACAAGACTTAGTCTTAGAGGGCGAAACAGTTTATTCGTCATCCTTTATTTTTCATATTTTTTCTCTCATTATTTGTAAAAAATTTTATATTGTCACTATCGTTTCTTTTTCACTTTCATGTATTTTTTTGTTTTGATGATGAATAAACTCTTTCAATTTAAAAAAAAAAATGAAAAGTACCCAGATTCAGCTCCATCTCACTTAAACTTCATGTCAATAAGTCAAAAATAGACGAAAAGAAAGTTAGATTCCATGAAAAATTTTAATCGTCAATTTTGATGGCGCGGCGCGCAGCCACTGGCCCATACACTCTGGTTTAAAAATCTTAATTTTCTGCTTTAATGCTTATGTTTCTTGGAAAGGGTAGTTATGTCTTTATTTTTTTTTCTCTCTCTTTTTTTCAACGTCCTTTTTGCATAGTTACTAATTACATTGGTAGAGCTCCGGCTGTCGGAATTATTTTGATCGACTGCAATGCAGAAAAATTAGCTTCGATCCGCCTCTGAAATGCGCATGCGATGCAACGATCCAGGAACCAGGATCCCATAAAGGAACCATATAGCGGCGGCGCCAAGCCCCGGATCCTCTGTCTCAGATCTCCATAACTATAGACCTCTGATTTTGAATTCTCTCCACTTTGACCTTTTCCTTATTCTTCTTCTTATTATTCCCTAAAGCTTCCCGCTTACCCGCATCAGCTTGGCGCACGCCACCGCACGCGTGTAGGTACTCGTTAGAACAAATTATAAAAGGGTGCGGGGAAAAAAATTAATGAGATAATCGATTATCGTCAATAGATCGATGTTGGGTCAAGTGAATTATTGCGAACCGAACAAGTATTTCCTATAGACAGTAGTCGCGCACAGTAGATGGAATCCGCAGACGTGTGGGCGTATCGTATACGCAGTCTTTGGAGACGTTATAGATTTTTTCCTTATAAACCCACATAAAAGGTCGAAGTTGAGATTGTTCACCGCACACGCACATCTAATAATTCGATCCTTTTCACGGGTTTCAATGTGCGAAATTCGAAATCGCCAGATTGAACGCTTTGCCTCTATAGTAAAAACTCAGAATATCCCCCTCACCATTACAGTTCCAAAAATGAATATTTTCAATTATGAGGAAGGACATGTATGTACCTATGAAAGGAGCGAGAAAAGCTCTTAAAACGTGAAAACTTGATCGCGTGTTATTGGCTCCCTCATTTCCTCGAATAAAGCTCTGCCTATCCTGAAATGTTTCCCACGTCCAGTCCATGCGCTCTTGACACCAAGCAAGATTTGTGCTCAGCTGAAACTGGTGAAAGCATTGACTCGTTCAAATGAAACGAGTCAAACTAAACCATTTAAACCAGAAACGCGCTTTATATGTGCATTGGCATACATCGAGGAAGTTTTTTCTCTCAAAATGCGCATGCGTTAAAGTGGCCGCTCTTGCAATTTTGCAACAATGTTTCTCCTCCATTTGAATCAATGCACAATAATCGATTGTCGGTGAAGCGCTGCTTCACTATCGAATCGATTGTTTTACATAGAATCAAATGGAAGAATAACGTTGTTGCCAAGTTGCACGAGCCGACACTGATGCGTTAACAAGAAGGTGGAAATTAGGGCTAAATCCATGCGATAAAGCGATAGCCCTTCGCTTTTCTTTCTGTCCTCTCCTAACATAATCATTCTTGACAAGAGCAGATGCTATTGGTGGTAAAAGGGGGGGGGGGTTGAAAGCGTTTTTTGTAATCAAATTCTTATTGAGGGCTCCTTCTCATCGTCTGTTGAATCCAACGTTTTAAAAGTTTTGTAGGAAGCATTTTGATGTCTTCTTTCTCTCAAAATTAAACAAATAAAACACTTTGAAGGCACTTGCTTTGATTTTTTAGGGCTTCAGCTTTTTCGGGTAGCCTCCCTCCCCCCCCCCCCTTTTAAAAGCCGTAATGGTTCCTGTGAACAAATAGAGTAACAATACAAGATCATGCGGGTAAGATGCAAAAAACTGTTGCGTCCTGTTCCTGTTGAATCGATGTTTTGTGATTCAGTGTAAGGACCATTTGTTGAAGCTGGTTGCAAATTCTCCGATGATCTTAGCCATAGATATTGACTGCATCGCTGCATAAAACTGCATCTACTGAAATTTACTCCGCATGTCTGGCAGCGTTGTCGTTATGTTCACAGTGCTGTGCTGTAAATACACGTGTCAATACAACATATTTCGTGTGCGGCTTGTAGTGTGTCGAGTCCAAGTGTATGGGACAAGAAAAGGCAAGGGTGCTGTCGTAAAAAATATTATTCATGTATTATGTATTCCACCGTGCCGCGCGCTGTTATAAAGCTCCACTATGTTGACGCACGACAAATCATCGACAACGCGCATAAATCAGCAATATCGATTGTATCGATTTATGTGTCCGCGTTTGAGTCCTCCCCCCTTCCCCCCATTTTTTTCGGGTGATTCTAGATTGATTTTAATCACCTTCCGCTCCACTGTTGCGAAGTCGATCAGGTTTTTTAGAAGGAGTCTGTATCGCGCGGAAAATTAGTGCCACCTACGTATGGGATCACAATGATCGCATCGGAAAAAATTTTCATTGGAGTGACGGACTGTATTGTGAAATATAAACAGCTATGAGAAATAGAAATTACTTTTCAAATAACCAGAATTCTCATAGAACCAATTGCGATTGTTGATGGCTTAAAACATTTTACAAATAATTACAAGAGTGTCTATGTTTAATCACCTCGGTTTTTTATTCCAATTATCTAATTATGATGCTGTTTAGAAAAATTGTCATGGCATAGAGAGATTATGCTTAGACGGGTAACTATATTGGACGGAATTGAATGAAAACTAATTTGAGAGTTGTGTATTTTTTTAAGAATGCTTTAAGATCATGACGTTAAGACCTAGGCAAATATTGTTATTTATGATTTGACGGTATGGCAATTCTATTCGATTACAAAAACGATCGATTAAATCAATGATATCAACCTATTCCTCCAATTTATGTAACAATTTACGAGAAATGGGAATAGCATCAAATACTAACGCAGTTGAGGAAAAAAGTACTGTTATTTTTGACAACAGCGGCACAATTTTTTATTGATTAGCGCATATGATGATAATTCAGAAATAAAAAATAAAGTTTCCTGTTTCATATTAAAACTTACTTCAAAACAAGCCTGTGACCATATGCCCGCAAACCTTTGACGTTCTTCGATGATTTCGGGGACCGGCATCAACCATCACATAGATTCGCATTTGCCGTCAAGGTATGCAACAATTTTAAAGTTTAGGCACCAAATGTCCCTTAATTTCCAATTATTTGAAAATTATATTCGCTGCGCACAGCGTATACCTGCGTACCAATACCCAAATGCCCATTTTGGAAGTTTCTTCGAGGATCCAATTTGATAATCTGAAACAGGGCTGCCGTTTTGCGTGTAACTGATCGCATTTTAAATTCACCGATGATTCCACCGGTGGAAAAAAGATTACACAGCTCAATTCAATGCATGAGTGAAATTCACGAAAATACGCTGATCTGTAATCTCTTCTCAATCGGTGAAAACTCTGTTAATTAATTAAAATATCCACAAGTTTTTTTCAATTTATCGACGATTCCACCGATTGAGAAAAGATTACAGATGCGAGCATTTTCGTTAATTACAGTCATACACTAAATTGAACTGTGTAATCTTTTCTCAACCGGTGGAATCATCGGTGAATTGAAAAATGCGATTAATTATACGCAAAACGGCAGCCCTGATCTGAAAGGGCCTTTATCGTTGGAAGGGCATAGACGCCTGCTTGCCCGGTAGCCCATAGGGTCTAACAAATGTTCGGGACGGACGCAAGACTCTGTCTTTCATTCTTAAAAACTTGGGTAAAAGTTTCAAGTAATGTCTTAGGTAAAAATTCGGAGGATTTGCAAGTACTATCGACAAATTAAAGATTGTGGCGAGATTTTCACGAGCTAAGTTACACCTTGAATCTTGAAAAGGTTGTTTGAACCCCCAAATACCCCAATAGGGACTGTCGGGGGCTTTTGAAAATATCAAAAATAAAAAAAAAATGGGGTCAATTTCCTTACCTGACTTTTTTTGTTTCAAATTATTTGGTTCAGTGATTTTCGAGGAAAACGCCCTCTCCGGGTGGTTTGGTACACTCTGTGCAATATTTCCATCAAGGGACTCTAAAGCTACCACTGCCACAGTTATACGTGTGAGTGTGGGACAGGAAGTGATCTGCAACGGCTCTTCTACCCCAGCCTGCAAGGTATGAGGAGTATGAAGAGTGGCCGAACCGGAACCTTGAAGGTGAAACTTAGTCCGTGAAAATCTCTCGACAATCTTTAATTCGTCGATAGTACCTAACCAAACCAATCGCAGAGGATTCGCAGCTCGACATATAGCACAAGCGATATACGTACCAGTGGCGCCCTGGTAAAAATGACGACTATACGACTATTCCAAAAACGACTATAAACATAGTTGCCGACTATAATCTATAGTTGGCCAACTATAATCCATAGTTGGCCAACTATGTTTATAGTCGTTTTTGGACCGGTTATAGTCGACATTTTTACCAGGGCGGCTCGCCAGGTGAGGCAAGTGAGGCGACAGGGAGCCATCGCCTCACATTTTTTGAAGTTTGAGAAAGAAAAAAAAATTAAAGAAATAACATATAAAGGTTGAAATGGTTATTATTCCATCATCCTTTGTCCCAATAGTCCAAAAAGTATGAATGGAACATAAAATTTTCAAAATAGTTTATGTGAAGAGCGTTTCAAAAAAAATCCTGTGCACTTCTCATTTTCGTCGCCTCACCTCCGCGAGACGCTAGTGATACGTACTTACCGAATATTTGTAGGACTCATCTAAGTAATGGGTCCTAAGTACAGTAAAACTGGGGGTCATGATCAAACCAATACCGTTGCAGTAACCATATTGGAGAAAACAATGGCTGTACACAGAAAAAACACTTTGGTAGCGCTGACAAAACCTTTGGTAGAAAAATGACCCAGCAAAAGACTTTTTAGTTGCGCCAACCAAATTTTTTATTCACCCAGCAAAATCTCTTTAGTTAAGCGTAAAGAACCTTTGGTTGGCTCAACTAAAGTCTTTTGCTGGGTCATTTTTCTACCAAAGGTTTTGTCAGCGCTACCAAAGTGTTTTATTCTGTTTTTTCTGTGTAGATACTCACCATATTTTAGTGATTTTATTAGCTTTCTTCTCCAATTTTGATTAATCAGAACCATTTAACTACTTCCCGTGCTTTGTGCCTAGAGGAATGCAAAATTTGGCAACCTTTCATTCTCCGGCGTGTGCCAAACCGCTGATTGTATCTAATTTAAATTTAAAGTATCTATTTATCAGCGTTTTATGATACTCGGCCGACTTTGCATCGGGTCGGGCTGCGGTCGTGCTTACAATTATTATTTTAATGACCATCAATAGAGTATCAATGCCACTGCCGCAAACCGCTAGAGACATTTTTCCTTTAACCGAAAAGCTGCACCTCATATACCAGAATCCTTAGTTGTCATGTTTCTCCGCAAATTTCTCCCGAGGAAGAAGAAGCAGAAAAAAAATATTATCATGTGTTAAATGCGATTATTACCTTGAAAGGAATTCTAAAATTCCCATCACGAATAGATACCTGCTCTTTTACTTGCTTTTTTTTACCTTCCATCGTATCTTAAATTTCTGTTTAGAATACTCTTATAGACCAGGGTGCCGTTTTGCGTAAAATCAATGCTATTTTTCAATTCACCGATGATTCCACCGGTTGAAAAGATTACACAGTTAAGTTCAGTGCATGACTGTAATAAACTAAAATATTTGCATCTGTAATCTTTTCTCAAACGGTGGAGTCGTCGATGACTTTAAAAACTTGCGGATATTAATTAATCAACGGAGTTTCCACCGATTAAAGAAAGATTACAGATCATTGTATTTTCGTGCATTACAGTCATACATTGACCTGAACTGTGTAATCTTTTCTCAACCGGTGGAATCATCGGTGAATAGAAAATAGAATTGATTATGCAAAACGGCAGGCCTGTATATGACTAATCGTCAATCTTGAAAAGGGCTCTTTTATGTAAAATAAATTTACCAAATAATAGCCATTAAAAGCTAGGATTACGCATCGAAACTATTTACCGACTTATTTCAGCATTAAAAAATTTTTTTAAAGAAAAACATGATACTTACTTTTGACACGACCCTCGTATTTTAGTGATTTTATTAGCTTTCTTCTCCAATTTTGATTAAATCAGAGCCATTTAACTACTTTCCGTGCTTTGTGCCTAGAGGAATGCAAAATTTGGCAACCATTCATTCTCCGGCGTGTGCCAAACCGCTGATTGTATCTAATTTAAATTTAAAGTATCTATTTATCAGCGTTTTATGATACTCGGCCTACTTTGCATCGGGTCGGGCTGCGGTCGTGCTTACAATTATTATTTTAATGACCATCAATAGAGTATCAATGCCACTGCCGCAAACCGCTAGAGACATTTTTCCTTTAACCGAAAAGCTGCACCTCATATACCAGAATCCTTAGTTGTCATGTTTCTCCGCAAATTTCTCCCGAGGAAGAAGAAGCAGAAAAAAAATATTATCATGTGTTAAATGCGATTATTACCTTGAAAGGAATTCTAAAATTCCCATCACGAATAGATACCTGCTCTTTTACTTGCCTTTTTTTTTACCTTTCCATCGTATCTTAAGATTTCTGTTTAGAATACTCTTATATGACCAGGGCTGCCGTTTTGCGTAAAATCAATGCTATTTTTCAATTCACCGATGATTCCACCGGTTGAGAAAAGATTACACAGTTAAGTTCAGTGCATGACTGTAATAAACTAAAATATTTGCATCTGTAATCTTTTCTCAAACGGTGGAGTCGTCGATGACTTTAAAAAACTTGCGGATATTTTAATTAATCAACGGAGTTTCCACCGATTAAAGAAAGATTACAGATCATTGTATTTTCGTGCATTACAGTCATACATTGACCTGAACTGTGTAATCTTTTCTCAACCGGTGGAATCATCGGTGAATAGAAAAATAGAATTGATTATATGCAAAACGGCAGGCCTGTATATGACTAATCGTCAATCTTGAAAAGGGCTCTTTTATGTAAAATAAATTTACCTCACAATTAATAGCTCTAGCTTAAAAAAAAAGATAAATAAATAAAAAACAACAGCATTGACTAAATAATGTCTAGGCTAGAAATAAATTAATCACAGGAATATTTGAAGAGTATATAACTCCTTATACAAATAGGTACTTAACCCTTTCAGTACCACGCCCGAGTAAACTCAGTTCTGCGATTATAGATCTGCGTCACGAAATTTCAGTTTTGTAATCACAGCAGTTACGACTCCAAGCTGTTAATTGAAAAATAATGATTAGGTATTAGAGCGCCTTCAATCCAGTGTGTATGCAAAATCAGCACCACAGTGTAGGGATATTTATCTACCCACTTAATTTGAGCGAATGAGATTTGATTTGTCTTTGTAACCTGGTAGTTAAAGGGTTAAGCAAATTCCATTCTCGGGAAAGGGGAATCAATAGAGAAAACACGTAGTACAATCTGCGGGGTTAAAGATTAATCTATATACGTTTTGGGAAAAAGTTGAGTTTCTCACATTTTCAGCCTCATATTTGAAGGGCTAATTGAAAAAAGGGCATATCAAGCATTTTGGGGTTTTTTTCAAAGTTACGGTCCAGTCGGTCCAACCCCCCTCTACATGGGTGAAAAGGACGCATCAGCGTGGGGCGGGGGTCACCACTCCCCCCTAAATTTCATATTCCAAAAAAGGAATCCCATTTTTACTACAGATTCGAAAATAACACAACATTTTTAAGACTATTTGTTCAAACTGCCGGTCAATATCGATTATCGTCTTCGATATGTCGAACCTCAAAGTTCGCCAATTTTCAAAAAAATCATAATCCCTCCAAAAAAAGTTGGAATTAAAAACACTAAGAGCCAAAAGTACTCTCCAAAATAAATACATTTCAGATACAAATATAAGGAGAATTTCCATTTGCATGTCGATCAGTTTCTAAAAGCTCGGCAATCAGATCCAAACACACATTTCCTTGAGTTGTTTTCAAAATGAATTATTCAGTCGCGGTAAATGAAAAAAAATACACTTTTTATTCGTGTATGTCTACTAATATCCTTAATCTAAAGAGAGTTGAAGGAGAAGAAGAAGAAAAATATGAGAAAGCAGAATGAATCTATGTTGTTATTATTAAACAAATTATTCCCCCATTCCCCCTCTCTATTCAATTGAAATTGACTATGAGAAGTATATCTTTTATGAAGCGGGAAAAACTTGCGAATAGATGAGGCTTTTCCCATCAGATACTGTCGCATATATTATTGTCTGAGTCCTGCAGCTCCCCTCCGAGCCCCCCCTCTAGATCCCGCCTTTTCCGTACCCCCTCCCCCAGCATTTAAACTTGGCGTTTTACACGATAAGAATTCAAGATTTTAGATAATTTTACCATACCATGCGATGCCATGCCATGTGAGATTACGCAATAGGTACATCACCCCCGCACCTCGCCTAGTTGCTAGAAGGAATTAAAATGTCCAATTATTATCCTATAAGAATCTAAAATTGCATTTATCATTAAATAACAAACCTTGCTTTAATTCGTAGAGCAAATAAATTTTGATCGCTCACGCGGGTTCAATGGAGTTTCATGCCCTCTATAACCATTAATCAGGGTTCGGGGGTTTTCCAATTCCTTCATAAACCTACTCACAATTAGTCAAGCATTTCATTCTATTATTATTTGACCTATGATTATGAGCCAATGTTGCCTCTGTTACCACAATTTATCTAAAATCCTAAAACTTACATTGAGTTATAATGGCAGGAAGCATAATACGCACCAATTCCGAAATTTGACAACACTGCCTTCATAAGCTCTCAATCGGATTAGCATTTAGCTCCCACTTCATTTCCTTTAAGTCGGATGGAGTTTAATCCAGTGGCGTAGCGTGCAATTTGGCAACGTTGCAGTTCGTCCATTTAAACCCATGTAAAAGGTCGAATGCGAAGGTGTTCACCGAACACCCAATCGTTCGATCTCTTTCATGGGTTTAAATGGACTGACTGCAACGTTGCCAAATTGCACGCTACGCCACTGGTTTAATCCTGTTGCAGTAGTTACCTTGGTGAGGGGCTGGTCGATTTCGATGAATCGGCATCTCCATTCAAACCTATGGAAAATAATCGATTCTTAGAGAGTTCAATTGCGAACCTCCAAGTAATCGAAAATTTTGTGCAGCTTCAAAAAGGTGAAAACGATGTAATCGATTGTTAAACGGTTAGTGATGGCTCGATAAATGAGCCACCACCATGAGTAGTTTCTAGAAATCATTACGATGGAATGCATCATGCATCTATACACATGAATCTATAATATAAGTATTGACACAGCTCGAATAGCGCTTTGACTTAATCTTTTTTTAAGCTGCTTATAGATACCTCTCCTGTGGATGCTCCTCTAACTTATATACCTTTTAGGTTGACTTTTTTGTTTCACTGTGACGAGATTCACTGGTTCGATTTCATAATCTTAATTTAAGATTCGTTTTAATAAGTTTTTATTATTCTTGAGTGAAAGGGTTGTTAAGCAAGTCTTCGATACTTGCAATACTAACGAGCTCTATCCGATACATTGAATCGGTCCCATCTCTACTTAGAAAAATAGGCTAAAAGGATCATTTACGAACTTTTAGAGCAGCGATACAGAACAAAAATTGCCATGGATTTCATACTTTATGGCTCAAAATATTAATGAAAAATAAAGAAGTCCTGAGGTATATGTTGTTTTGCGTAACTCGTTCTTTGCATGGAGCAGGAATTCCCATGGATTTGAACCGAAAATGATGTGGATCTACGGATGTTGCGTGCTGTTTCCCCAGATGTTGACAGCGCATGGCACTCGGCAATGATATGGTGATCGTAATCTTGATGACTGGCAGTTAGGTACTTGTTTTATGATGAAAAAAATCGCTGTTTGAATTTGTGGATTTTCCAAATGAATTTTTGACTTTAAGGGTGGGTTTTGAAGGTTCTATTTTTGTGCACTTGTACCTATATCGGTGTTTTTGGGTTATAATTCATGGAAATTCTTGCTCAATATTGTTCTATGGCAAAATGTTGAATAGAACCCACTGCCATCACTCCACCAAAGTTAAGCTAATTAGCAAGTAAGTAATTAGTCAACTCACCGCGCTCTCATTCAAATCAAGCTAGTATAGATAAATATTTCTACTCCGTGGCATCTGTTTTTGCCTACATCATCAATTGAAGGCGTCCTGGCAAAAATGGTCAATACAGGTCCATATGGTCCGTAACCAATTCCCCATATACAGAGTATGAATTTGTATGGATTCATTTATGGATATGTATGGATCCATATATGGATATGTACGGATATAGTATGGGTATAAGTGTTGATATCCATACTCTGTACAGAGCATTGGTTACGGACCTTATGGACCTGTACGGGCTGTATACGGACCATTTTTTCCAGGGCGCTCAGTGAAGCATTCTCTTGACATTTGAAATGTCCACTATTCTGCAACGTTTTTATTTTCAATGTAATGAATTGAAACCACGCAGTATAGATTAGAGTAGGTAAGAGCTAGGTAACCGTGTATGTTTAAGGAGCGTATCTAAAGGGTTAATTTCTCAGCGAACTGGAAAAGTATGCGAAAAAAAAAAACCAATTACTACCTTTCGTGCGCTGCTACACAGCTATGCGACTACAGTGGAAACATGCGCTGTGTAGTGCAGGCAATCCATTCTTTCGGGTGTCACGCCCTTATCCTACATACCTTTAAAATGAACTTTGGGTATTTTCAATGGAATGAATTTTATAATTATGTTTCTAAGACTCAAGAACTCAACTATTATCACATTTTACAGTGGTAGAAGTTTAACTTTGTTTTCCCTTTCATCAGGATAAATATATCAACATTGAATAAGAGCGTTTCGGGTTACGCTAAAAAGATGCAATGATGAACTGGGGTTTCCCCCCTTCAGATTATTATGAATCTCGGCAAACTTTAAAGAGTTCAAAATTCTGAGAAAAATTCGAGTTGAACTCAAGACTATTGACGTTTGCTTTTTGGTCTTAATTCTTTTATTTTTGTTGAAAGAAGGAAAAAAACAGTGCAAAAAAGTAAACTCTGGTATTACCATAAATTGAGCCTGCGGGCAATTTTCGGGCTGAATCGCTCTGATGACGCATTCAAGCTTTAAAATTCAATGAACTTGACTCGACGCTGCCGATAAATTACTTTCGCTCCCAAGGACTTAGTAGCATCAAACTTCTTGGAAGATCTTTTTGCAAGCGTCTGGTTGAGATTACGCAAGAGTTGTAGATTTTAGCGAAGTGAGAAGCGGGGATCTAGACTTGTGTGGCGGCTCGTGCCACTTGACAACCATGCTTTTTTCATCGAAGCAAAGCTTTGCAAAAGTATCGATAAATATACACAGGATCTAATGAAGAGAGCCCGCTGTTGCCACATCGCACGACCCTCCGTTGAAGGCAGGAGGAGTGATCATATTGTGAATTTCTCTTCTGCAGATGAGAACAAACAAAAAAACGCTTACATTTTCGGTAGGAAAAACCCTTATTGCATTGATGATGAGACCTCAGTCGGGAAGATGAAGTTTAATAATCATGCAGCGATTTCCAAGAAAGAGCGAATCTGAAGTTTTATGCTCCCATCCCATACTATCCTTCCGGAGACCTTTTTCCATCGTGTAATGGGTCTGTTGCAAACTTTTGCTACAACGATAAAGAGTGCCTAATCGTATGTAAAATCGCGTGAAAAGGCCATTGGTGGCATCAGAAAGTCATGAAATGCGATAATAAACTCACAAGAGACGTTTAATGAAATCCAAAATGGCGGTAAAATATCGAGCAATCTGTATGCATGCACCTTTAACATCCAAGGATTGCCAACGTTGACAACCTCACAGCTTCAAAGGTTATGTGTTTATTTACGTAGTGATTGGGTGTGATCGACATTGTGAGGTTGGCTATTCTTGGATGTTCGTGGTGCATGCATACAGGTTGCTCGATATTTTACCGCCATCTTGGATTTCATTAAACGTTTCTTGTGAGTTTATTATCGCATTTCATGACTTTCTGATGCCAGCAATAGACTTTTCACGCGATTTTACATGAGATTGATTCCTCTATAGTGCTGTAGCAAAAGTTTGCAACAGACCCATTCTCGGAATCTGTTTGATTTGTCAAAACCATTTCCATCAAGAGATATCGATTATCAATTGCTTGTCAACAAGTTTCGCACAATCAAAGGCGTTATTAATTAGCTTTAACCTCTGAACTTGAACCGATTGCGACTTTGCAAGTTGAGCGCGCGCGCGCCGGAGTTTGCATGCACGTGCCCCGGGTCGTAAGTCGCGAACAATTCAAATTTATTGCCGATTTGACCCCCCCCCCCCCTTAGCTCGATATCGCGCCTCTCGCTCCTCGAAAGGCTCCTCGCTCCTCGATTCGCGGAAAGACCTTCAACCGTGGGTGTTGGCTTGGCCCAATGATGGGTGCAGTCACACTTTTATAGTCACACTCGACTCTCTCTTTATCAACTCGACTGATTGTCTGCTCTCCGTGCGAGCGAAGCCTTAAAATATCTATCTAAGCAGCCGTAGATGCGTGGAGCCTCTCAAAAGGCATAGCTCATTTTACATGGACAAAATGATTAGTATCTAGACAAATTTTACCACCGTGATTGTTGCGTTTGGCTTTGGCACGTGCAAAAAAAAGAAGGTACATAATAACTTGTAATAACTTGGCCTGATATCGGGATAAGTGAAACAATCGGTAGTAGGTAATCGGAAAACAGTCTTTTCCGGAAAACGATAAAAAAACTGCGTAGCAGTCGAGATAATGGACGAAGAGAACGTATTTTGGCAGGTTAGGGACTTCGAGCCGGAGCTGTGACCCAAGTTAATTTTTGGGTCCTTTCGGCTGAATGTGCCTTGAAAAAAAACAAAAACTCTGAGGCCTTTAATTTATTAGTCAAAAACTGCAACCAAAAGTGTTCTCGCCCAAACGGAAATTTATTTCAAAGACTACGGCTTGAAAATTTGCGATGAGAGCTCCTTAGGGAGTTTTTCATGCGGGAGCTGCTTCGGTTGAGAGCTCCAATTGCAATAATTTTAGTTCAATCTGGAATCTTTGGAATCAATTTTCGTTTGTGCAAAACTAAACTTAAAATTAGTTTTCGTACTATAAATTACTGGTCTCGTTGCATTTTTCAAGGGTTTCTGCCGCAAAAGACCCGAACTTTGATTTTAGCCGTGGCTCCATCCCCAAGTCCGTGGATAGAAATAAATAATGCGATGTATTAAAACGCCTTTTTCAGACTCTTTTTTTCTTTTTTTTTTCTTTTGTTTTTATACAAAAAAGTCAAAACTCGAGTTGGTTCCTTCTTGATCTCACTGATTTCAAATTTACGAGTAGTTGCAATTGCTTGCTGAAGCTCACTTAAATTTTCTTAGTGTCCATTTGTATACACAGCGTTGGCGTTGGATAACCCACCGTTTGGCTGTACCTGGCTTTAATCCGCTGAAAGGAGTCCTTATTTAAACTTTCCCTAGCGTTTTTTTTCAAAGTATTATCTCTCTGATAACCAGATTCACCACCGATTTACACGGTGAATCCGGTCTAGGTATCACGTGATAATCACAAGATTACAGCCATTTTTCATGTTACGCGGCTACCGGTTAGCCAACCGGTGCGGTGGGTTTTCAAACGCTAGGATACACTGATAAAAACTGTTTTTCTAAAGCAACGGCGCGCGTGCGATAACTTTTCTTACGCGCTTGATGTCAAATTGCATCATTTCGAATTGAAGGCGCTTCCGGTGTTTTTGTGATCCCAACTGAACGTTGAACGATTGCGAAGTCCTCAACTCCTCAATAAGCAAATATTTCCACTTATTAACCCTTTACAGACTAGGTTAGTTCAAAAGAACGTCACTCTTCCGTTTATAAAGGGAAGGTAGTTAACTGTTCGTACTCGGGGGAGTTGGAATTGCCTATACCATACATTGAAGGCGCCCAAAGAAACCTTATCTTCTAAGTGTCTCCATCCAGAATAGCGTTTATTCGGAATCTTGATACTGGAACATTGTGAAATAGACTAGAGAAGAAAAACGAGTATACTCAGGCTTGGCCCATAAGGGGTTAAGGTGGGAACAATATAAAATTGAGGTATGAATGGAAACCAAATGAACATTTTGACGTATCGGTCAATCAATGTGTTTGTCATCATGTGTTTTGCATCGATACACATGAGGTCACCCAAGAACTTATATTATTCGCAATGTCGCTCTGTATTCTCAAAATTCTTGTGCAATACCAATGATGCATCATATTTCGCGGCATTCATAGGCGACATCTTGACCCATTGAAATGATTGATGGTGGAACAAGCCGCGTGATAAATCATCAACTGACGGAAAACAGTAGCGGCACACAAACCTCAGCGTTGATGAGGCACTTGAAGCAAAGACCTAGGCACCGGACGTTTAAGGAAAGGGGGGGGGGGGGTACATTTGGTACGTATACTCGTGATTCGTGAATCGTTTATAGAAGCAGTTTGATATAAAAATGTAAAAAGAAAAGCCTGGAAATAGGAGCTCCTTTTTTGTTCAAAATGTTGAATTAATAAATTATTAACTTTACTCTATTGTATATACGCGTTACAAGCAAATAATGTGTGATAAATCAATTGCGCCAAAATTTTCTGAAACTTTCAGTACTCATTCTTTTACACTTTGACAAGATTGCCTTCAATTTTTCAGTCTAAACTGTTTGTTTTTTGTTTATTTGTTTTTTGTTTTTGTTGTTGTTGTTTTTTTTTTATATATTTTCATTTTACATTTGAATCGTTTGGAACTGGGTTCAGCTCGTCGCGCGGCTCGGTTCGGGCCACGGTTCTTTATATTCTTGAGTAAACGGTTCGCTTTCCAGAAAATTTGCTGTTTGAAGCGGTTTTCGGTTCGCGGGTTGGTTCAGCCCATGCCCTGGTTGGTTCTACGTTGCGTTGTGGACATGTAGATCATACGACCATACGTAATGTGGTAGATAAAAAGGGGGAAGCCGCAAACTTTGTTTTATATACGAAACCGCTTAAGACTCCGCGTGACTTCCTCAAATCAACGGCATCTGCCGAGACCCCGTATGAAACTCCTTCATCAACGGCACCTGCTAACCCACTGACACTAACCTGACGGCGAGACGCGTCTCCCACGGAGTGAGCAAGAGTGTTTCGCGTTGAGGAATTCCATTCTCGCGAAATCGAACGCTATCTCATTCGTCAAGGTCAAAACAACATTCTGAAACACAGCTTTAAAAAAAAATATACACATATTTGTTTAAAATCATAATCATAATAATGATTTCTCTATTAGGACTCCTTTCTCATGGTTGAGGCTACCACCTTCACCCTGGCCTCCTCTCACCCCCGCTGCTGGCAGGGTTGCCGTTGGTGTGAATTTTGTGACATTCTCAAGTTTATTAGCGGTAATGGGTCTGTTGCAAACTTTTGCTACAACGATAAAGAGTGTTTAATCTAATGTAAAATCGCCCGAAAAGTCCATTGGTGGCATCAGAAAGTCATGAAATGCGATAATAAACATACAAGAAACGTTTAATGAAATCCAAGATGGCGGTAAAATATCGAGCAATCTGTATGCATGCACCACGAACATCCAAGGATTGCCAACGTTGACAACCTCACAGCTTCAGAGGTTAAATGTGTTTATTTACGTTGTGATTAGGTGTGATCGATATTGTGAGGTTGGCTATCCTTGGATGTTAAAGGTGCATGCATACAGGTTGCTCGATATTTTACCGCCATCTTGGATTTCATTAAACGTCTCTTGTGAGTTTATTATCGCATTTCATGACTTTCTGATGCCACCAATGAACTTTTCGGGCGATTTTACATTAGATTGAACAATCTTTAGCGCGGTAGCAAAAGTTTGCAACAGACTCATTCTATCGATGGATGTACTGATAAAAATAATTCCTAACTTTTAGTAATATTATACCACCCATGGTCCATGGAGCATTTTTCAATCTAAATGTTGCAATTTATGGCAATTAAGTTGCAATAAAATGACAATTTTTTAACAACATATGGACAATGCTCTACCTACAAGTTAAGTTGCAATAAAAGTTGCAACTTTTGAAACATAGATGTATAGGCATCGGTGGAAGTGACACATACACAAAAAGTAGGGCAGAAAAAAAGCCAGTTCCGAAAAGTTTAAATTTTTTGCCATTTCGTTACAACTTTTATGCCATATATTTGCAATTTTATGGTCAGATGATAAAATTGCAAAAATTTGACGACCATTTTGCGGTAAATTGCAATCCATGCTACATGAGCAGAAGCACAACAATACGCGAACCGCGCACTGAAAAAAAAAAAAAAAAATTGCTTCACCCGACTAATTGTTAGTGACGACATTTGCGCCATCAAATTAATTGCCTGTACTTACTAAAAAAATTATTGATACTTGAACCAAATTGGTAACTGGAACCAATTATGTAGAGTAAGTGCAACCATTAAAATTAAGTGCACCGTAACAATTTGAATTAGTACCCGGTACTAACTCATTCGTGCCTAGTACCAATTTATCGGTTGGAGAACCTAATTTTTTTGGGTAAGTATACAACCACTAATTGATGGCGCAAATTTCACGAATATAATAAATTAGTAGGGCGAACCAACTTTCTTTTTTTCAGTTTTAACCAAAAAATTCTGGCGTTATTATCAAAATATGGTCCCAGCATCAGAATTTCCTCAAATTTTTTAAGAATTATGGCACAAATACTAGAATTCTGGTCGTTACGATCTCTTGTCTCGGTTCATATATTGTCGTGCTTCTGGTAATTTTTTTTTTTTTTCAGTGTGGAAAAATTATAGAGAACCTAAGGCATTTACATGTGATGTGAATGAGCGTATTTTTTTTTGTGTTCACCGTCGTTCACGTGGAAGCTTATGGAGCGTATGAATGGTGTGAGCCGCACTGTGAGCGTTTGTTAGCGTGGTGACTATTGCTCTCACAAACTCTAAGACCTTATGGCTAGAATTTTACCGAAACTTTGATGGAAAAATGTACCCAAAAACAGAATTTTTCGTAACGAGCTGTGCCTGAAAATCCGAAAAAGCTAATTTTTTTGGGTTTAAAATCACAATCGTTCATGGTCGTCCATAAACTCCTCGCAAAAATTTTCTGAAAAGAAAAGAAGAAAAAATACGGTTATACATGACTACTACTTGTACCACGCTGTTTGATTTTGCAGTCCACCGATGGAATCGTTATTGAATTTCGGGATGCTAATAACTCAGGGGCGAAACGTGCAATCTGGTAACGTATCATTGCGTCCATTTGAACCCACACGCACGAAAGTTCAACATTTTATCGTCATCACCTATCCCTAAAATATCTCGATACTCTTTTTGTTTGCTATCATGGGCGCCCGCAGAAAAATTCCCTAGGGGGGCAAAATCTTTGAACCACAGCGGAAGGTCTAGGCGGGACCCCCCCCCCCCCTCCGTGGAAAAAGGGAAAACTTTTTTCATCCAAATAGTGTACAATTATTAACCCATTTTAGGTTATCAAATAATAGACGGTTTTAGTGCGAAGTCAACGGTTAGCCAACAGCCACAACAAAGCACTCATCGGTCGCAATCGGTTGTGATAAAACTCGCGTAGCGTTCCAAACTTTCTCACTCACTCTCCCGTGACCCCCATGTATATCCATCTCTTTCTAGTATTGAAATTCGTATACAGGGCCTTGTTTTACGACATATTATTATCAAAATCGCATTACAATGCCTCGAGAAATTCATTTCTGCCATAAAATTTCACAAAATAAGTCTCTATATATGATTTTTCCAATTAGAGTGAGATGGCAGTACATAGGGGTCACGTGAGAGCGAGAGAGACAAACCGGCCTTGTTTGGAACGCTCATCACCGTCAGTCGCCATTACTAAAACCGTCTATAATAACAATTTTGACGTGTTTGATATAATGGATATAAAGGGACGGCAGATGATAATGATAGTAAAAAAATATATAATTTATTATTCCTTGCAAAAAATGAGTTAAAATCACAAAATAATGTAATAATGAAAATTGGCAACTATTACTCCTTCAATTAGCATTTCATTTTCTGTTTTCCTTTCATTTTTCATCGTGAAATTTTGACTTTTTTGAATTCCAGGGGGGGGGGGGGGGTCCCCTCTTGCCCCCCGCTCTGGGCGCCCATGTTTGCTATTAATACACGAAATGATATGTTGCCAAATGCACGCTTCGCCAATGGAAAAAATTCATGCAAAATGGCAATCCTGCCACCAGTGCACATACGCCCAAACGCCCAAACACACACGCCGCACTATGATCCAGAAGTCCGATTTAGGAAGACACTAGTTTCCATTAAAATCACCCAATATCTTGAAAACGGCTCATCTGACACCAAAACTGGTTATTACAAAACAGATAGAACGTAAACTGTTTTAACTTTTTTGTAATAACCATTTTTGATGTCAGATGAGCCGTTTTCAAGATATTGGGCGATTTTAATGGAAACTAATGTCTTCCTAAATCGGACTTCTGGACCATAGTGCGCCGTTGCTCTAGAGCTGATTTTATTGAAGTTGTACCGGCAAGTTATTTTGTCGCGAAACGACCGACGTGACGTAACCAATAGAAGCTTGACAATTTCTTATGAATATTTTATTTTCGAAAAATATTGCCAATCCATTTTTGAAATGATATGAAGCCTTTTTATTGTGATCAGTAAGAGTTGTGTAACCTCTGACGGACCAAGAAAATTTCCGAAATGAGTTATGCTCATAAACGCCCGAATCGGGGGGCAAGGGGGCACCCCGCCCCCCGAATTCTGAATAGTCAGAACTTCATGATGAAAAATGAAAGGAACAAAAGAATATGACATTTTAATCAAAGGAATAATAGTTGATAAACTTTGTTTTTAGTTAACTTTGTGATTTTAACTCACTTTCTTTTTGTAAGGAATATTAGGAGTAGGTGTACATTTTTCTTACTATCATTTTATTAACATCTGTTGTGACTTTATTCATAATAATCATAATATCAAAAACGTCAAAATTATTATTATTGTTTGATACACCTACAATAATAGCTTAAAATCGTCCCTACTTAAAATGACCAGTTGACATCAGTTGACAATTTGACATCACACATCAGGGTGATATCATCAACTGGTCATTTTTTGTAGGGGTACCTGGGTACCACTTGGAAAGAAAATTTGTATTTTCCCCCTTTTCTCTGGGGGAGGGGGGTCTTGGGTCCCCTAGACCTTCCATTGGGGTTCAACAATTTTGCCCCCCGCCTGGAAATTTTTCTGCAGAAATGTTTTTTCTTCCATGGTTATACTGTTTGCATTAGTATTGAATTAGACCCTACATATCTAGCGTCCCAGAGCGTTATACGTTGGCGAACCCATGCCAACGTAGTCCAACAGTCTTGCGTTTTTGTTTGCGGAACGTCGTCGGTCGCGTTCACTGCTTGCGAGCTTTCCTTCCCCTCCGATACATACTTTAGACCTCAATTTGCGCGAGAACCGATCGGTAATGGATTAAAAAAACAGCGCAGATCTCATAGTAGTCTATAAGGATTCAATACCGTCTTATATAAGTAGAGTATTTTCGTTTTCTCGAAGCTAATCTCAAATTTTATGGATAAAAATCTCGTCAAAAATTATGCTGATGATGTTTTCATCAGCACACGGAGTCGTGAGCATGCAGTCATCTCATTTACATGTAGTGCAGCCATGGGGTCGATCGTGTTCATCTTCTTGCCGTCAATTCTGGAGCGGCCGATACCTATACCTTCCTCTACCTGTCAAAGAGAGGTTGATGAGGATAAAGAAAAAAAAAGAAAAAATAACACCAATCAGACTGCCTGCTTTTAAAATATAAATATATGACCGTGAAAAGCTTTCAGACTTCAAGTTTATGGATTAGACTCTTTGATTGACCGATTGACACATTCGAGGACACAACACCAGCGGCAGTGGCGGGTGGCAGGAACTCGTAAATTTGCGACCGATACTAATTTTTGCCATTAAAAAAACAAAAACAACAAAAAGAAAAGAAGAATCAAAAAGAATCAATCTCTAAGGAGTTCTATAGAATGGGGCTCTTGCAAACTTTTGCTATAGGGAATTGAAGAGTTCATTCTTGCATCAAAACCTGTAAAAATGACAACGAGTAGTGAGTATACACTGAAAAATCACAAAATTCACTCTCAGAGTCGGACTTAATGGCGGATAGACGCAGGTATCATAGGAGATTCCTTTCTAAATTGAGACATATCTCTGTGTTTCCGTAGAGAAAGTGACATAATAGACAGGAATCTCCCATGGGCCATGATGCCTGCGTTGAGCCGCCAATACGAACTTACCGTTATTACAGTCAAGTATGTGAGTTTATTTCTGAATTTTAGATTTTCTTGGTGTGATTTTTGTGATTTTTGCTAATTTCTACATCATTTGGACTATTCATTTGCTCCCAGCAAAAGTTTGCATGAGCCCCATTGCCAAAGAACCGATACTTTTGATTGACTCTTATATTTAGAGAAAAACGATGTATCGATTGTTCGCGTGCCGCCTTTGCGTAACGGTCAATTTTAGAACCAGCGGGCCGATCCTTGAAATTCACGACTTTTGGGTAGACTGGATAAGAATGGAAAACGGTGATTGGTGGATACGAGTCACGTGGTTGCCCAGTCTAATCAAAATACGAAATGGATTAGATAATTTATCGGGAAGTCTTGGAGTACCCGATAAATTATCTAATCCATTCCGTATTTTGATTAGACTGGGCAACCACGTGACTCGTCTCCACCAATCACCGTTTTCCATTCTTATCCAGTCTACCCAAAAGTCGTGAATTTCAAGGATCGGCCCGCAGGGACTAAAAATGTTTTGTCCTCACGGTCCCGCACACAGATTATCGGTGAGCACTGACGGGAGATTAAAACCAAACGCAACCAACCATATATACTCAAGCACGCACCATCATATCCAACGTCTTTCGAAGGACCGCGTCTAGCCCGTCTAACCGCAACATAATTTGGTCCCAGGAGAAGGAAAGGAAACAGGTACAAATTAGCAGTTAAATGTCATCCTGAAACCTAAAATTCTTCCGCAGAGTCCCTGAAATTCAACAACGTTTTACATAAAGATACAAACACCGGCTATTATACAATTTACAAGTAGTAGTGAAAAATACCTCTACGAAAAAATTGTGTGACTGCATTACGGCTTAACCGGAAATCTAGTTTAGTGACTGCTCGTGCAATTTGGCAACATCAGATTTTCTCGCATTTGAACCACTGTGAAAAGTTCTATTCTAGGTGAAAAAATCCTCTAGTTTCAATTGTTCACATTGGTTTAAAATGGCAAAATGGTCGCTATTGCCAGTGGCGCACCTAGGATTTGAAGGGGGGGATAAAAAGTCAAAGCTTCTTGATCATTTTTTTTTAGCATAACAAAATTCATGGTGCAGCGTACGGTTATAAACCAGCTTTTAGAACTGGTTTTATTGCACGAGCCATCTCGTTGCGCCAGTTTCAGCGGTGGCTCGTGAACTATCGATTTTAGTATTTTGGTCCCGCTCCCATTTGACCCTAAGCAAAAGTATCGACAAATTGAAGGGATGTTCAATTGACTCTCCGAAAAATTGATTCTTTCGGCCGCAGTAATAGATTCTTATGAAAGAGATTTCAATACATCGTGATGCATCGTTGTATCCTTACTACTATCGAAGTCCACTAGAGCCGTTGTCCATTCTATTATTTAAGAAGTGATGGAATGGGAAGGTATATTTTTAGAGAGGAGTTGTGTAAATTTATGTACTCATGAGTTCGTTCCCATTCAACGTTTTTTCCATTAAGATCATTTCACTTAAACCCATTCAAAAGGTCAAATTTGAAGGTGTTCATTGCACACAGTGCACACCCAATGGTTCGGTCTTTTGAGTGCGTTTAAAATTTTAAAATGTAATGTTATCAGTTTGGACGCTTACGCTATATACTCCGCCGGTGATTGAACGAGTGTCAAATTTTAGTAAGTACGTGGCAACTGTGTTTATGAATGGCATGTTGTGCGTGAGTTTTTTTGTAGCTACGAGTAATCACTTTAGTTATTAATTGTCCGCGTGTGATGATCCCGTGTTGCCAGTCTACAGGGTGGCCCTAAAGTAACTATAGAATGGTCATAACTTTTTAATAAGGGATGAAGATTTTTGAGATCAGTAGAAAAGGCTAATTGCGATGAGGTGTGGTTTTAAATTTGGTAACCCCCCCCCCCCCCCCGCCCTGGAGGAGGTCTCGAAATCTTCAAATGGCACAACCACTGTCTTGAGATACATCGTTCGAAAGGGCATACATCGATACAATTCGCTAAGACTTTTGGCACAAAACAGAGGTCGATATCGTTTTCCATTTTCCATGTATCGAAGGTCATAGCTGTAGGTTTGGACCTGTGAAATTACCCTTGCATAATTCAGCTCTGAAAAAAGAATTTGTAATTTCAGAGTCCAAAAAAAATAAAAAATCTTAATATAATCTTTTCATAGGTGGTCCTTGGGTTAAAAAGTGGAGGGGGGGGGGTGCTTGACAAAATGTGATGACCTTTCTTTTCTCCATTTTTGAGCCCTTTTCCTAAAAAGTGGGGAAGGGAGGTGAGCAGTTACTACCTTTGCTTTTACCTATGTTTTAGTTCTTTAAGTATAAAAAAAGTGAGAAGCGGCTTGAGTCCCCGAAGCCCCCCCCCCCCATTCCAGTGGTGTAGCGTGCAATTCGGCAACGTTGTATTTTTCCCATTTAAACCCATGTAAAAAGGTCGAATGCGAAGGTGTTCACCGAACACCCAATAGTTCGATCTTTTTCATGGGTGCAAATGGGCGAATTGCAAAGTTGCCAAATTGCACGCTACGCCACTGCCCCATTCGTGTTTCATTAAAATCAATACTTACGTTTACTGCAGCAAAATTTCGCAATAGATCCATAGCCAGAAAGTGCACTCCACTTCGTTTGACAACTATGTTGCTCTCCAAGTGAATGAAATGTAATGTAAATATATATTTAAAAAAAAAAAAAAAAAAAAAAAAAAAATCGTACAACATAACCGTTTCACCGTCTTGTCTTGCTCGAAGTTGATCACCTTCATCCACCCCCTCCACCACCACTCCGTGACTCTCCCCCAAATACCTCCCCCACCCTATCACCATCGTATAGACCCCCTCGACCCCCTCCTCCTTTGACCGTTCGGGAATCCTCCTTCATCCATATTCATCTTGAGTTGGAGATTCCCTTGCACGGTTGCCACCTGAACGGAAATCAAATCAGATTTCCGTTCCGAGCGATCTCAAGTTCGTCGATTCTTCTGTAATCTTGGCAATGATGTTGCTGCCGGGCGCTCCGCCACCGCGTCTGTTGACTCATTAAAAGCTAACAAGTATTTTTATTTCTTTGATTTTTGTTCTTTTTTTTCTCTCTCTCCTTTTATAAGTACCTACAATTAAAAATCTTCAGCAGTCCTCATACCTGTGCAAGTGTGCCAGCCTCCCCCTCTGAACTGCAGATCGCACACAGGTTCAAATTGCTGGATATTCTTGGATCGCAAAGGAGAAACCCATGCAAGAGAGACGTGGAAGTTCACAAACATTGACATCATTGGCGGCTTGCTTGTCATGGTCGGCTTCAGGGGTCCAAATAGGGGGGGGGGGGTTATTAGTCGATTAAATAAGTGCTTAAATACGCATTCAGTTTATGTTCATTCGGTATGATGGGTGTCCAATTTATTTTTGAATTCGGTTTCTTGCTTACAATTAGACAAACAAATGGCAAGCCTCTTCCGCAGATTAGTGTGGGGGGGGGGGGGGCGGCGTAAGCCCCCAAAAGTCTTCTATACGGCTCGTGATTCCTGAATAATCGATTATGGGTCAGCTGCAAACTTTAATAGTAGCATGAATTTGAACATAGCTTATATTGAAAAATTATACAAAAATAACGATGCGCTCTTAAAATTGTTAAAATGCTCTGCTAAATTCGATCACACACTGAAATAATTTCCCTAGTAAAAATGTTCCATGAACTCTGTTCCAATTTTCCATGTGGACATGGAAATCACTGTGATTTCCGTGTAAATTCAAACTGAAATCAACCTAATTTACATGGAAATCAAGGAGATTTCCATGTCCACCTGGAAAATTGGAACAGAGTTCATGGAACATTTTTACCAGGGTTATTATCAGGAACACAGCAATATGTCAACCGAGGTAAGGTATAGTACTTTTACCAGCATTCTGGTATTTGTTCAATAGTAATTCTTGAAAATGTTGAGGAAATTCTGGTACTGTGGCCGCATATTATATGCTGATAGTAACACCAGAATTTTCTGGTAAAAGCACTTGAATTTCTTTGGTTGACAAAATCGTCGAGCTTTTGGTAATATTACCTACTGGAGTCTAGGAATTATTATTTTCAACGCGGAGCAATTAAAAAGTAACTTTCTGATGCCACCACTGGGTAGAGTCCTGGTATGTATTCTATATGAGGGTTGCGCCATTTCTGGATCCATTTTTGTTCGACTCTCAGAATTTTGGTTATCACGGAAGCTTCAGCAGACCAGACCCCCAAAAGAAAGAGGCTAAAGTCACGAGACACCCTCCTCTCATCAATCTTTTTTTTTTTTTTTTTTCAAACGATTTCAAAGGCCAGAGAGAGAAAAAAAGAAAAAACAAAGTTCCGGATCCGCGTACGTTCCGACTGTGATGAGATGATCCCGATCGCTTCGAAGTGTTTAAAGCCCCTTCATTGACTCCTACGGGCAACCAGTGTATGACCAATTATCCCGGACAGTCTTTAACAATCAAAGCATCGTGTGAGTCATTGCGAGTCATCGTATCGTAATCAAGTTTGACTCTGCGCTTGAAAGCATGTTAACCTTAGAGTCTCGTGAAGATAACTGTAATAAAAAGACAGATAGCTTTTTACTCTTCGAGTTCTGATCGGTTGCTGATTTTAGGTTACTCAAAATTTGTTGTTGTTGTTGTTGGTCTTCTTCTTCTTCTTCTTCTTTTTTTTTTTGTCAGACAAAATTGGACTGTTGCCAAGTTCGCAAAAGTAATTTAAAGAAAACGGCTACGAAATAATGCGTCAAAAGAATGCAAATATTAAAGCTGCAAATATAGTATAAGCACCTTCGTCGGTGATCCGTTCAACTATGTGATTATGGTAGATGGTATATTCAGCTTCAATTTCTATAGTTTTCTCTTGAGCTTATTTTACGCTGTAGGTAGCTTTGTTTCAATGACAATAGGGAGTTTAGCGATCCAATTTGCTAAAAAATAATAACAAAACAAACCCGATAGGTACATCCCTTTAGCTATTTTAGATGCACACAGTATTTTCGAGTAATAATGTTCAAAAACATTCTCACGTCCGAGGCTGCCAAGGTAGAACATTTAATACCCCTTGACAATCCTCGTTTAATTTGGGATCAACAGATTTGCTCTATTTAAACCTACGTAAAAAAAATATCAATCTATGGGTGAAGGGAGATAGCTATGCTTTCACTGATAGAATCATCGATGATTGTAGAATTTCATTAAGTATACCCTCATGACTGCAGCGCTGCGGATTATTCTGAGGCTATATACAGTGCTGCCATGTTACCGGAGAGAGCATAGTAAGAGCAAAATCGACATTTTGAGAAAACTGACTATGAAATTTCAAACCTAAAATTAATGAGTTCAAAATCCTCCGTTTTTCATGAAACTTTCGCAGGAAACATCGCTCAGGGTGTTTGAAATCGTTGAGACGACCAAAAACCGACAGATTTTGTCTTCAACAATAAAAAAAGTGAGGGTTTTTTTTTTCATGATACGCAAGACAGCAGTAAGTCCTATGAAACCAATGGAAAAATCAAGGTAGATGATGCTGCGTTCGTGCTCTTACTGCTCTCTTCCGCGACAGTGGAATACGCCGAAATACACGGCAGGAGCAAGCTGAAGCGCGACTTACCGACTACTGTCTTGAGTGATAACGTAGACTTACTGCTCTTTTGCTTAACTTAACAGCAATTTTCACGTACTTACCTACTGCTTTTCGACAGCTCTCGTTTCTTGCGAAAAAGGCATATTTTCCAACTCTCTTTAGGTTCAATAGATTCTATACAGACTTAAAAGACATTGAATTTTGAAGAAATGCCAATTTCAAAAATGTGTGACTTACCTACTGCTCTTTTCGGTAACACGGCAGAGCGGCTCGTCAAAAATTCTGGATACTCCGATGCAGAGGTTCATCTACATAATACATATATGTTTAGGAATTCGTCACCAATTTTAACGCATGGGTTAGTAATAAAGAACACAGAGAAAAGGACACAGAATAATACAATCAGAACGGAAACTCCCATAAGAGCCAATGGAAGCAAGTTTGGAATTTAACGGCACCAATAGGCAACGCTCGCGCTGTGGCCCTACATCCAAACATGGCGGACGTGTGTGATTTGTGTTGAAACTCATTTATTTCTGTAAATTCTGGAAAGAAATCTTAAGTTCCCGGCCTCACTTTTATTCTATTGGCATTTCAGAATGAAAATTTCGCGGATCATGTCCTATATTTTTTCCCCCGCGCGAATCCAGATGTAAATATCCTATATCCCAACATGGCGGACGCGAAATGAATTTGCTTCAAAATCCGACAGAGTTTCCGTTCTGATTGTATTATTCTGTGATAAGGGCTCGCAAGTCACGTTATATTCACCCTCTATCAGTGGCGACGCGTGCAACCTGACATTGTTGCATTTAGTACATTCAAAGTCATGAAAAAAATTGAAATATTGGGGGTCCATAGGTATAGTTTTATAGTGTCCTCCCTCGAATCGATATTTTACATGAATTTAAATAACCTTGCTAGGTTGCACGAGCAACATCTGTTCTCTACCCTTCTCTAAAGTATCTTTTTAAATGGTCAAGAAGAAGTTATAAACAAATTCTTGGTTATGATGTCTCATCTATCCGTAAAGTTGGAATGATAGCCAGTGGCGAGGCGTGAGATTCGGCAACGTTACTCCCCCCCCTCCATTTAAACACATTAGAAAGATCGAAATGCTTGGTCATCGCCGATGACTGAAGCGTTCGACTTTTTTGGTGAATTTAAATGGAGAAAATACATTGTTGTCAAATTGCACGCTTCGCCACTGATGATAGTGGAAACCGCAGTGACTAAGCGTATATCTTGTCCAGTAAATCAAAATTTTGACCCCATTGAGCGTCTAAGTAATTCCGTGCATCGCGGTGGGAATCTTTTACTTTTTGCCTCTCTTTTTATTTACTTTTTTTTTTCGCACTCAGTGTACATATTATCATTCTTTTGTGTAGGTCTTGTCATGCTCACACTGCCATATATTCACCCGGTGCGTTTCTTTTTCCGAAATTTTATTTATCATATTTTTCAGCCGAAATTTATTCATTTTTGTTGGTGAAACTTATTGTTGTCGCGGTTTGTATAAATGTGTGAATGGATGAAGAGAGCAAACAGATTCCCGTTTTTGTTTTTAGTGTTTTGCTTTTTTCAGACGTGATTTGTGTTCGTTAAAACTTTTAAAATCCCCTTTAACGTCATTGCTTGCTTTTTTTTTTATTGTGTTCCTTATTGATGACGGCAAGATTGTTTTTATTCGCTGATGTGTTTTGATCGCAACTCGCAAGTTTGCAGTGTACGCAAGAATATCTTTGAATGAGCTGAGAAGATGATCGTCGATTTTACCCGTGTGTATGAATTATGAATGAACTCTCTGTGTGTCACGTTACAACTGTCTGTGAATCTGTGATTCATTAATCCTTGTGTCTATCAGTTTCGCATGTAAATTTGGTGTGCCTTTGAAGTGATCTCTGATTCGTAATTTCGATTCATTTATCTAGTTTATTAACTAATTTTGTCTTGTTTCTGCTAAAGCTCCGTTTGTCAAACACACCGCGGTATGTATGTCAGTGAATGTTCCACGATTTAAACTAAATAAGGGGTGAATCATTTTAATTAAGTTTTTTTTTCTTATCCTTTCATTCTTTAAGATTACGATTCTAAAAAATAAAAATAAATTGAATCGGGGAAACACACATAATTAGCGACAGAAACATTACGTATATAATTATGGAGGGGTATTTTACTGATACCATGGATTAATAATATTAAAAAACAGCACCCCCCCCCCCCGCGGGAAACAGTAAATAATAAAAGTGTATCTTGTTGACTTGATGAAGTCCTTTATTTTGCCTCGCATTTATTCATATGACGTAGACATCCCCCTCCCAAAATCCTTCCTTCTTTTTCTCTGCTTATCCAGAGCTTTTTGAAAATGTTTAAATAGGTAAAAACTGCGCAGCTTTATTCATTCAAAATTTTATACGAGACTATTAAATGTCAAATAGTTTAATGATGACAGTCAAAGTTTAAAATTGTCCTATGTGATCCCAGAATTGCTTTCACGTCCATCCAGATGGGGTTTTAAAATTGTCAGCTTGTTACAGGCTTTCTGAACATGCGATCAAAAAAGAAAATGGTCGGAAGAGCCCCAAAATTTAACTTTTTCCTTGAGCTCCTTAATTTCTCTGTAGAAGTGGCGTAGCTTGCTATTTGGCAACGTTGGATTTTGTCGATTTAAACCCATGTAAAAGGTCGAATTCAAGGGTGTTCACCGGTCACCTAATAGTAAGGTATTTTTAATGGGTTCAAAAAAAATTAGAACGTTGCCAAATTATTGTACGCTACACCACTGTCCTTTAATAGGCGGTCCTAGCTCCAATATGATCACATGTGCTTAAAAAAGAATGCTCATAAAAACGATAATTTTACAAGATAACGATTATTAAATCATTTTCCGGAGAGAGGTGTTGATAAACGCCGAGGGGAGGATGTTATTTCATGCGGTACTCGGTTTAAACGCTGTAATTATCGGAAAACGATGTTTTTTAATGGCAAACTAATAGCAATTTAATCAGAAACTAGTGATAAATCACACCTGATACATTGCACAATGCACCTAATTTAGTTGCATTGCATTTTTATAAATTGCTCTATAGTGAACGGATGCAAATCACAATTATTTTCTTTTCATTATTTATATTTAAATTGTCTTTGTCCGGTCACTAAAAAGAGAATCATCTTTCCATCACCAACTGCACCTTTACGCATAATCACCCTAAACTCAAAGTAATAGGTACATACTCACTTCGAACAAATCGCTCAAGGTCACGAGGAAAATTGGAATAACTCAAAATGCTAGATTGGAGGATTTAACAAGGATTTTATAAGCTATCAAACGTTTAAAACCTGGGGGAAACCCCCATATAACAAGCCCGTGTAAGTAGAATATAGAGACGGACTTTCGATGGTTTGATTATAAAGTTTTAAAGCACCTAGTGTCTTCATGATATACATTAGTGATTTTTTTGTGGTACCTACAGACCAAATACATTAGTGGAAGTAAACACCCTTAGCAATTATACATTGTGTATATAAGATAGATTTATCATTGAAATAGCTCAAATTATTGTCTACTCGAGTTATACTTATATTTATTCGGGGTGTTTCCGGAATATTTCGATCTTCTAAGGCCTACAAGTCACTCAATTTACTTACAAGTACAGATACATGAAGGAGCAATTCTTTCTAGTTCCTCCCTCCCATATATGCACACAAACTGTAATGTTTGTCACTGACAGTAATTTCGTCAATATATTTAGAAATTCTGAGAAATTATAGCCCGAAATATTTGCAATTTTTATCGCACAATATAATGTGATAGTTACGTATTTAAAAAAAAAAATTGTCTCGTGTCTCGTATGTCGAAGTATCCATTATCCGTGGACCGTGACTCCTTCATTTCAATATTTTCTGGTCGAAAGTTGTAAATTCCGCAACTTTCTCTCCTTTATGAACGTCCAGTGGTGAGCATTAAGGATTACCCGTACGAGCAAAGGGAAAAGAAATGTAATTCGCGATCGAAAATCAGCTACAGTTTGAGAGAAGAATGAGGGACTATGATTAAGCGCCTTCAAAAATGGATGTATGCAATATTGGCAGCCGAGGTTCAGAAATAGGTACATAAAACTCTTTCGAGCCAGTCGATCCTGCTATTGTCCATTAGTTGCTTTCAAATGAGCAGGACAGGACACCATCACTATTGAATTCGCGCCTCCATGTCAGAGGCTGTATACTGTATAGTCAGTGGCGTAGCGTGCAATTTGGCAACATTGCAGTCTGTCCATTTAAACCTGTGAAAAAGATCGAACTATTGGGTGTTCGGTGAACACCTTTGCATTCGGCCTTTTAAATGGATTTAACCCTTTTAAGCCCAGGTTCAGTTCAAAAGAACACCACTCTTCCGTTAATATGCACAGCCGCATAGGGAAGGTAGTTAACTGTTCGTACTTGAAGGAGCTGGAATTGCCTATACGAAGAATTGAAGGCGCCAGACGGAACCTTATCTTGTAAGTGTTTTCATCGATAGTCGCGTTATCTGGAATGAAGACTTTCCAATGTGAAATAGACTAAAGGAGAAAAACGAGTTAACTCGGGCTTGGTCCATAAAGGGTTAAATAAACACAATACGACGTTGCCAAATTGCACGATATATCCCAATGGCTGTAATATTGATCTCACCTCCACAATTCTCTCATTGTATTTGGTTTTTAAGGCTATTAAGGTGATTCCAGGCGAAAGTTGAGGATCTTCCAATCCACTAGACGGCGCACTATGGTCCGGATGGCCGATCTAGCTTGTATAAAATCAAAATTGGCAGAAAAAAATTGCGGAAAATTAGTGACAATGTGTTTTTTGGGTCGCTGAACACGAATCTGAAGTCTGTTTTTCAAAATTCGCAAATCCAAGATGGCGGATTTCCCAAAACAACAAGATGGCGGATTTTAAAAGTTATCGGAATCATGCGTCTTTAAGTGACCTTTGATAAAGCTTCAAAATGGTTAGATTTTTCTGTATTTCATCATTTGATGGATTTTTAAAACAGGGGGTAGAGGCAGAAAGTAACGCAGTGTTGCCAGCTTGAATCGAAAAACCCGAATTTTTAACAACATTAATTTAAATGAGTGAAATACCTTCTCTAATTTTATAGCAGTATCGCACGAAAAAAAAAGACAGCACTAAAAATTGGTAAAGTAAATGAAGGCACTTCTTGTAATTAAATATCACATTAAAAATCACATCAAAATTCAAAATCAAAACAAAAAATGAATCACAGGTTATTTTGAGTCTAGTAAAAAAACTGGGAGATCAAGAGTAAATTGAGATACAAACTACAAAAATTACCCGAATTTTTAACAATCAGCATCAATTGGCAGAGAAAATAAAGGAACTTCTTATAATTAAGTATTACATTACAATATCACGCAGTCTAAATAAAAAATTTCTCTTTTGAAGTCAAATAGAAAAACAGATAAAAAGTAAAATGAGAAACATACCGTAAAAAAATAAAATAAAAATGACGTAAACGTTGCGTAAACAAATGAGCTAGTGGATGAAATATTAATGGATTTGGATGAATGGGTGGATTATAGAATGAGGTAGGTGCGCCAAATAAGGCCACCCTTTTTTTGAAAGGCTGTAAACACTTTTCTTGAGCAATCTGGCCAAGAAAAGCTAAGGAATTTTTTTCATCACAAGTCGTACTTAGTGCGCTGATTGTAATTTTCAATAATTATCTATTTTCTTTCATACAAGAGCCGTTCATGCAAACTGGCAACGTCGCATTTTGTTACATTGACCCGTACGAAATGAGTCAAATTGAATACATGATGTCCATTTTGCACCAACTAGTCCGATATTTTCGATGGACGAACGGCAGCGTTACTAGTTCCCACAAAACACCGGTTTTTGGCTCTGATTTTAAAAAGTCGAAAACTCAAAAAATGGGCAAAAAGGGGCTGCGGTACAAGTAAAGGTTGGTACCCATGGGTCTAAAGAACAGTTTTTTTGAGCAATCTCGCCAAGGAAAGCTAAGGAATTTTTTCGGCAGGTGTCTTGGTGAGCTAACTATAATTGTCAATTAATATTTTCCTGCATACAAGAACACAGTTTGCAAACTGGCAACGTCGCATTTTTGTTTACATTGAATCACATGACATTGAACCTGAGACAAATTGAATTCATGATTTTCACTTTGCATCAAGTTATCCGATATTTTTCACGGGCTTAGATGGATGAAATCAGCTTCAATGGACTTAGTGTGCACAATACACTGGTTCTTGGCTTTTAGCGGAAAATTCCTATTTTTTAGCGTCGAAGCATGATTTAAAAAAGTCGAAAACTCAAAAAGGGAAAAAAAGGGAAATTGGCATGGCAAAAGGCTGGTTCCCATGAGTATAAAGAACACTTTTTTCGAGCAATCTCACTAAGGAAAGCTAAGGAATTTTTTGGCAGGTGTCTTAGTTTACCGATTTTGACATTTTAGGCTAAATTTCACGTTATTTTAAAAACTAAGATATATATATTTAAACCACATAATTTTGATGTTTGACAGGTATAAACACGTTTACTTACCTCCAAAATTGACCTGCAGCATCCAAAATTTCCAAAACTGAGGTTTAACAAGGTAAAAAACTCTATTAAGTGTAACCACTGCACAATATGAACTGCCGACTTTCGTCAACAATACCTGGACATGTCCGCGCGCGCAACTTTGGAGGGTCATATCTTCCTTATCAGTCACCCTCTATCAATGAAATTTTGCACTGCAGTCCCAAATATCGTGTAGATTCATCCTACATTGTCAGATTTCCGGTTTCCCGACTTTCATTTTTTTGATTTTATACAAGCTAGATCGACTATCCGGACCATAGTGCGGCGCAGCGCCTTTATAGGAACTTTCCGAAATGTCCTCTCTTGGAGGTACTTAATTGGATCTAAAATTCTTGAAGAGTTCAATTTTGAATGGAATTTTTTGAGCTACGAATCATCAAACTTTGATGAGAAATAAAGTCGTAATTTTGAGACCGGATATCGGCCATCTCTGTAATGGGTGTGAGTGAGACAGTGTGTATGCATATATGCTAAATGCTTGTCCAGTTACTCATTAGGTATATAAGAACCTTCAAAGTTCACTCGTAAAAATGTGTACATGTTAATTCGAGCTCGCAATTCGTGTGCTCACAATTTCTATAGTAAACAATGCAACTAAGCAACTGATATAGCCATCACCATGTACTATCGACGAATTAAAGATTGTCGCACCATTTTATCGAGCTAAGTTTTGCTTTGAAACTTAACAAATTTGTTTGAGCCCCCGCAAATACTCCCCAAGAGACAGTCTGGAGCTTCTGAAAATATCAAAAATGAAAAAGGGGTCAGTTTCTTGTTAGCATTTTTTGTTTCAAATTATTTGGTTCGGTAGTTCTCGAGAAAAATGTCCTATCCGGGTGGTCTGGTATAGAGTCCCTTTATACTAGGAGAGTTGCGCCAAGGCTCTCATCAAAGAGAAAAAGAAGAAGCGGATCAATGGAGCCCCCAAGTGGCAAAATGCAAATGGCGGTTGGCCGTTTGCCTCTGCGCTGTTGCCGCGATTTCGCTACTTCTAATAGACGTTAGGTTGTGATTCTTGCCAATAACGGTCGTTATTGAAAGATATAATGTTCTCCGCAATAAAATTTAAGCATTGGAAAAATCAACAATAATTACCGCGGTTACTGCTACAGTAAATGTGTGATAAAAGCGAGTGCGTGAAAAGTAAACAAACCCTCCGCCATTTGCATTTGCCTCTTGAGGCTTTCTTGACAGCCTAGATCTGAGAGCCAATCAGAAATGGATTCAGCAATGGCGCAACTCTCATAGTATATAGGGACTGTAGTCTGGTACACCCTGTACAATATTTCCATCAAGAAACTCTAAGAGACCACTGCCGCGGTTATGCGCGTGAGTGTGGGACTGCTGGCCCCTCGCTTGCAAGGTGTGAGGAGTATGAAGAGTGGCCGAACCGGAACCTTGAAGGCGAAACTTAGCTCGTGAAAATCTCGCGACAATCTTTAATTCGTCGACAGTACATTGTCTAATCATCGAGGGCGCAGATTGCGCGATCAAATTGATTTGAAAATTAGAGCATCCATTGCAAACACTACAGCTTAATCTTTGAGTAGTGTCATGCACACTAAATATTTGCAACCTATGCGCGCTCTAATTTAAAGATCAATTCGATCGTATAACAGCAGCGGCTCGTGCAATCTGGCAACCGTGCTCTTTTGCCATTTAAATCTATGCATAAAGATCGATATTAGGGGAGGCACGACGCCTCACCAAATAATCGATTATTTTACACAGTTTTAAATGGCGAGAATCCATTGTTGCCAAATCCTACCAGCCGCCACTGTCGTGTAATCAGCGCTTACGATGACTGGACAGTGGACATGGTGCTCAGTAGATTACTAAAAGCAGTTGCTCTTAATTGCATTGCTCGCACACTGTAGTATTTACGAGTGAGGTATTTGAATTGACGGATTTCAAAAAGTCATTATCGACCTTATGAGAGGCTTTTGAAGGTTCGCAAAGTGTGTTGATGGTTTTGCTTCCTTTTTTTATATAAAATCCATGGGAGCTTTTGCTTCATAATACTATCGCAGAATTTTGCGGTTTGTTTGCAAAGAAGAGCAACTAAATTAAATGTTTCATCAAAATCTCGCGTTATAGTTTCATTCCTCAGAGGTATGAACAAGCAGCCAATCTGCATGAAACTTTTTTATGAGATTTTCTAGGTTGCAAGAAAAATTGGGGATGCGGGAGGGTCAACAATGGTTACATCTTTGCTATTCCTCTAACCAGTATCGAGATTTTGAATAGTTCTATTTGTAAAAAAAACTGACGAAGTGTGCAAAAAACCAATTAAAGCTGTCTCTATAAAGAGAGCCAATGCAGTGGCGAAGTAGCTGACATCTGGCAAAGTTGCATCTTTTCCATGTAAATCCATGAAAAATATTGAACTATTTGATGTATACTAGTATAATGGTCACCCACGAACTCGACTTTTTGCATGGGTCTTTCTCATGGACAAAATGCGACGTTGCGATCATTCACGCTCCATCACTAATAATGAGGAATTTTATTCTTGAACTTATGAGCAAATTAATGAAAACAATTTGATTTCTTTTGAATTTTCTAAGGGATTTCTTCCCTTAGAAAATCCCCACCCCCAAGATATGCGTATGCTATGATGAAGCCCTCGTTGATTTACCCTTTTCGAACCCTCCATTCGAAACAAGCTCGCAGTTTATCGAACCATTGACGGATACGGGGGGGGGGGCAAAGGGGCGATCGCCCCCCCCCCGTTCGGCCAAAAAAGGGGGGAAGAGGGGAAAAAGAGGGGGAAGAAAGGGGAAAGGAAGAGAGAAAAAAGGAAAAGAGGGTCTCCGGGGGGCAAAAGTCCCAAGTTCGCCCCCCCCGTTCGCAAGGGCTGGATCCGCGAATGTATCGAGCTCTTTATTGATTTGGTCACGGTCACTCATTGGCGGCTCATGGGAGGAGAAAGCGTTGGCCGTTGGGGCCTCAAGTTCTCCCACTTATTTTGGGGAGAGCTAATAAAGTGAAGAAAAAAAGATGTCGACACTCCTTAAATCCCTCCCCTTTTACAAGGAGAAGGGTTCAAATATAGTGAGAAGCAAGCCTCTCCCCCGCCCCCCCAAGTCATGAAATTTTAGTCTTTCACCTCTCCCCACTTAGGAATCCACGGACCGTTCAATGTTCATGCTGTTAACTGTAGCGGTAGGTGTTGCGTAGATAAGCAACGTTGTATCTCCTACTTGCGATCTTTTGGTTTATTCAGACGATCAAAAGGGGCTCTTTCATTGAGGATCATCACCAAATCGCGACCCAGATTAATTTACCGCCAATGCAACATTTTGAACGTTTTTGTTAGTTGGTGAATAGTTGAAAGTAACGTGAGTTGCAAATCCATCACCACATTCCCACTTTGGATGTACTTTGAGGATCCACTTTAACCGACTGGAAAGGCCTTTAGAAGCTACGCCTCCTTTTCAACCCCCTGAACCCCCGTTTTGCTTATACCAAGCAATTTTCATGGCATATTTTCGAAAAACTAAACCCACGAAAAAACACCATTATTGAAACTTAAGATAATATTTTCCTCCCAAAGAATTTGTTTCAAACGTTGCTAATAAGCACCGAAAGCAAATCAATGGGGCTCTTGCTAACTTTTGCTATTAGCAAATAAATGGTCCAATCTGGATGTAATGATGTAATGACCAGCGAAAATCACGAAAATCACGCTGAAAAAGTCTAAAATTCAGTATTAAACTCACGAAACTGCTTCAACGGCAAGATCGTAATGGCGCTTTAACGCAGGTATCATGGGAGATTCCTGTCTAATCTGTCACTTTCTCTACGAAAACACAGAGGTTTGTCTCATTTTAGATAGGAATCTCCCACGATACTTGCGTTGAACCGCCATTATGCCCGATTCTGAGAGTGAATTTCGTGATTTTTCTGAGTGCTCATTGTTATTTTTACAGGTTTTGCTGCAAGAATCAACTTTTCAATCCCCCGTAGCAAAAGTTTGCAAGAGCACCATTGAGGAAAAAGAGGGGAACATTCCAAAACGGTAAATCTCACGGAAAGGAATTGATGTTGTCAGGGTATCAGGAAGATTCAATAGGTCTCTCGAAGTCTCGAAACCTTCTTAAAAATGAGGCGAGACTGTGGTGTCCCACTTACGAGTTTTTATATTCGTTAATGCGAGTCATCGGTACTAGAAAACCAGAGAAAGGAAACAGGTCTACCAGTCAAACTTTGTCAGTAGCTTTTTTTCTAACTTATTTACTTGGATTATTTTATTTTGTCTCTCATTTCTCTCTGCCTTTATTTTCTTTCGCTTCCTTCTTTTGAGAGCGGAAGTAAAAAAGAAAACTAAAAAAAAAAAAAAAAAAAAACAAAAAAAAACGAATGGTATTATTTTGAAGCCTGATAATATCTTCCCCCCTCCCCTCCCATGCACTGCACTCGTAGGTACAGTCGCACCGGGCGATTAATTCTTTGCCCGATACTTGCTGCATATAAGTGAGGACTATAAATTGAAAATCAAGATGTTCAGTAATAACTGGTAATAACATAACATACACAATTATGCTTGTATAGAGTGTGCATACATATGACTGTACACTGCACAGTGTACATGCTGAGTCGTAAAACGATTTCTTCGTACTTTAATGCCATCGCGTGCGTTGATTACTGTTGAACTGAAAAATATAAATACTTAATTTTATAGCTGGATCCGTTCATCAACATAAGTCGCAAACTGTTATTCTATTATTTGTAAGTAGAGTTTAATCGTCATCAATGATTCTCAGATTCCTACGCGTGGAACTTTTATTTCGGGGGGGGGGGGGGGTCTATTTCCTTTTCTATTCGGAAGGGAGAAAATTTGGCATTAAGCAAATTTTAGCGATCGAATATCATTCACTTCAAGAATTGATGATTGCTAACTGATGCTGCTGATCGGTGAAAAAGCTAGCCAATGAGAGTCGAGGATGAACTTCTGAATGATTTTCTCGTGAAAATGAAAACTGCGATAATAATATTCCATAACATAACCTCTAAATCAACTCTGGATGACACGGCCATTTTTAACAAAAAAAACTAGCGTTTTCGAAGCTAAAATTATGTTTGTCTCATAGGAAAATGACTTTCATGCATGGTCTGTACGATAAACTTTATTCGAAAAGTTCGTCATTTCCGAAATTATCGTGGCGAAAGGAGTCAAAAAGGATAGAAGATGAGATTTCTGACAACGGTTGCAACAATTCGAAAATCGAATCTACCTCCGGAGGTGAATTCGAAATTTCCAATTGTTGGAATTCAACGGTCTCCGGTGAGACCAACGGAACAATCGAATATCATCGAAATAAAATGCAAATCCATCGAATATCATACGACGGTGAATGATATTCGATCGCTAAAATTTGCTGAATTCGTTCTCGGTGTTTATACTGTACAGTGTTACCATCAGAGTTGAATAAAAATAACAATGTAATCAATTACACGATTACTGGGTATAATCGGTAATCGCCAAACATTTGGATGGTATAATTAAATGTAATCTTCACAGATTTCAAATAAATTTTAGGGTCATTTCGACTAGATCGATAATTCTTCTGCAACTATTGACGTGAGTGACTTACAAAAAAAAAAAAAAAACAAAAAACAAAACAAAACAGCCCTGATTACCATAAAATCACTTTCCGAAAAAACGGCGATTACGAGTAGTTGGTAATAGTGTCGATTACCACCCCCTATTTGCCCAACTCTGGTCACCATTTCTAGATAATTTCCTCCCACGATAGGAGCTACTAATCAACTGGGCCAAGGGAAATTAACGTCAATTACAAAGAGACAACATGAGAATAGAAAAAAATTGGTGTTTCTTGGGTGACAAACGCCTTCAATTTGCGACTACGCAACAAGCAGTAGAGGGAGAAAACCCCATCTCTACCCAGACGAGCTCAAACATTTGTTCGTGCGGAGGACCACTAATTATGGTATTTTCCCCTTTTTTTCACAGCTATATGAAGCATACTTTTCCGATGATCTTTAACCCCCCCCCCTCCCCCAAATGGATGAACACACTAGGAGTCCTCGAAAGTCACTCATACGCAGTTGTGGAATGTGGATGCGCTCTTTTGAAATCCGCAAATTCAAAGAACACGCTATCAATTTTTATCCCACCGAACGAAGCAACGCTGCTGTAGTCACCAATGGCGCTGTTGCGCACTTTTGCTATAAGCGATTTAATGGTAGAATCTGGTGTAAAAACCTCGAAAAATAACGATGAGAGCTCTGAAAACTTCCAAAATCCACTCCTAAACTCCATAAACGCTTTTATTTGCGCGAGCGTATTAGTGGCTGAGGGCAGTAATAATGGAAGATTCCCATCTAACAATACTGTAACTCCATCAAGAAGTGACCAATGAGAGACGACTTTCATTTGACACCGGTGCCACTAGATGTCACGGTACCATTCATTGGATGTGGATCATTACTCTGATGTCTAATTACTCTGTGAATCATCCTTGTCAGCACAGAGAGAGTGATGAGATTAAGATAGGAATCTCCCAGTATTACTGCCCTCAACCACCATCACGATCGCGCGAATAAACGCGTTTATTGAGTTTATAGGAGTGGGCTTCGGAAGTTTTTAGTGCTACCATCGTTATTTTTCGAGGTTTTTGCACCAGAATTGACTATTAAATCGCTTATAGCAAAATTGTGCAACAGCCCCATTTAATTCTAGTCTCCGGACTTCGGAAAGTTATCTGATTTTTCTCATTTGACTAAATGTAAAATTTTGTAATTTATTAAGAAAAGCTGGCAACATTGCTTCTCGGAGTTGAGAGCAACTAAAGTCCCTTGAACTTGAAGGACAGTTGAATGTATAGGGAGTACAGCCATACGATGCTTTATGCATTTGAAAGAAGTCGACCGCGTGACGATCTCGAAGTTTAAGTTCGGCAGTGGCGGGTGGACTAGTAAACTCGACAGGCGGATTTGCAAGCATTCCGGTCCGTTCACATACGTTCCTCTACTCTTCTCTTCCCTCATCGACTCCTTTGTGCAGTCGCCTCCGATGTCTTTGACTCCTTCTCGTCTTCGTGAAAGCTTATTTATAAAATCAACAACTAATCAGAACTCGTCGAGCTCGTGTCTATACTGAGAGAATTCTTTTTTTAATCCAAGGTGTATTTCGTTTGTGTTAAAGAAACTGTACAGTGAATGATTATTGACTCAAGGGGGGATTCCTTTAATCCAAGGAAAATGTCTGCTGCTACAAGTAAAAGATTCCTTGTTGTGACAGTGATTCTCCTTCATGCAATCAGAACTTTACTTCGCGCAAGGAAAACTGCCACAAGTAATAAGTAAACGTGTTTTCTTGTTCTTAAAGAAGTGATTTCTCTCAGTGTATACTCTATATGTATACCTTCTCCCTAAAGACATTTCCATCGAGGGACTTCTAAGAGTAACCAGAAATATCTACTTTTGTCGGGGAAACAGTTAGGTATAATATCTTGGGTAGCTAGCTGATCAAGACCACGTTTGGGGACTGACAATGATATTTTTACAAGCTTTTGCTGTTATCGATTTCAGAGGCAATTCGACCTGGAAAACCAGCAATAATAACGATGAAAGAACTGACATTGACAACTAACAAAATCCATACCTAAACTTACAAAATTGCTTTTAAAAGCGCGGGCGTACCTAAGTGCGGTGTTATGGGTATTAATAATGGGAGATTCCCATCTTAATTTTGTCAGTCTTTCTAGGCTGGGAAGGAAGATTCACAATGTATAACTAGCCATCAGAGGATTTACAAACGATCAATGGTACCGAACACCAGTACCAAAAGAAGCTCGTCTCTTACTGGCCACTTCTTGATGGAGTAATAATATTATTAGATGGGAATTTCTCATTTACCAGTGCGTGCCCGACGCCGCGCCGCGCATTTAAAAGCGCTTAGTGAGTTGAAGAATGAATTTCCTAAGTTTTTAGTGCTCCCATCGTTCTTTTTGCTGGTTTTAACTTCTGAATGTGGCTCTTGCAAACTTTTGCTATAAGCAAATAAATAGTCCAATATTATGTAAAGACCAGAAAAAATCACGAAAATCACACTAAGAACGTCTAAAATTCAGTAATAAACTCACATAACTGCTATAACGGCAAGATGGTAATGGCGGTTCGACGCAGGTATCATGGGAGATTCCTGTCTATTATGTCACTTTCTCTACGGAAACACAGAGATATGTCTCAATTTAGATAGGAATCTCCCATGATACCTGTGTCTCTCCGTCATTGAGCCGTCATTGAGCGTCATTCTGAGAATGAATTTCGTGATTTTTTTAGTGTACTCATCGTCATTTTTACAGGTTTTTATGCAAGAATCAACTCTTCAATCCCCTATAGCAAAAGTTTCCAAAAGCCCCATTTACCCCGAAATCGGCTGTAGCGAAAGCTTACATCAGCCCCATTACCTAGGTTTTGTTTTCTGATATAATAATTGCAAGTATATGCTGTTTGAATGTACGGATTTTTTTTGTTTTTTATTGTTTTGTTTTTTGTTTTGTTTTTTGTTTTGTTTTGTTTTGTTTTTTTTTTTTTGTTAAAAAAGGCATTTAAGACTTTATGAGTGGATTTTGAAAGTTCCTTGGGTGTTAATTGGTATTTTTGGGTTAAAGTACCTACATGAGACTTCTTGGTCCATTACTGTGAACGCTTGGAAAAGATCCCTTGCAGTCCATAAAGATCTTGAATGGTTGTAGTATCGGTAGGATGTCTATATACTTTGAGAACCACTGCCAAAATTAAATGACTCTTTCGTTTTCATCTCTCATTCCGACCCAGATGAAAACGAATTAAAATATAAAGAGTGCAAAAATTAATCTTCAAGTCATCCTCATATCTTGCACGTAATGGTCGTGTTTGTCGAGTTAAAGCACCTGACCTGTGACCTTGATTCTGATTCTCTTTTACAGATTTTATGGACTGCGTTGTCTTTAGCACTCGGCTATGAAGTGAGGGGAGATTTAATACGAGGCTTGCCGTGTATCAAGCGCAATCATCAACTTTTCTGTCCTACAGCAGGAAATAGATATCCCGTGTAAGTTTTTTGAAATTCTCACTTTATATCTTCATGATCCTCGTTGTTCCTCCTCCTCCCCCCTCCCATATTTTTATGATTTATTAACATCGTTTCCTCATTCTGGTGTATGTAGTGGTGTTTTGACTTGAACCATGCAAGCGTATGCAGGTACATGGGATTCAGAGGAGCTCTATAACAACGCAAATAATAAACAAAAAAACCGATTTTGAGAAAACCGCACTGAAGTTGATTCTATGGCAAACTCCCGAAAATTTTAATCCGATAGATGGCGTTACTTGTCGCTGGCTCCGAAAATAGCCGTTTTTGACGGTTTTCGGCTGTTTTCTCTGAACAGACGAATGATAAACAAAAAATCGGAATGTCAGCACCTGCTTAATTTTTTGCTTGATTTTTTGAGCCATAAACGGGTCAAATTGGTTCTAAGATAAAGGCGAGACTATGCAAAGAAAAAATCATGCGTAATTTGGAGTTCTATCAGTAAAGATTACAGGTGAAACAGAAACCTGTAATCTTTACCGATATACAACTCCAAATTACACATGATTTTTCCTTTGCATGTTACGCCTTTATTTTAGAACCAATTTGGCCCGTTTACTTGTGGCTCAAAAAATCAAGCAAAAAATTAAGCAGGTGCTGACATTCCGATTTTTTGTCTATCATTCGTCTGTTCAGAGAAAACAGCCGAAAACCGTCAAAAAACGGCTATTTTCGGAGCCAGCGACAAGTTGAGAACGCAGACCAAACACAATCCAAACGGGGTTCACTCAGACCCAAACACAAACCAAACGCGGTTCACTCTCACGTGGCCTCAGATAGCGTAATCTATCTTTAAAATTGAAATTCGCCGTATCCTGAGAACGTAAAACCTATACTCACGGGTTTCCTTCAAGTTTTTCCGCAGAATTCTTTTCCAACATAAATCCCAATCCAAACTGTGCTATTGCGTTTAGTTTGACACTTAGAGAGATAAAGTTTAATTTAGAGTCAAGATGAGAGAAAGAGAGATAGAAAGTGGTATAGGAGTGAACCAAGCAGTTACTAAAAACATGAGCTTTGGTGAAAACATCAAGTTGGCACCAAACCGCATCGGTGTGAAGTCGCATTTTTACCCCGCGCTGAATTTATACATCATAAACTTTAATTTTCAGAACCACTGGAGTCTTGCGTGTTGAAAACACACACTTTCTTTTTGGTGAATTGGGATTCATTTTTTCCGTTTAAATTTACAAAAAATTATGAAGATTTCAGGACCAGGTTTTTCTTGGTCCACAAATAAAATGTCCAAATTCACAACTGAACTAATTATATATATTTGTTGTGCATTTGAATATTTGGCCTAGAACTAAAAGCTTATTATAAAAGCTATGTACTCCCAATGGCTCGACCTATTCCATGACTTTAAATGGACAAAATGCAACGTCGCTAGATTGCACTAAGTACACGCACCATACCTCTGGCCTTAGCACTTATTTTTTTCAAAAATAAATTATTCTTCTTCTTGAGGTTGGAGTAGCCAGATGCAATATTGCTTCAACAGATCCATGCATATAGAGACCTACGCACTTACGCAGTGTGCTATCAATCGAGATGACAGTCGGTCGAATTGAAATTTTTTTTAGGTTCAAGCTTCTACGGAAGTCCCACCTTCCATTGACGAATAAAAGAATATGAAAATAAGAGAAAAGAAAATTAACATTTTTTTTTTGGGACATTGGACGAACGTTTCAAAATCATAATTAATTGCGCCAGGACATTAAGATTGGACTTTTCAACATATTATAGGCATAACCCATTCATGTGCGGAGCCAGCAATTCGGCAACTGTGGATTCTTCCCATTTTAATGTTTGGGAAACAATCGATTCTTGAGGGGGTCATGGCACAGTTTCTAATCGATTGTTTCTCATTCATTCAAATGGGAAGAATCCACAGTTGCCAAATTGCTGACTCCGCCCATGAACCTATTAATAGGCCAAACATTGAAACTGGACCAAAATCCACCGACCAAAAGTTAAAAATTATGCGGACACAGTCAAATCAGACAAAATTACTCAGAACATAAAATAACTGGACTGTTTTATGAACATTATGAAAAGTGTGACGAATGTTGTGTTTTTTAACAGAATAACCGTGACGTCTCATTAAAATGATCCAATTAAAACAATGTGCCGTTCTTGTTCCAGAGAAGAAATTGAGAGGTTTATCGATGAGAACAAAGCGTTGGTGAAGCGAATGTTCGGGGAGTTCGAGTCTCCTCAATATGGACCCCCGGGTGGAGAGACTTTCGAGCCGTATCGGACCAAAAGAAAATCCGGGACCAAAGGGAAATCAGATGCTGATTGGGGTGGGGGTGGGGCCGCCCAAGAAGGAGGAGGGAGGGGCCAAAGCGGTGATCCCTTTGGGACGAAGCCGCGACATCCCAGACAGTCCCTGAAAAACACTCAAAGTAGTGATTCTGGTCGGTGAGTAATGAATTTGTTTCAATGTTTCTTCTTTTCTCTTCTTCATAGATTCTGTTCTCGATTACTTTATGGAGCTCTTGAAACGAACTGACAAATTAGAAGTGTTGTTGCTTGTGGCGCACAAAGGAACATGTATTTCTCTCGATCTTTATTCATTTACATGCATGTCGCATGTGTTAGAATAGGCTAGAGGTATAGGGTAGGGACTGTAAAGCCACGCGATAGCCCCTTATTCTATCCTTCTCTAAAATAAGTCTTGTTTCTTATGAATAGATAGAGAAGAAAAGAAGTTTCTAGGTGAGAAGAATAGGGGAAAGACCGGAAGGAAGGAAAAAGAGGAAAGAAATGAGGAAGACGAGCAATGGCGTCGTGTGAAATCTGGCAACGCTGAATTTCGTCCATTGAAATGCATGAAAAAAATTGATCATTGGAGGTGCATAGTGCACTCCCCCAATTCGGTATTTTAAATGCATTTCAATGGACGAAATTCAGCGTTACCAGATTGCATGCGACGCCGATAAAGACGAGTAAGAAATAGAAAAAATCTTTATTTGAGCCTGAGCCATGTGGTCCGATCTGAAAGGGCAAAAAGGTGGAGAGACGTCATACGTTGACCATGTAATGTCGACGCATAGCTCCAGGGATCCAATTCAAATACTCCTACCGGAAGATTACTCAGTTCTACCGATGGACACAGTGTCTCACTTTTTTGGATGCGCCTTCATTTTTAAAGATAGACTAAAACGTTACATGCACGCACGAATAGTTAACTACTTTCCAACCCAACGCTATCCCTTGCACTCCTTGCAGTTCGGTCGTTGGAAATTGAGCCACACTTTCATGAGATCTGAGCATAACAAGCAATATAAAATATCAGAAACATGAGAATACGGAATATCCAATAATCGTCAAAATATTTATTATCATATGGCAGCAATTATGCCAAAGGGGCAGTCTGAATCCTGCGATTGGCAGGAGAACTTCACATATGAAGTTTATCTTCGAAATATATTGTTCAGTACGGCAGTTTTGACCGTGAAGTCATCGTTATAAGTGCAAGGGTGGGGAGGGGCTCTTTCCATTTCTAGGGGGAAGGGGGAGGGGTGGGTTTTCACACTCTCAATGAATCGTAGCCAGTTTGAAGTGGTGTCCCGGTCCAAATTTTAGAGTCAGACTGCCTCGTGAGGGAGAGGGGGTTATTGGAATATTTCGAAGAAAGACTAAAGGGGGATTTAGGAGTCCTTCTACGAAAAATGTAGAAAATCTGAGGCTCAAGTCGTGAAATTCTACTGATTGTGAGTTATCGATGTGGTTGTAGGGATGGTTTGCATTTTCATTCGTCCGCTTTTCTGAACCAGGCGAGCCGCCACTGCTTTAAACGCCTATATGTATGTATGACTGACTTGAAGAAGAATTGAGGACCTTTAAGCGAGAAGGACTCCTCTCCCATTTAAAGTACTTTGAAAAAATGCCCTTCTCCCACCCAACTCTTCGATTAAGGCCAAAGTTGCTTTACGTTAAGGTCGAAAGTTTGACCGGGGGGGGGGGACAAAAACAAAAATAAAACAAAAAACTTTACTTTCAGTCGTCAGCCTTTGACCTCTCCACCATCAAGAAGCAAAACCTTAAATGACGCTTCTAAAGCTGGAGGTTTTTTATCTTATTTATGTCGATATTTCATAAATTGACTCATAGGCAACGACGAGGCGCTGCGGGTAGCGAGTGTTTGAATTTAATTTTTCTCCGATTTGAAACGAAGCAAAAGTGTTTATTTTGATGTTCAAAATTCAAATAAACCAGCCCTAAGAATCGACTCTCTTCCATTAGTATTAATGGAAGAGATATCGATACATCGCAATTCAAAAGCCGCCACTGCCCAAAGTATAGTTTAAAAAAAAAACAACAACAAAAACCACAACAAAAACAACAAAAATCCCTACGCCAACATTACAAGCCTAAAAGTGCACACTTTGTGTCTACTGTCTAGTGTGGTGTGCAGCGCCAAAGCGGGTACAGGTGCGTCAATTTGAATTTCGCGCGCGGCGAGAAGTAGCCGAGTGAGCTTCTCACCACCGCCGCCAGAGTAAAGTAAAATACAAGTCTGCAGGGCAAGTTGGATTTCTTGTTCGTCAAAACTTCCAAGATTATTTGTCAGATAGAGGCACGAGCGTTACGCTGTCGTGGAAGCATCAGCACGGTGTCGATTCACCTGATGGTTTTTAGAAGACGCTTGCGTGCTATCAGTACAGTATCGTTTGCGTTGGTTGGACATTGATTCCTTATATATTTTCGAACGACTTTATATTTTTCGAATTACCGGAAAGAAATGCCGATCTTACGAGGAGTACCGAAATCACGAAAAAAAATACATACCTAAGTATCGAAAGATACCGAAAGTTTTGGAAAACTACCGATAAAAACATCGAGGTACCCGACCGATACTTCCGGCATTCATTGGTGTTCATATTCACACTCTACTGCCCATTCTTATTCATGGAACAACTTATTAAGTATCGCAATTGTTTCATAAAAGACAATTTTTTTTTTTTTTTTTTTTTTTTTTTTTTTAGGAAAAATAATTCTTTTATTTGAGTTCATGAAATGAGGAGGCAACGAGTTTTCGTCTTTAGTGCAGTCTCTCGTACGTGGCTAACGTATGAATAAATTTCTCTCTGGCCTGACTGGCACCACTGACTTTTAGGCCACATGAATACCGCGTTGACGTAGCGTCGGCCTACAAGCTTATATACGCGTAAATTTCTCACTCTTCTCGACTGGGAGTTGCGGCGAGCTCCTGTAATCCAGCTACTTGGAGGTCGGGTTTTCCGGATGGTTTGAGGCTGGGAGTCCTGGTTGGCAGTCTCTTGCGTTGACTGAGCGTCCGCACTAAGCTTGTCATTAATATGGTAACCCAGGAGGAGTCCAGGGTAACCAGGTTGACTAAGGAGGGGCGAACCGGGCCAGGGGGGAAACCCAGCAGCCAAAAGTCCCGTGGTGAGCAGTAGTGGGATAGCGCTCGGGAGTAGGATCTGTCAGTCAGCCTAGCCAATAGAATCAGACGATTACCTTTTTATTACTTTTCAGATCGAAACTATTTTATTTTAAATTTTAATTTATTTGAAATTGATTGTTTAAATAGTGAAATCGCAACTCTGATCTCAAATTATAGAACACAAGTTGTTCCAACGTCAAGTTTCACGGGTTCGAATCCCGACGAGACAAGCTATTTTTTTTCTTCTTTTTCCGCCCGTCTACAAGCTATATGACACATTTATTGGGCAAAGTTGAAATTGGAATGAGTAGATTCAATGCATCCAGATAAACCCCCCCCCCCCCCATTCAAAACTCTATTCAATTTCTTGTGAATCTAATGTTTTCACAAAAATGAAATTTTTTAATTGAAGGATAAGGAACAGTGAAAAACCGAGTAAAAAAAAAAAAAAAAAAAATCACTTGCACCTACCCTACCTATAATACTGAATTACCTTTTTGCTTTATATTTCCTCTCCTAACAGCCGATAGCTCAATCACGCGCAAGTTACGGCAGAAACCAAGAAATAATGGTCTCTGATGAAAGTCGATGTGTGTATTGAAAATTGCATAAGCCATAATTTGAAGGCACCTCTCAAAATACGCGGCTCCCAGCGCCTTCGGAGGGGTACTTATGCAACAAGAGCTGGTTTTTAGGACTTTCATTCTAGAATCTTTTCTCTCCCAAGCCTATAGCAAAAGGTGCTTACCTTTTGCATGATCACACAATTATAGAAATTCTCAATCGCACGTAATAGTATAAGGCTGTCTCTAGAATGATTGGACTTGACAACAGTAGGTTTGAATGAGCATATTAATTTAGAACAAACCTTAAGTTGCATTGAAATGTATTTTTTTTTTCACTACAGGGTGGATGCTTGTGAGTCAAAGCTTGAAATCATAACCCCCTACTGGGCATCAAACAGTGCTGGAAAAGTGCGCGCTATAGTCAACACGCAACATTTTGAACAATCTGTTCATCAAGAGACATGCTCGTGAGTATCTTTATAATTTGTTCTTCTTTAATTTAAGTGAAGTGCATGAAATTGGGTCTAGAGTCCTATGAAATCTTCTTCTCAGAGTTTTTGTAAACTTTTGATTCCAGAAGTTTTTAATGTTGGAGGTAGAGCTTATTTTAGAGGTCAAGGCGGAGCCAGACCTGTCATCTTTGGCAAAAGGTGTTTAATTTCTTCAGAACAAAATAAAACTCTTGTAAAACTTCACATTTTGATTTCAAAATGCTCCAAAATGCGAAACATAAACTTTCAAGCCTTTCATTTAATTTCATCCGATCAAAGGGACTTTAAAAACATTAACATTAAAAAAGTTTCACAGAATTCAATCTACTATTCTTTTTCTTTTTCAAACAATTTAATTTTTATGTTTTACTTCATATTCTTCTTATGCCAACAGGAAAGCATCGACAGGTCGCTGTGCCAAAGACTGTGGCTGTGAACAGAAATACAAGTGGCATAGACTCATGTCTTACGATCCAGACAATGATTGCAAAGGAATTTTTATGGACTGGTTTTTGTTTCCTTCATGCTGTGTTTGCCGATGTAATCCGTTATCATAAGATCAAAGTTGTAAATGTGAATAAGCATAAGTTAGTTTGTTCCTCGTCTTCAAAATTGTGTGCAATAAAAAGAATAAAAATCTCCGACTCAAATCAAGTTTGTCAAAATTATTTATATTTGCAAGGTTCGTACGAGGTATGCTCAAACCCAAAATCGCATCGGTAATTTGCCAAGATCTAACTTATTTTTATTTTCACCCCAATTCAATGTGATTCCAAAAAGTATTTCTGAAGATACGGACTCCATTTATCAACATATTTTGCATTGATTTTTCCATTTTCATGCTACAATTTCCATTTGAAAATTCTTCTCAGAGAAATTACAACAAACTAGGTACGTAGCTTTTACTTGAGACCAGTTTTTCAAACTGTCTACTTATGAGAAGAAACGGTAATCCTGAGCTAGGACAGTTGATTCATAAAGCAAATAATTCTCAACGTTAACCCTTTGGTGCAATGCCGTCTTTATTTTTTCCTCTAATAACTCAGAGATGGAGAGAACAGAGGGTCATCTGATGCTTCAAAAAACAGTGTCTTAGTTGAGAAAAATTTTAATAGGAAACTAAGTATTGTAAATCAAATTAAACAAGATTAAGAATTAGAAAAACAAGTATACTTTGGCACTGTTTTGATTAGAAATTTATACACAGTTAAGACACTTTCAAAAAAGTTTCACAAATGCAAACAAAACATAATCATGAACAAACAGTTGAATGATGCAAAAACTTTTGGAGAGAATCTGTTAGAGTGATTAAGGACTCAGAATAAGCTAGATTGGAATCAAAGCAATTCAGTCATTAATCACCTAGTCTGATTTTTTTGATTAATTCAGGTATCAGAAATAACACACGCTAAAGATTGCCCCTAAATTCTTGAAGGTAAAGGCATAATTTACTTGATAGAATGATAGATAACACTGCAATGCGACACCAATGATCGAATCACAATATTATCCTTCCAGTCATTTATTGTGCCATTACTTTTGAGAATTTAGGGACTATTTTTGGTGCAAGTAGTCGGAGACAAACTAATATCAGACAACTCCTAGAATTTTCATACATGTATGTTGCCTGCAATACAAACCTGGATCACTAATATTGGTCAATATGATGATTCTAAGGTTTCTTATTGCTGTGGTCTGTGTCCAAGGTTAGTTTTTACATTAAAGGCAACGTACCTACAAAAAAGTCAAGGCATCGTCTGATATTCTTTTTGTCCTTGACTGCACATTTCCGATTCTGGATTTCAAAAAGTAAAATGAAGCTAGGGTAATTCAGGAATTGTTCAATATTGATTATTGAACATGGAAACTGATAGGTGCTGACTCACATTCACAGGAATGTTCAGGTTCTTTACAGGAATGTTTCATTCTCACCAGCACAAACTTCAAAAAAATTACAGAGAAATTGTTTGGCCTTAGTGAGGATAAAGAGTACAATTTTCTAAGAATTTTGATATCCAGGTCAACATTTAGTAAATTAAATACTTAAGATCTCCTGTTCAAAGGTGTTTGTTCGTCTAATCACCATGCAAGTAAAGGTATTAAGAGGCAAAGCCAAGAAATATTTCATCGTGGGCATGAGAAGTCACAATTTTTTACAAGCAATCAATTACATATATATACAAACAATCAGTCTTGTTACAGTTTGTTGATTAGTGTAAAGAAATGTAACACCTCACATGATTGTAATTATGATAGGTCACAGGTCAAAATGCTCATCAAGCCACTTTAACTAAATATTACCAGGAATAATTTTCGTGCTTGCAAGATATTTTCAAGTACCATTGTATACATCATCATGTGTACCATTTGAATGATTTCCTCTCCACCAAGATCTACGCAGTTGAGAAAAGTACTTTGCTTTCGTCAAAAAACAATACAATAGAGCTAGACTCAGTCATTTTGGGCCACAATCTTTGGCAGGTTCTGGATTTTAATTCCTTTAACTTAAATGGAAAATAGCTTGAGACATTCAATTTTGATTTAAAAACATATCTACATGCAGGATAAAATACTTGGAAACCTTCCAAGGGGGAATTTTACTAGCTTAAAGAAAAATAACATTAAGAAATTCCAAAAAATACTATGGACAGGGTTAGATTTAGCTAATCAGGAGGGGAGAGCAAGATTAGGATTTTACCGCTCTTAAAAAACAAATTTCCATTTTCCTGGCTTCAAGTTCAAAATTTTGACCCTCTTCAAAGGAAAATCGAAAGAAAGAGTCATACACAAAAAATTACACCTGATCTACTTGTAGAGATAAATCTGATTTCATCCGTAAAATAGGTAACTTCATGCTATGTTCCAGTAGCGGCTCGTGCAATATGGTAACCCCGCTTTTTTGCCATTAAAACCAAGAGGCATGTTGCCTCACTCAGAGTAAATTATTTTACAAAGGCTTCCACAAAAAACATCCTACGTTGCCAGATTTTACAAGTTGCTACTGATTACAGCCTATTGGCTGAAAAAGTGAGAGGGGCCCCAAATAGTAGCAATAAATAGTAGGTTTTGATGCTTATTTCATTGAGACAGAAAAAGGGCAGTGTCTTTTCAAAAAGCTTATAGTTGCTCCAGATTTTTTACACACAAAACTTTGCTTATAATAAATTTCTTCATTATTAGATCATTAGGGCGAGTGGTACTGATGAAAAAATTAGTGCATTCATCGTTGTTCACAAAAAACTTCAATGCTTTCAATGTTTCCAAACTTTCTTCCTGTTTTCCTGTCAAAGGACCGCGGTCCTTGCTTATAAGATTAAAGACAAATTTTTTGAAAAATAAATATGTCCTAGAAAAGTAAAGAAAGTTTGAAGAAAGGTTTTGTGCTGGCAAAAATATTATTACTAAAGCATTTTTTCATTTTTCAAAATAAAAGCTTAATGAAGGGGAGAGCGTTAGTAGTGTTAGCAAGTATTAGTAGTATTAATGAGCATTAGTAATGTTAACGAGCATTGGTAGTGTTAGCGAGCATTAGTAGTGTTAACGAACATTAGTAGTGTTTGCAAGCATTGGTAGAGTTAACGAGCATTAGAATATCAGACTGGAAGGCACCAAACAAGGTCCGAGCAGTTAAACCATTGTTTCTTCATTGTGTGGGTGAACAAGTAAACGCAGACAGTCAACTCCGATCGGCGAGGCGCTTGAGGGGAACGCAAAAAAGAGAGAAAGACTCTAAAGTAAGGTATGTCTGTGTGAGTATGTGAACTAATAAACAAAGACACTTTGCTAAGGTGGATGAGAAGCTTGGGACAAAGGGGAGAAGTACAGGTAATGCTCATTCAAATTATTCAAACCATCTCTACAACCAAGTTTAAATCGTAAATTTTGTGTTGGAAAAACTTGAAAACTTTTTCTAGGAACTTCCTCTATTTTCCAAAGATCTAATTTCAAACACTTACTAAAGGCTAAAATATCGTAAGCGTAGGTCCAGGGTCCCTTGAGATTGGGAAAACTGGTTAACACACATTTGAAAACATCAAAAATTTGGAAAATTAGTTAAATTGAAAAAATTCTCAGAAAAAACTTATGACAATTTTATGAAGTAAAACATATAAATACAACTAACATCTGTTAAGTCTTATTTGTTAGCTAACAAGCAAAAGTGTAAACGAACGAGTATGTTTGAGATAAACAACGGAAGAGTAGCCGTATTTTGAGGAAAAATCAAGCGCGTTCACAAATTTCCTCTCTGTCAACATGAGTATCTATCCTGCTCTTCTTTAAAGGCCTCTCTTCAATTTGAACATCCGCCAACAAAGCTTTCAGATCATTGGCAGCATCTTCAACGGGATTCAAAATTCTATCAACAATGTCACTGCGTTCTCTAAAAAAAATCATACGAAAATAGTTGGATTATAAACCTACAAAATCAATTCCAAGCGTTCCTCGTTTAAACATTAATAAATTTAACGTTTCATCCATCTGTACCGAAACGTCAATTTTTCTCAGTCCTTACAGGAACCCTACGCGGAAAGAAAAAGATTAGTGAAAATAACCATACGGATATCTGATTTTGGCACCTGCTAGATGTTATGGTAAACTTGACCAGAAGTATGGTACATTTACCGATACTTTGAGTAAATTCGACATGCAATCAGGTAACATCACCTAGTACCTAGTCAAAACATAGTATACTTCTGGTTAACATTACCATAACATCTAGCAGGTGCCAAAATCAGGTATCCGTATGGTTATTTTCAGCGTAGATTTTTTTCCATGTATAGGTACAATACAAGCTTTTGCTTTTCTTCTCCAGGATCTCTCTTGTTTTTGGATTTCACACTTCGTTGGTCTACATAAAAAAAAAAATTATGTTTGGAGAAGATAGGCGGTAATTATTCTCTATGCTTTTGTAGCTCAAAATAGCACCGTCATCAGTAGTCTTGAAGCTTGCAGATTGCGGGTAACGAAAAGCTAAATTTTACCTGTGACCCATCTGCAGCAATATTGGTAACACTGAAATTTTTCTTCCTGTTAACTTAAAGGTCAACAAAAGAAACAAGTATATTTTGTATTTTAACCCGTATGAACTCATTCCTGCAATTCTAAAGCGTTCAATACGTTTCTGCCTTTGCAAAACTCTCAATTCATTTTTCTGTTTAAAAACGTTGAATCCAGCAATACGGTTTTTTGGATCTGACAACCTTCTTTTCTAATCCTCTCAGAAACTTAAAAACAACTAACAACGGTACTTATGATGATTTGTCAATGGATGTTACACTTAACAGTTTTTTATCCAGTTTTTAGATCCTTCCTCAGTTTTGTACCACTAATCAACTCATAACTCACCATCCGATCATGGTACAATACATGATTTATTAACCGTCTCTTGCAAAACAGTTTAACTTTTTCAAACTTTAATGGCCAAAAAAACTACCTATATCAGATAAAATCAGCAGATTTAAATTTTAATTTGTCATGAGAAGTATTTATTTTCAAAGGGATTGCTTTATTTTTTTTTTTTTTTTTTTTACAAAAACACGAAAAAAAAAGTGAACACGATTGAAAAGTTTCAAAGCATCATAATTTTTTTACTCCACACTCAAATCATTCTTGAGCTTCAACCGATTCCATAGGGTATTGGGACTTGCATAAATAAACTTACCGAGATGATTTGGACAGGAATGATTTAATGCTGTAGCTTCCTCCACTGTCAATAATTCTTCTTCTTGGTCGTAATTTGACAGAACGTAGCATTTCTAGGCTAACTATTGGACACCTCGGATCAGTGCTTACTTTCCGCTCCTTCTGAAACAAATAAATTTCTCTTATTTAAAAATGGTAGTAGTAGAAGAAGTAAAGTCCAGCCGCCAAAACCTTTTGTTTCTTACGCTGGTATTTTACAGCCTTGTATGAAACTATGAATGAACTGATGAAATATTCATAAGTAAGAAATAGGGGAATTTCATTATGTAAAAAGATGTTATTTTAAACTAACAACCTATTGGGATAGCATATGTATCAGCAATGGGGTAGATTCGAAGAAAATTTTTCTAAAAAACGTTTTTTTCATTGAGGAGTTTTTCAATTAATCAATAAGGTAGCCTAGTCCAAATTATGAAGAGTAAAAAAATTGCTTAACTATTTTTTCGCAATTGTCATTATTATTTCTTAATGTTCTTTAACTAGCGTTTATCAAAGTGAGACAATATGGCTTAACTAAGATCCTTTAAATAGGCAGAAAAATTGGACAGACTGATGAACAGACCCTTACGGAAAAATTACAAAAAAAACGTTCAGAAAAAAAAGTGAGTAAAATTACTAAATAACTAAAAGTTGAATCGAACCCTTGAAATATTAGCCTTTAGGTACGACGTTTATTAATTTTATTACTAATTTATTTGTTTGTTCTACAACACTACAGTAAACCGGTAAATTGGAATAGATAATACTGGTATAAGAAAACTCACACGAAAAAATAATAATAGAAAAAATTCTGTTGCTTACATTTTGGGGTAATGGAGTTTTCCGCAAAGTTACTCGTCGTAAGTCCTCAACAGTGATAGGAGGCCTCGAGACTTCCTCTTTCTTTTTGGTGCCACTTTGGATTGATTGTTCATGAGTTTGCTTCGATTTGAAAGAAACAGGGGTGGTAGGAAAAGGAGGAGGAGGGGGAGGTGGTGGTGGTGGGGGTGGTGGAGGAGCTGTTGGACGAAAACATGATTATTTATAGTTACGGCACGAATATAAAGAGCAAATGGAATAGAATAAGAAACCACTTACAATAGCACTGAAACTTTGAAGGAATAAAGATGAAATTATCGATAAAAGATCTGAAAATTTTCGATTTTCAATGTTTTCTTCACCACAAGGCCAAGACAGAAAATATCTTCATTTCTTGCGGTATGCAATTACATCTCAAAAATGTACAGCTGACTGCATACTCCAAAAATTGAAGGCATCATCACTAAATGATAGCTACTTATTAGGAAAAAGTGGAGTATGAGAACTTGAAATATTCATGTCTCTACTTAGGATATAAAACTCAATAAAATATTCAAGGTGTTTTTCATTCGAGAAAAATGAAATAGTAGTAGAAGTAGTAGTAAAGTCCAGCCGCCCAAACACGTGGTTCTTTATGCTGATATTTCACAACCAACGACTGGACTGCATAAAAAAAGAAGGGGTAGGAGAGACAATCAAAGTATTCTCAAAACAAAGGATAGGAAAAATAGTGAATAAATCATTCTGAAGGTGTTTCACTATAAAAACTTGTAATGCTTTTAAAGTTTGGGGACTTTAATCTTCAGGAGTATTCCTGATGCAGGAATATACTTTTATAAGTGAATAATTGGCACTTCTTTAAATTCTTTTTATCATGAAATTATTTCTCAACTCATCATGTCTTGAATCTATATTTATTTTACCAGCAGCAGTGTAAAAATAGTCCCAGTAGTCTCCATACGGCCCGGGGGGGGGGGGGGGCCCTTAAAGGGAGTGAAGATAGGAGAAGAAAATAAACTAAAAATGATGAGAAAAGAGGAAAAGATAGAGAGGAAGGAAGGAAACAAGAAAAAAGATAAGAAGAAAATGAGGAAAACTGTACAAAATTAAATAGTGACAGATTATTATTGTGTGTTCGGCAAATCCCGGGGCTTTCTTAAAATTAAGTGGGGCAGGGCCATAGGCTGCAGATTGGGAGAAGGAGCATAGAAATATTTGGGGGAGGGAGGGGGTACACGCAAGTCTAGTCACACCATTATTTGCCTGCAGTTCTAGAGATAAAACACAAGGTCAGCTAACAGCACTCCAAATGAATTTGGATTAAAAATTGGGTCCGTCCTTTCAATAAGAATGTAAGGAAATCAACATACAAAGTACTCCTGGCTGAGAGAATTACTAATGGACTCAAGGAACAGTTTGGACTCCCCGCAGTCTCCCTGATGGAGACAATTCAACTGCCAGTGGATAGAGACTCTCGTTAAAACATGCTTTAACTGATCCTTAAATTGTCACGATTAGTAATGATGTAAAAGCACATAATTCATTCACAAACACTTACCAAAAGAGGTAGCCATTTGTCCTTTCTGCAGTAGAAGCGTTTTAATTTGTTGAATGTCATTGTCTAGAGTTTCAATTTTCGAGACTAGTTTTGGCATGATTGAAGCAACACACTGACAAGAACAGCAAGAATTTACTTTCTTCGCAGAATCACCCATCACTTGGTGAGCAGTTACGGAGTTTTTAGAAAGAAATTCGTCGTTCCATTCTCCTTCTCGACTCTTGGCTACTTTTTCTCGGAGACTCCAGACTCCCTGTTTCAAAGACAAGAAACAAATTAGAAAAGCAAGTAAAAATATTTCACGCAAAACTCTGTTCTCAAATTACTGATCTAGATAATATTGATATCTGATGATTTGAATGAAATAACAAGTATTCACTAGCGTCGCGTGCAATCTAGAAACGCAGGATTTTGCCCATTTAAACCCACGTAAAATATCAATTTAAGGGAGTGCACTGTGCACCTCCAATAGTTTGAACTTTGTTATGGGTTTGATAGACAAAATGCAGCTTTGCCAGATTACACACGATGCCACTACAAATATTTGCCCTAAATATAGGAATGTCAGCATTTCATTAATTATATATCAAGTTTTAAAGCCAACAATCATCAAAATCGATTGAGAATTTAATCAACACTTTTTCTTCATAGCAATATTGGCCATCTGTTAAATAAGCTAACATAGCAACAAGACTATTTTTCATAAATAAGTTGTGAGGAAACACTGGGGAAAGCCAAAACTTGTTGATCCTTTGACCCAGTCTTGATTAGCAGAGGACACATTGGTTTCAGAGATATAATGCCTAAATGAGGTGTTGAAATAAAAAATGAGGTATGCGCCATTAGATGTTGCAAAGATTGTGCGGTTTTTTTTTTTTGTCAAAAAAATTACCCAAGATATCCACTGAAACGAAATTTTCAAGCTAAATTTCTCCTTCAATGAAATACTTTTTCCAGAGGAAAACCACTTTGATAAACACATTTAATATTTTAGATATTCAAGAAGAAAATGCACAATCTTTGCAAAATCTAATGGCGCATACCTCATTATATATTTCAGCACCTCAAATGGTAATGGACAAAATTATTTTGAACATAAAAAATGTTTGCACTTAAAATTAGACTGGACTAAAACAAACAGGATTAAAAGTCTAGAAAAAAATTTCAGAAGCCCAAAAAAAAATCTGGACGTAAAGTCCTACAACCCATTGAATTCAATATTTTACAAGCAAAAGATTTAATGGAATGAGATACACTTTTAAACTTGAAGAGTAGATGTATCTCAACTTACTTTGGCCGTGTTTCTTACAATCCATGATATTAGTTCCATGACTCGGTAAAGTGGAAAATGAACAGGCCATCGAGGATTAGATGGCAGCGTAAAAAACCTCTCAACAGCAAAACGTTTACAGGTTTGGGTGATCTGCAAGAATGGTTGATTTTTTGAAATTGAAATTGAAAAATTGAAGTAAATTTTTATGAACAAGAAAATAATTTTACTGATAAAATTGTATAGTTGAAAAACTAGCAAGAATAACAGCGTTGACACTAGAAACTTCCAAAATCTACTATTGTACTCAAAAAAAGCTTAAAAATGAGTGAGCATGAAGTCGCCACGATACAGGTTCAATAAAGTGTTCCCGTCTCAACTGTGTCACTTCTTCTTTGCTAGCAAACAGACTTTCATGTAGGTTGCAACAAATTAGATAGAACTAACTCATTGTACCTGCATGTTGGCGCCATTAATCTAATGTGAATCTCTATGGGTCATTGGAATCACTACACTTATGACTAGTTTTTGCATAAATCTTCTTTGACAGCAAAGTCAAATCATCAAAGGCAGACATCCTCCATGCATGGTACCTGCTTTTCAACGACATAAAGCTCCCACAATTAAAAACACTTTGAGTTGAATAATGGATTTCGGACTGTGCCTCTTAATAAGTTGGAAGATTGGCACTTTTGACACATCAAAAAAATGATAAGTCCGACCAAGGTAACAATCAGTTTCATTTATCAAGGCTTGATAGTAGGCCTCCGCAATCCACCGAAACAAAATTTCTCAAAAATTTCCAATGAAGTTTTGATGGATTGAAACTTCAAAAATGTTGAAACTTCAATCCATCAAAACTCGTTAACTTCTGAAGTTTTGATTCGATGATTAGAAAGACAGCAAAAAGTTTATATTTTTTGATCGATCAAAATTTTTGAAACAGAAAATTGACATCGGTCTGTCAGAGAAAGCTTGAAAGACTTCCAATCAAACAAATCAAGGAAACGCCCTTAGTACTGTTTTTTAATAAATCATTTTTAACATGTACCTGTGTAACGAAAGACTAGGATTTACAAGTGAAATCGGAAAAACTGAGCTGGTAACGCTTGAATGGTTGGCAAAATTCAGGTGAGTCGTTGCCGAGGAAGCTCCAAAATCTAGGTCCTGGAGAGGAGAAAGGATTAAATGAAAAAATAAAAAGCGCTGAAACTTTTTCAAATAAAAGTGATAGTAATAGTATTGAAGTAAAAAATAGTAACAATAGTAATAAAGTGATAGTGATAGTAATGATAGTGATAGGCCAAGTCCAAAATTCCTCCAACAAGAAGGTGGCTTCCGCCAACACTTAAACAGCTTGTTTCCGTCAGTTTGTACGTTTTTCGATTTTTAATCACCAATACCAAGGAAACCGTTGATTAAAACCCTGGTACTCACCAATTAGTCTTGAGATAAAGTGGGTCCCCTTGCTGATTGAATTTTCTATCAGATGAATTACATATGACATATTTTCAAATTTATTTCTACCTTTACCATCTGATTTTCACAAAAAGAAAAATATAAATCTAGAAATGTTCGCTTTCCCAGAAATATTTCAATGTCTACGCGCAAGCAGAGTACCAGGCGATCTAGCATTTTATGCTACCCTGGAGGAAATATAATGCATGAGACTAGGTCTAGCTGAAAAAAAAAAAAAAATTAGTCAAAATCCAAACCAAAATATTTATCAGGAGACACTGCTGCTGATACAAACGGTCAACTCTGCAGAGAAGAACTAAACATTATGACAACTTATTTGGGCACTGCGGGTAAAATTTACAGCAAGTTACCCAAGGAGATTAAATTGGAGACTAACAATAGAGCCTATATGAGGAAAGTCAAAAACTTTGTTACGGCTAAAGCCTTTTATTCACTGGAAGAATTCCTTGGTTAAACTTAATTTTCAACTAGTAACTCATGTATAATCGCAGTTAGATCGCAGGGAAAATACATAGATGCATGTACAGTTTCCTGTGCATGCATCTATATATTTTCCCAAATACTATGTAACCCAAATACTCTGTAACTTGGCTATTATTATTAATATCATTGACCTGTACAATACAGCTTTTCCTGTCCGATGTACCGATGTGTTATAAATAAAGAAAAGTCTGAAATAATTTAATCAAAATGAAAAGGGATGAAGAATAAACTTACATTTTTTACAGTATCAAACATTGAAGCCACTGCTTCATTCTGGTCTTTTTTTGGCGACAAAGGGAGGGGCAGGTCACTCTCACTGTCAGTATCACAGCTTGCACGTCTACGGAGCTCAAGGCACTGCAATTGTTGGTCCTTCTGTTTTGATTCCGCAAACTGGAGTGGTGATAATAAAGAGGCTGGTACAGAGTGAAAATCGGGCAGATCGCAGGCATCCGTTGATTGTCCATTGTCTCCGCTGCTGGAGGTACATAATATACTACTTCCTCGAAAACTACCACTACTATGATTTAGTTTGGATCTTTGCTCCGCTCCTAACGAGACGCTCAAAAACAAATCTTGAGAACTTGAATCATTCAGAACGAATGAATTATCATCAGGATAAAATTGATCGTTGTCAAAAAGAAGATCACTCGATTCAGCATCCACTCGACGAGAACTATGCAGATCATGTATTTTGTTAATATCTCTCTTCCGTGGAGCTGATAAAATTTTTCTTTTACTAGGTTTGTTGGTGCCTCGTCTTCTTGAAACAACTAAGTCCCCCTTATTTTCTTTATTCGAAAGAGATTCATTTAGATTTAAGTTGCTACTGGAAACATCGTTGTTGCTACTGAGATTTTCTACAATTTTACTCTCTTCGTTGGTTGTATTACTTGAGAAAATGAACGGAGTGCTGGAATAATTTCTCTCCTTCAGAAACGACAAAATGTGCGGAGTTGATCGGCTGGAATTTTTCAACTGCTGATAGGTTGACGGATCGCGAAGGATGGGATCGGATGTCGAATGCAAATGAACATTGTCACTGGAGAGAGGAGTGAAAGAAGGGAAGGAACAGGAAAAGTCAGGACTGGATTCACCTGTAAGACCAGAAGGAATTCGGGTAGAGAATTTAGGACTGTGAGAGGATAAAGGAGTCGCAAATATTTCGGAAAAGTCTGAATAAAAGTTCACATCATCATAAAAACTATCGTTCTGTTTACTTGGTGAGATAGGAGTGAAGAACAAGGTAGGTTCAAAGATAAAATCAGAGCTATCATCAAAAGCATTTGTTAAGTCATTGAAATCCCGTTTCCTTTTGTTACTCTTGGATGAGGTGGAGCAATCAGAGATCATAGATGAATGCGTGCTTCGATAGACCAGAGATTTATCCAAGGTTGCATGCAAATCAATATTAGATGATACAGATGGTTTTGAGGTATCACAAACACCAGAATCGATAGTTATTAATGAGTCAACTTTCTCTAAAACAAAAGGTGTCATGTCATCACGAATATGAGAATCGTTATCTAAAACTGAGTCAACTTCCTCTGACATAGATGGCTCTACATTATTAAAATCTTTCATAACACCAGTTGCATTTAGGTCAATTTTTTCTGCAAGATCGGATGGTTCAGAGTATCCATCAAAAGGCAAATCTTTAGAAAGAGTGGAGCCAATTTTTTGAGGATTGATAGATGATTCTAACTCATCAGAGGAATGTGCACCATCTGCATGGCAAATAAGAGCATCATGCTGTTTGGATTTTTTAAAATCCGAATCATCACCAACGGGAGAGCTTAAATTTTCAATGGCAGCGTCTCCCTCTAAACTTTTACTAGAGTTGAAACCATCTACAGCATTAAGTGGTAGTGAGCTCAAGACGGACTGTGGCTCCTGGCTAAGGAGAGAATTTTTTTCAACCGTTTTCCTCAGATTTTCACCAGTTCCAATTTCAGACACAGTTTTGAGGAGTGATTCTTCTAGACTTTCCTCCCGTACATCATTCGTTGACTCACCTAACATTGATAAATCAAGCGGCGGAGTAGCACTATCGACTGAGGACGAACAACTCTCGTCGTCTTCGCTATCAATTTCCAATATTGAATTCTGGATTTTGTTGGCCATTTCATCCACAGTTTTCAACATCGTGCTCAGTTTCGGAGACTTTTTCTTCCGATTGCGTTTGGATCTTGGCTTTTTTTTGGGCATTATCTGGTATCCCTAGAAACAAGGAAGACAGAACCATTAATCATGAAGAGAAATTTGGCACCAGTAAAAGCTAACTTTAGAATGAAAAAGGTACAGAAAAACGCGACATTTTTTTACTAGAATGCAATGAAACACAAAGGAATGCAGCATTTTTCAACTGCTATTAGCCAGCACGGAGCCAGCTCACCACTCTGACCAGTCAATTCACCAATTGCAATCACTTTACACCATCCCAGGGTAACATATTCTCTGCCATTTACAACCATTTCTCGCAATTATAAGTGGCGATAGCCGCCCAGGCCAAGTCAGAAAACGCAACCTGATAAATTCTTAAACTACAACTAGTTTGATTTTGACCCTGGTTTGCAAAGTGTATTTCTTCATAGTTAATTTATTGTTGTCTGCTTCAAATTTTTTGACTAATATTAAATACTTTCATATTCCGTCACTACTTTTCTCTTATTTCCTATTCTTACTTGTAACCCACAATGGGCTCTGCCCAACTAACTGACAACTGAAGTTGTAAAGTTTAGAGCTGAAAAATTCTGAGCTTTCAATAAGATCTGCAGTGCGCAACAATCAGGCACATTGTTGTCTGATCTCGATAAACAATCGGAAGTTAGAATGAAGAAATAACGAGATGATAACAAAAAGAGAGTTTCTGATCATTTCAAAGGGAGGTGTTAGATTGGCACGAAGAGACATTACTAAGTCCTTTTTTAAATTCTGCATAGTTTAAATCAAGATCTATTAGTACTAGGTCAGTCAATTAGCAAGTAGGCGTGGTGAACGCGCTCCGTTCCAAGCTTGCCCCTGGTCTGGGAATCTCTCCGCCATTGTGGTTCACAAGGCAGAATCAACAGCTGTTGTGCGGAGTACAATGATGAGGACAGCCCCAAAGCGGGGAGATGTTGGCATGGACCGCCTACTTGACTGATCTGGTATTAATAGATCTTAGTTCAAACCCTTTCACTACAAGAAATGAAGACCTGGAGTGATGGGTCGATCTAGAGCTCGTTTCAGAGGTGTTGGCCGCTGACAGCTCTTTGTTTACATGTGCAGACAGATGTATTTTCGTACACTGCGCCAACCGAAGTTCGGGAGTGCATTCCTCGCCAGCCCCCTGCCTGCGCAATAGGCGCTGAATCAGCCTACTGCGCATGTAAACAAAGAGCTGACAGCTGCCAACACTTCTGAAACAATCTCTGGAGGTATGGAAGAACACGTCGCTATTCTTCCATGCTTATACTTACTGCTGTTGCTTATTTATACGTCTGTGTATGTAGCTCACCCAAGGAAGACAACTAACGATTTTAAAAGAGTAAATTCAAATAATTGGCCACGATAATTTGAATGATGGACTTACGTGCAATCCGACATGATAAGATTGATAAAGTTACATAAAGTTCAGAATATTAACATCGAAATGCCCAAAGAAACACCTAACCCTAGTAATGATGTGAGCCTCTACGAAATATCAATCAAAACCACCTAGATAAAACTGAAAACAGAAAACTTGGCTTTGATACTTACTTTCATAGAGGTGTCTACCCTTTGATTTCTTCTCTACAAATTAAAATTTAAATTCTCTCTTACTCCATGCGAGAAAAGGGATAAATTTGGGATATTCTGAGGAAGGAGATGGGAAATGATTTGAAATTCAAAATATATCCGTTACCTGCGAATTTTCAGATTAACCTTGAACAGTGCGACTCAAAGCAAGAAAAGTAATTCATAGTAAATTTAAAGTTCAAACTAACTGGATCAATAAAAAGTCATTGGAAATTGTGAAAAACCGGCAGTGAACCTTGACCGTGCTCTTTTGTTTACAAATATTAAATATGGAGTAAAGATTTTAAATTCAAAACAGTTGCCAACCTCCGCAAAAAACATGCCACTGCCAGTATCAATACGTGATTGATAAATTTTTTATGGATTGTTTCCGGCTGCCCAGAATTTTAGATCAAAAAGCGTTTTGATTCCAAATATGGTGTGGTTCAAGTGACTTTCAACAATCAGTTTCTTAGTAAAAATCGAGCTTTGTCTCAAAATTAGACATAGGTGGTACTCATTAATTATTCCGTTGTCTCGGTTTGAGGTTGGTACTTAGAAGCCTGATCACCGGTCTTGCAACACCATTCATCACACGAACTCTTTTGAGACTTTTTACGCGGTAAAATTCGCGCGCGAATCTGACCCAGAGCCAAGAGTTGAGCAAATTGTCTCTTTTGATTACTTTTCAGATGTAATTGATTGGGAGCAGTAATTAAGTCTGCCGATTTCAATGAAAATAATACTATTTGATGAACAAGAATTTGTTATATATTGAGGCTCGTTGGTATCTTAAAAATCGGTATGCCTATGGGGATGTTTCTCCACTGCATGAATACTTGTCCACAGCCGTCAACATTTTTTATAGGGATTTTCGAACCTAGTGACAATTGCAAATATATTCGTTCGAAGCTCTATGAGGAGGTTTCTCCACCACGAGTTTACTCGTCCATAGCAGTCAAAAGGTTAGTAAGATTGTGTAAGCTTTAGTCAAGAATGGAAATGCATCAGAGAGAAAACAGAGGCACTGACAAACCCCTTTTCAGTGAGATCCAAGGAAAAGAGAAAAAATAATAAAGGATGAATTCTGAGGAGCAAGTTAAAAAAAAACTGCTCTTACATTTATTCAAAATCAACTGATGATAACAATAAATGACTTTTTAGGATTGCTTATCAAAATGGAAATGAAATTTACAACAGTCAGTCAATTAAAAAACTAGACCACAAAAATTACATACAATCTAGAAAATTAACAACAAGATAGTAAAATATAAAATGACTGATAAGTACATTCAATTACTGATAATTAAAACAGAGTTTAATGATTTCAGCTACTCGACAAGCATCAAGAGTATTTTTCCCCCCTGACGATACAGAGGCGATTTTAAAAAATCTGACTTTGACCTTCATTCTCTCTTTCAAACAAAACTAGGAATTTTACAAAGAAGATTACAGAATCATTCTTCAAGACAATACAGATCAGCGTTGATCTTGAAGCAATAGCATATGCCACAATAACCATAAAAAAACTTTCTTTCATCAGATGTTATTGTAACAGTTGCAAAATGTAATTGAATTGAACTATTGACATGAAACAATACCTCTCTTTGATCATGATGACAAAAAAAATTAATACTGTGACTAGGTAAGATTGATAAAATTGTCCATCAGAAATGTCAAATTCAGATTGGTTAAGGCCAATTTTAGGTTTATTGAAGTCAGTGTCACCATCAGGACTGAATTTGGTGTTAGCCTATCAATTGTAAACCTTGTGTCACATAACTGATCCCAGAGTTGGGCAAATGAGACTCAAATAGCGAGGATGAACTGCCGGGTATTTTCAGTATTTGATCTGACTCTCCAAGTACACTTTGTACTCGCGATTCGGACAATTTTCAATCTGACTCTCCAAGTACACTTTGTACTCGTGATTCGGACAATTTTCAATCCGACTCTCCAAGTACACTTTGTACTCCCGATTCGGACAATTTTCAATCCGACTCTCCAAGTACACTTTGTACTCGCGATTCGGACAATTTTCATTTCTTTTTTTTTTAATTTTTTTTTAAATAGTGACTCGGAACTGCTTTTTCAAAAATCAAGGGTACCTTGTTCAATCATACTACACAGTGACAGAAAATAATACATGATTTTTTAAAATTCATTGAAGTTGATTACACTTGAATTGGAGTTTGAAAACTGCCCTCTTACTGACTACAAAATGTACTCGTAGAGCCAGATTGAATACTGAAAGTACTCCGCAGTTAAACCTCGGTACTCAAGTCTCATTTGCCCGACTCTGACTGATCCCACCTCGGCGTCAACACCTCCATATCCTGGTACTGACACCGCGTTAAAATAATAGAAGCTTAATCAGCCTTCAAAGAGGTCGCAGATTTTTGGATTTCCAGAACTACTTTTATACCTTTACAAAGTGACTTGATTTTGTAAAATTTCAATCAGTGGAGCATTCGTTTAATTTTTCCTCCAACATAAATTGGACCAACCAAAAGAAATTTTGTTTTATTTAAGGGCTTTGCATTCCTCTTTTGAAGAGAATTTGTTCTATGAATTTTTTCTAGTGGGATGACACCATGTCAACACCAAAATATCCTGATATCAACACCAAGTTTGATGAATCCTTAAATTGACCCAAAAAGAGGTGGGAATTTTTTAGATCTTCTTGAGTTTTTTACACCTTTCCAAGAGACTTGATTTTGTATACTTTCAATCAGTGCCGCAGTCCCTTAATTTTTCACAATTTTTTTTTCCTAAATTAAAACTGGAGCTAAATCAAACAATTTTGATTTATTTCAAAGCTTTACAATCCACTTTTCACTAGAATTATGATTGATAGAAACGTTTTCTCTATTTACTGAAGATTTATTTGTCGCCATTTATAAATTTTCAAATAATTGAAAATCAAAGTTGGCTGAATTATAAGTGAATTGAAGGGCAAACAAATTATTAACTAATCATAAGATTGTTCAACGATTAAAAGCTAAGTTTGATCTTTTTCAACAAATTAGAAGCAATATCCATTAAGACAGCGTTTCAATAATTACAGACAAATTTTACTACATGAAAAGGGAATTGCTTGGACTCGAGTCAAAATTTTGGTACTTGGCAACAACTTTTTCACTGCACTCCTTATTTTTTTCTTTTTTCACACAGGAAGAAAAAAAAAGGTAATGCAGATTTAATACAGTTAAAATGTGTATCAATTTTTCTTAAAGCCTTGAATTAATCCATAAAACCATAAAATATAAAAAGACCATAATTAGTATAAAATCAACTTCTTTCTTAACTCTGCTTTTTCTCCAAACAACGCCTAACATTGCCACAAAACACAATTTGCATTGTGAATTCTCAATTTAGATAGAGATATCAATCTTTGAGAAATTTCACTATTGAATGTCTTTCAATTTTCCATCTTTAGTCAAAAATTTAAATAATCAGTAAAAACACTAAATACAGGGTGAATATAAAATCTAAATGATGAAACAGAATTGATTGACTAACAAGTGTGATTTCACTTAAAAACATAGGACGAGATGATTATTTACAATTCACTTCTATAATTATCTTGCATGATCAGGAATACTTTTGTCGAAAACCGTTGGAGTATCTAATGATTTGGAGGAATCAGATTGGATTAGTTGCCTTTGACTTTTTAACTGTTCATTCCACATTGATGCATAAACACCATTTTCACCCAGGAGCTCTTCATGTCTAAAATAAAAATAAATTCACATTAGAAAAGTTTGAAGAAATAATGAATAGATACTTTGATGGAGAGAACAGCTCAGGTCAATTTGGGCCCTTTCTCTATTAACGCGCAAAATTCAAAGCATTAAAAGGTTACTTCAGAAAAAACTCCACCGTTAAGGCACTTGCAAGGGGGTGCATTAGATATGAATACTGGCACAATTCGTGGAACAAGAGGCACCCTATAATAACACTACCTTGTGTGCGCAACAGTAGATTACGCCACAATGGTACAATGGCTTTCAAAAGAAAGTATCCTGACAGAAATTTTAATTAATTCCTTTCTCGACCAATTTGCGAATTTCAGAGTCTCAAACAATTGCCACTTGTGACATTATGCCTTAAAACATTTACAACGATGGAAAATAAAAGAAAAATTCATTAAGAATAATTTTGATGAGAGGACTTTCTTTTGATAGTCATAGTACATCAAAGACTTTCGTTTAAGTTCGTCAATTTCAACTTTGACAAAAGCTGCATATCATATCTGAGTACTTTTGAAAACTAAAAGTAATTAGCATTCTTTTGATACAGTTTCACGTCTCGGCTTCATAGGCCGCAATATTAATTTTGTCCAAACCCCCAAGCGAGAAAGCCTAGCCCATGACAGTAACCGGCTTCAAAACTAGCCGTCAGGGGTCAGTCTTCTTCTATTATGTCTTTGTCTTAGACCCACGGGAAATCTTTCATGAATATTTGAGAATAACTTTGGGACTTTAATATTTTTTGACTTACCTTCCTCTTTCAATGATTTCTCCGTCTTTCAAAACGAGAATTTCATCAGCGTTAATTATCGTTGATAGTCGATGAGCGACGACTAAAGTTGTCCTGTTTGCACAAACTCTTTGTAATGCATTCTATAAAGAGGAAAAGAGAGACGATATTAATGAATAATTAACTAACAATCGATAAACAAGCTTACTCGCAGACCAACAATTTTCGAAAGACGTAACAGACAATACGATACAGCTTTCCACAAAACCACTGTTTACCTTGATAACAGGATCGACAGAATTAAACGTCTTCACACGATACTTATTAAAAATCAACCATTAAAACTGCAAGTATGGATTGATCATTTACCTATTCAGAAATTGTTTTACTGTTCGTTACTTAAAGTTAGCTCTTTGGCTACCCTCATGAGTTATCAATGGAGAAGGTAGGCATGAGTCGAAAGCGTCAATTGCAAGTCAATGATCACCTGTGAAATATCAATAGACGTCCAATGTCCATCAATCAAGATCAATTTTAATGATTAGCCAAGCGAAAAAGTAAAGAATCAGCCTACTGCAGTTGGAATCATTACTAGAGGCACCTTTTTATCGTCAAGTTCAAATCCCTAATTTCGTCAAGTTGAAATGGAGATTGCGTCATGAAAAATGGGGATTTTGTCAAGTCCAATTTCCATGTATTTAGCTTTTTCTCAGCAACACAACAAAATTTAGTTTTTTTTCTTTTTTTTTTACCAATAGCACAACAAACGACAGGTTTTACGTGTTCTCAAGATGTAATTAAGGAGAAATGTTGTTTCTATTGTTAAATTCAACTGTTCGATGCACTGTGTGATGAGTTTGATTGAGATTGAAAAAACGGGTCACCAGTTTTCTTAAATTCGCGTAATCGCGAATTTCGTCAGCTCACAAACTTGTAAAACTGTAAAAATTTCGTCAATTTGCGAAATCGCAAAAAAATTAGCCGATTTCGCGGCACAATTCGCGTCAAATGCCAAATTTCGTGTTTTCGCGGAAAAAGTCCGGATTTCGCGTTTTTTCGCGAAATATTGCAGCCGCGAAAAAAAGGTGCCTCTAATCATTACTTCAATTGACGCTGCAAAATCGACTCATATAAAAATAAAAAAATAGCTCTACCGATGTCATGAAGAATCTAAAAAACAATAACATAAATAAAATAATACATCACCTGGATATTCCTTTCCGTCTGAGTATCTAATGCACTTGTGGCTTCATCCAGAAGAATAATTGCGGGTGATTTCAGCATCGTTCGCGCTATCGCTACTCGCTGCTTTTCTCCTCCACTTAATTTAAGCCCTCTTTCACCAACAGTTGTGTCATACCCTTCTGGAAAAGTAACAATTTTATCGTGAATATCAGCGTTCTGGGCAGCAGCCACGATGTCATCTTCTGGCGCATTTATACGGCCGTACGCAATATTGAATTTGATCGTATTGTTAAAAAGGACAGTATCTTGAGGGACCACACCGATGTGTCTTCGAAGGGATTTTTGGAGAAGAGTCTTTACATTTTGACCATCCACTAAGATTGCACCAGCCTCAACATCAAAGAATCGAAACAGCAATCTGACAATGGTGCTTTTTCCGCTACCACTCGGGCCCACCTGGAAAATTAAAAAAGAATGAGTGAATGAAAACAGCGATTTAAAGATTAGTGACAGATGCAGTAGAGTAATAGTAGAACAGAAGTCTTATTGTTTAAACCAATTGATTTTGAATACTAGTAATTTGAAAAGTATAAAAATACCTTCTTCGAAAACTAATGCCTCAAAAGTCAGAACTAATTAAGTTTGAAAAGACAGAATAGAAACTTCTGAACCAAACTTGTGCAACCAAACTAATTTTTGAAGGTTGATTCTAAATTTAAAAATGATAGATGTACACTTCAAACACACACAAAATGAAAAATATAGGTACATCTTGCAATCCTGAATGTGCGCAAATTCAGGGGTGCAGAATATCCTTTTGTTTAAAAAATATCTAATATTTTGCACCCCTGGGTAAACTATATTGCTGAGAAAAATGCCACAGCCGAAAACAAATAAAAGTACAAAGAAACGGCCTAAAAGAACAAAAGATCGAGATGCAGAAGCTATAATGCAGCTACCAACTGCCAAACTGGAAAGGACCAAGGGTATTTCCCAACATGCCAAAAATAAATTAGAAAACAACAGGTTATCTGATTTCTTTTAAATACCCTTCATTTTTATGATCTCATAATAATTTCTTTGTTTTCTAAAAGAAAAACAATGAAAAATTCATGGAGCTCAAAGTTTCAAAAAATTGTAAAAAGAATGTTACAAATTCATAAACCCTTACTGCTTGTGTGTCAAGTTCCACTCGACAAAATCATTGTACGGGATGCGCTCATTTGTCGAGCTAAGCTTGACAAACTCCGTTCTCACTTTCCGTATCTTTCTATTGGAAACAAAATAATAATGGCAAATGTATACACCACTTTTACACCTAAGTAGCAGTTTGTTGAGCTACTAGTGCACACCTAGTCCACATTTTTGCCGATAGATGCGCACTTTAACATTAGTTTTTAGCTCCGATGCTTCGATTTAAACGAGCAAAGATTTAAATGAGCGTGCAAGGTTATAAAAATGGCTGAAATGAGAACTCATTATTATTATCTTTTTTCTCTTTTCTTTTCTGAATAGTTGTCTTTTATTTCGACAGATGTCCGATTTCGATGTCACGCGAGCGGCATCCTTTGCATTTTCTTTACAGATTGTGGGCGTGGCTTGTTTCAGATGTTGCTGTACGGTACCGTACGGTACCATGCGAAAACAGGCCAAACATCCATCGGAGGGCATCCTATGGCATCGTGCTCGAGCATGATGTTGAGATGAGATGTTGAGCGCTAGCATTCCAAGTGGACATCTAGGCAAAATTCAAAGTTGAGCCGTGGTTGGCCGTGATTTCTAGGGCGTGATATAAACAAACATTTGTCGGATGACATCCTAATCCAAAATCTGTCGAAATAAAGGATGACTACTGTAACATTGCGGATGGGTGCAACAAATATAACAGAAAATGACTGGTAACTCAATGTTTTTAAAACATCAACTAACAGATGGTTAAAATGAAAAAATGTAAGGTTGAAACTTTCTTAGGACAAGTCGTATTCACACTACGTATTAATTTAAATTTTGCATGATTTACCAAAGCTACTGTCTTGCCTCCTGGAACTGTGAAACTAATATTTTTTAAGATGGTCTTCTCTGGAAGATAGGAGAAGAAAACATTTTTAAAATCGATCTGTCCTTTGGAAATGACAAGAGGTGGAGCTCCGGGAGCATCAATAACATCCGGTTCCTCCGCCATCAAATCGAACATGTTTTCCATGTCAATAAAACTTCCTTGAATGGCTCTGAAATTAAAAAACACTTGAAGTTATTCTTTGATTGAAATCAAAACATACTTGAATACATGACAGCAATGACAATGATAACAACCAATTCGACAATTTACTCAAACAAAATAATTATTGTGACTCCATTTGAGCGAGCAGAACAAGAAAAGTTACCCTTTGTTAAAAAATGAGCGACCCACATTTTTTAAACCAAAAAACAACATTAATAGTTGAGTCATTCAACATCACATCGTACTAAGGTATGAACCAGAGTTGGGCAAACAGGGTAGTGCTCGCGTAGTACAAGTACTAGTACTCGGGATTCATAAATTTTTTGATTCATATTTCAACGGTAATCAGTGTGGATTTTCAACAAATCAAGGATGATCCAATGTTTAAAATAATTAAAATTGAACAAGCATGATTCTTGATTCCTTAAAAATCCACTCTGATTATCGTTCAAAAACAATTTAAAAAATTTACAAATCCCCAGTACTGGTCATCGTGGTACTCGAATACTACCCTGTTTGCCCAACTCCGGTCTGAACCATTGACTTCTGATTTGGATGAAACTTGTTCTTGATGAAAATTTGAAATTAAAACTTTTCAGATTTTCTGGATCACCTGTTAAAATTCTATTGAACTTAGAAAATACTTTCATTTGTCCGTTTTCGTAACTTTCAAATGATCATTTGTTTGAGAGCCATTGATTGTTAAGAGCTTGACAACATTTCATTCGAAAGCTATTTCTATGCTCTTTTAAATGTATAACTTATGAGTCATGACAAGGTTTGGGAGGAGGGATACTGAATTTTTTTTTCCTCCAAATTTAGCACAAAGAACTTATACCTAATGTTATGGAGAAAGTCAGAGTCAAATACCTTAGTACAATAGATGATACCTTTCATACTAGCAACAATAAATTAGTGCAATAATAGTACAAAGGTTGGGTAACATAATTTGGTTTTTGGTTTGATGGTTTTTTTTTTTGCTGTAAAATGTCGATTCAGTACAGATAAAGACCGAAGAAATTGTTGAAGCAATTCACAGAAATGTCTCAAAATTCATCATTTTGACACAAAAAAATTAACATGTTAAATGACAGCCTTTCATTGTTAGTTCCAAAAATAAAAAGCAACAAAACGCCCAGGCTAAAACTGCAAGTTTTGACAAGGAATCAAGGTTTGCGGGTCATGATGGCTGTAAATTTTCTAGCAAATTGACTCGCTTGCTGTAATTCAGCTGTGAATTTCATCTCCATAAGAAAGCACAAAGGAGATATCACAAGTCCCTCCAGAGATAAAAATGATAATAGGCGCATTATTAAGTAACAAAAGATACAAAAAAGTCTTCCTTACCTGTAGAAAGTACCGAACCAATTAAGAGGCACGTAAAGTTGAAAGATGTACGTAGCAAATAAAGTGTAATCACCAATAGTTAAAGTACGCTCAATGGTCACTTGATGGACACATAGTAAGGTTCCAATTAGAAGTCCTCCACAGATGATGTTGTTTTGCAGAGTATTCAAGAGACACAGTGAAATTGATGTCTTCCACTCTTCAGCCTAAAATAAGGAAATAAATAGGCATATGATCAGAGATTTTCTACATTTTAATTGATGTCTTCCACTCTTCAGCCTAAAATAAGGAAATAAATAGGCATATGATCAGAGATTTTCTACATTTTAATTGATGTCTTCCACTCTTCAGCCTAAAATAAGGAAATAAATAGGCATATGATCAGAGATTTTCTACATTTAAATTGATGTCTTCCACTCTTCAGCCTAAAATAAGGAAATAAATAGGCATATGATCAGAGATTTTCTACATTTTAATTGATGTCTTCCACTCTTCAGCCTAAAATAAGGAAATAAATAGGCATATGATCAGAGATTTTCAACGTTTCGAGTGCTGGCTGCTGGGGGAGGCGACTGGTTTTTAACAGCACGGGCACAGTACGGGCAGTGAATAAGAGTGCATAACTAGGCAATACCAGGATGGCTTCGAATACAACTGTGAACGATAAGTTTGGTCACATTGATGTCATAAAATATGTAACTGTAAAGTAACACTTTGAAAATCTATACAAGGAGTGATCAAATAGAAATCAAACTTATGTCACCACAGGTTAGAAAATAATAGTATTGACAAAACCAAAAGCTCACTGAAAAGCTAAGAATTTGACAAAATAAAGCTCCATTTCAATGATTTATAAAAATTAAACAGAAAACTTTTTATGGAAAATTAAAGGTGACATAGTCAAAAGCGTTCTCAAGTTCTTAAACAATTTTGAACATTTCCTGACATTTGACGATAGCGCTAATTCTTTTGATAATTTTGTTAACTCTCTCCTGACTGAAGTCTGTCAGCAAGCCTTGCTTTGACCATTTTCTCTGAAAGTACTCTCTTTTGCTGTACAAGACCTCTGCATCTCTTCTTCAGAGAAGATTCACATCTTTTGCCAAAAAGCAACATCCTCATGATGTTGGACACTGTACCTGATATTTCAATATTGATTGTCGATACTCTGAAACTTCAAAATCCTCCGCTCCATAATATTTGACAGTTTCAAAATTCAAGAGAGAGTCTGCAGTTCGAGCTTTGACAGCATTATCCGCTAAATTCATTCTTCTTTGAAACTTCGTTCGCCACTCCGTGACACCAATCGTGGCAACTGAAAGCAGTAAAAAGTTCAATACTTTTAAGCATTCATAAGTTTCCACATCTGTCTATGCAAGAATCAATGGCAACTTGGTCAGACTAAAGGGTGTAGAAGAAACAAGTGGGGTAAATCACAAACTTTTTTGGGACCGTAATGGGGGAAGGAGATTACTTTCTATTCACTTGTTTTGAATGATAAAACAAATGTGAATAAATAGTCACCAATCCCTTCATGGGGTCTCTTAAGTTGCCATCAACAGTCATCGAGGTTTCAAAATATTGCTCTCGCTCTCACTTGATCCTTATGTACCTACTGCTATCTTTTTCTACCACTGACTTTCATACACAAAGACAACTTTGAAAAAATTTCATTCTGAAATTCACTACGAAGAGACACGAGAAATTCACTCCAACAGAATAAATTTAACAGCATTAAGCTTTATGAATAAGGAGGCAAGAATGAAGAGATGAAAATTGACATACCTAAGTACAACAGCATTGTCACAAAAACAATGAGACCATACCAAAGACTGAAGGATAATGTGAAAAATACCACAGCAACAATGATATCAATGAAGGTCGGAACAAGGTTGAAGAGAATATATGAAAGAATGTTGTTGATGCTTGCAGCTCCTCGATCCATAATTCGGAGCACTTCTCCTGTTTTACGGTTTAGATGCCAACGGAGAGACAGTTGATGGAAATGTGAGAATAATTCGACCTGAGAACAAAAAATGAAAAACACGATGGTAGAACGAAAGCTGAATTCCTTACTTTTTTAAACTATGAAGGATGCTGTAGGCAAACTTCCCCCTCTGTAAAATCATTGAGTAAATAAGTTCCCTTTTACTGCATTGCATTAAGTTGACGCTAGCGCAACCCTAGTATAATTTTTAAACGCAAGCAACCAAAACAAGTGTGGTGGTGTACCCTGCATCACATACACCAATAACTCAAAATTTCTAATGACGAAAAATTGCCAACATCACCGCTTTTTCACAAAATCGGTTTTAAATATTAAAGTACACGGCACGTTTCTTACGGCGCCTGAACCACCGCCAAGTTGTACTTTTTTTTGCAGCAATCAAAACTAGGGACTAATCGGGGCAATAGTTTTCAAGGGCTCAAAGAATTTCTAAGTTAAGTTTAACCGCTAATAAAGTTCGAAAGTTGGATCAGAACACTTTATGAACACGATTTTGAGCATACTGTATCCGAGTGAGCAAGCTCACAGAGGTCACCAGACTCTACCTACTGCTTTCTGTGTCTTTCTCTCCACTATGTCTCCACCATCGCGTTGACCCAACCTCAAATCTTACGGCAGGTAGAGACTTGGCCGGTTGACCGTTCAGTGAGCTCCCTGACTCCGAATACAGTGCGCTTAAAAAAGGGTTCACAAAGTTTTCTGATCCAACTTTCAAACTTTAATTGCAAGTAAACTTGACACAGACATTTTTTGGGCCCGTGCGAACTTTTGCTCTAAACGGTCTCTAGTTTCGATTTATACAAAAAAAAGTACGCTTTGACTGTAGTTTACATGCCATAAGAAACATGCCACGTTCTTTCTCACAGTTTGTTAAGATCCTTTTGCTTAAAGCACAACACACATTTTAATGATAACACTAAAGAGAGAGTTTCCAGTCAACTTGCAGAATAATAAATCCTTTACTACATTGTGGTAACCCTGACACATAATCCATTTCCACCATTTCAAACACTTGAACATTGAAACATAATTTTTTTCCATGTTGTCACCCCTCAGGCACATATCAAGGAAAAGGTTACAGCATTTACTGACGTCTGAAAAAGCGTTGTACCGCGATGCACCCAATCTGAACAGAAATTAAACATATTTTGTTTCACCTTATGTTTCACTTAAATTAGCTAACCCATGTTAAAGTCCGTACTATGCGTGTCTCAAAAATGCAACAAACAATGCTTGGAATATTATGAATAATCATCCCTTTTATTTTGAGAGAAAACTAATCAAAAGATCATGTTTTCGGACAAACAAACAAACAAACAAAAACGCAGTGAAGGAATAATCACCTCAACTTCTCGGGTGGTGTACTGCTGTACTCTGATCCACAAGATTGATCTCAAGTTGTTTAGAAGTCCGGTGCCGCCAGTTCCACCGCCTTGCAAAGCCTTTACACCAGCATATATGAGAACAAGATCCCATCGAAAAAGCAGCGGAGTCGCTGTCATACTGTCCACTGAAAATTATAAAGAAAAATAAGTAACACTGCGACTGGTGTACAGCACTTTAATCAAACTTTAAACAATAGCATCTCGCTTCATTGATTAACAGGAAAGATAAAATTAAAACATATTTAAGTATACTTTGTTTTCGGATTCTGAATTCTGATGTGGGATATTCAGTTATAAGCAGTGGTGGGAGAAAATCAAAAGAGGATTCAGAAACAGGTGATAAAATCAGAAGTTTTTGTATTCGCTTTGCTGCCATTCAACACACCCTCCACACACAAGCAGGAGACTGGATACAGCTGACCCGCAACACAGACCAGTTTCCAATTTTCTGCATTAGACTTCCAGAGTCCAGAAGAAGACACGGATAACAGAACAAGAGATGTGCATGATAAACCGCAAAGTTTTCAAATCGACCTGTAATCATACTATTTATGGCATTGTGCTGATGCTTTTAGTAGCACAGAATAGGTCAGTTTCACTGTCAACAGAATCGACTTTTGATCCTTGATTCTTATAGATTTTGCATAACAATGGTTTTTGTTCCATCAAAATCCGTTCAGAAATAAGCGAGATATAACCCTTTGAAAATGACGGCATTATTGCGTCATTTCGTCGTCAAGTTTGGACCGATTTGCATGTTTGCACTACAGCTATGCAGACCTGTGCAGTGTTGCCAACCACTTTGCTCACGAAAGCTCGCCGCCATATTTTATTTAATTGTTTATGTTCGTAGTTGTTGCTGTGTCCGTGGCTGTTGTGTTATCAGTGTGTGTTTTATTATTGTTTATCATTATTTTATTCACTGTAAATTGACGGATGTTAAAGTTAAATAGTTTGAAATTTCTTTGGCAATCGTTGTCCTTTTTAAAATGACTCATTCTTGCATCACTGCAATCATCACTGGAAAGATACACGGGTGGCGAGCAATTGCGGAAAACGACGAAGTGACGCAATAATGTTGTCAAATGGCTATATCTCGCTTATTTCTGAACAGATTTCGATGGAACAAAAACCATTGTTATTTTCTTGGCATAATCTATAAGAATCAAGCATCAAAAGTAGATTCTGTTTACAGTGCAACTGACCTATACTACAAATAGAATGGGAAACTTGAATTCATTTTGAAATATTTTTCACTTCAGGAATCTTTGGGTCTTGCATCATTACCACAGCTGTGCTCAAACACCGTAGGGCAAAAGGAAATTTTGCAAAATGTAAAACTGCCCTCCCTTCCCTTCCAATACTCTCTTCCTTTAATAAACTTTCCATAACCAAACGACTGGTATTGGTAGGGGATCCGGGCAATCGGTAAATTTTCAAAATGGGTACAATCTGAGAGGAGATTTTAAGCCACTTTGCGTAATTTTTTACCTGGGAAAAACTCCTGAAATAAAGGTATTAGTTACATCAAGAAGAATAGTTGAGGGAAAAAGCCATATGCTTCGCACTTGAATCAAAACTTTTAACTCAAAAGCTGACAACACAGTTGATGAGATCCAGTCATTCATTTTTCAGTGTGCGCACCCTGCAATGAGAGGTTACCATGCAGAATTAGACATCAATTAGGTATCATTGTTTATCCGTGTAAACTTTTAATAGCACTCCATAATTTTGTAGCTAAAAAATCTTAGAAAACACATTATTGTAGCTGATTGGTTTAATGATGGAAAAAAGAGTTTCTATTCAGTAAAATAAATTTCTTACCAATTTCACGGCCTAAAAGCGGAACATACAAATTTACAACTCTGCCAGCAATGAGAAGAGAGAAACACACAAAGACTCTCAGCTGGAGCAAGCAACTATGTTTCGGCCATAAGAAAGGAGCTAAAATTTTCACTTTTTTCCATGAGTTATGCCATGTAGAGCGATTGTCCGTGTTGGGGGACGACTGTAAAAATAAATAAATAAAGATTGAAATAAAATTGTAACTGGGAAGAAACAAATAGTAATAATACGGAGGAAAAAATTGCATAAAGGGACTGCTCACCAGAAATATTTATGGACAGCCAAATCAAGGAGTGTCTTAAAAAAAAGTTCCACTTGAAGATTTCGCCACTTTTTCTTTTTTTACAAAACAAATTCAACAAATATAGATATTTTTCTTCTTCTTCAAAATTGTAAAAATTAATTAGATTAGGTCCCCAGGTTTGCCCCAGTCTCTGGATTAGCTTTCATGTTCATTTTTCGGAGCAAACGGCAGACCCAAGTTTTCCTTTGCTCACTCTTTGAGAGGGGGGGGGGGGGGGGGGGGGAGGATTTTAAGGATTTGAATCAGCCAGGACACTACACCAAGGCAATACACCCAGCAGGAAAGGTTCAATGCAGTGGCGCAAGGAATACAGGGAAGGCACACTACACAATCTTCTTATCTCTGAGTATACGATAGATTGATATGCGCTGCACTGGGTCATTTGCGACCGTTTCTGCATGATCCAAGCTTTGTCTGTACAGTGCGTTCCACATCTTGGAAGCTTGTTAAGTATCTTGCGTTGCATGCATCAAGCATTTCTTGAGTTACAAATCTCAAAAATTACACTCAATTTTTTCAAAGAGCTTCTCTAATAAACGCTCTCACCAGTGACCGGCTGCCGACTTCAGGTAAGGGTCTCATCTAGTCAGGGGTGCAAAATGTGCCCGATCTAGCGATCCGCGGTTCGCGTGAAAGTGAGGAAATTTCTAGAAAAGTGAGGAAATTTGTCCAAATATTTTTGTTTGTTTTTGTTTTTTTTTTTGTTTTTAATAATGGCAATAAGGATTTCCCAGGAAAATAGTGTAAAAAATGAGAAAATATAGGTCATTTTGAGTATATAGGGTGTTGAAATGTTAAAATAACCAAAAAAAGTCATCATTTTCAAATTTTTGTGAGGAAATTTTTTAAAATCCTGTGAGGAAATAAGTCATGGATCGCGTGAAACTTCCGAAGTTTTGGAACATTTTGCACCCCTGCATCTAGTCTGGTTTGAACTGTGCAATGAGTTCTGTGCTTCTTAAAGATCCTTTTGGAATAGCTGAGGTGCTCGACCACATAACAAGAGACGTTTCATATTCCTTGGGTGCAGAAGTCTTCATCTATCTCCAAATGCAGTACACTACCACAACCAGATACAGTTTGCCATCACCTTAGTTTGGGTTACAAGGTCTTGTACAGAAAAGTTCCTTTCCTAAGCCAGCAACGGCTTTCATGGAGTTTGCTATTTATGTTGTACACTACTAATATTGTCCAACAGTGCTTTGCAGGATGAAGGTGCCTTGACTAAGGACAACTTGTCAATTTATGACTATTTGAGTGCATAGCTCTCACTGTTCTTCTGAGTGTGATTTTTCAGTTCCATCAGCTGCTCGACGATCATCCTTCATCCATCAGCACATTCAATTTTTGCGCTTATTTGGCAGAGTTCCATCTCCAGTCTTCAGTATTAAAGACATGTGTTGCATTGTCCACCTGCCCATATTATTTGCCTGGCTGCCCATTATTCTCTGCTGTGTACAAAAGATTGATCAACCTTGCCTTATTTGGGATGATGCAGTCTAAAGTGGTTGAATCCTCAGGCATTTCATTTGCCGCATAGAAGAACCTTCTGAGCACAAAACGTCTTCCCAATCCTCTGAACCTTTCTCCAACAATGACCACCCTGAAAATCCTGCATCATTGACTCGTTAGTCCAGAGTATTCACTCTGCACACTAACTTATTTTGTAACATCATTTCACTATTCTGTAAAACTTAATAAATTTGCCACACTTGTACAGTACCACTGACCTTCATTATCACGTAACTAAACATATTGTCTGTTACTCATTCGTCTTTCACAATCCAACAACACACATGATTGATAGTGCGTATAACTTCTCATGAACTAAAATTAGTTTCACTTATACTACATTGCAATCACTCTTATCTATTAATCACTGCCCATTATTGTTATAACTAGTCACTTTTAACGCCATCATCTTTTCATAATGGCTGATAACACGGCACTGTACATATTATACTCATAGTATACTCCCACATAACGGTGACTCCTCCCCGTTTAACACTAAACCAGATGCTTAGGTACTACTTCATAATCTTCCTGCCGGTCCAGTGCTCCTCTTCCATTGGTTTTTCATCCTCGTAATAGTAATAATATTTCCTGCAGTTTTCTTATTCAAAATTTTGTATTGATTTAAAATCTGATAAGCACCAATCAAATCATCAAATCTGATAAGCATCAGAGCTTTGAGAGAAAAGCGAGAAAGTAAACAAAAATATTGAAAATAGAGTAGTTTAAAAAATTCCAGGCGACCCCCACTTGGTTATTGATATTGAAAAGGAACTCAGGAAGATGGATATTAGAGCTCCATCATAATAGAAATAATAATTAAAAATCAGAATAAGAAAAATATCAAAGAAAATTAAACAATTAATTGGCATTGGCTTACTTCCAAGTTCTCAGGAGTAGGATTGCTAAGATTGAAGTACTCTCGAGAGGTTATGATGCCCGGAGCTCTTATCCCAAGGACAAAAATTATCAATGAAAGTAAGTATCGCATGACATATAGACCCATCTCAATTTTATCTTCTTTGCTGTTAAAGAAAAAAAAAAAGAAAGAAAGAATTAGGACAAGATCTTTCAGAAGAAATTGAAATCTGAAATTAGCTTCATTCATGTAGGATTTTGAGAGAAGCCTTTCTTCTAAACTAAGGTAAATCTTCTACCTTAAATGTAGTTTTCAGCCACCAAAATTCTATCGTCTGAACGAAGTTAAATTACTGGACAGTTATTTTCAGGGATACAAAAAGACCACTCGCAGGCCAAGATATTTGAAATGGAAAGGATTGTTCACAATTAGAAGTTTGGATTTTATAAAGATATGGATCTGGCATTAGTTTGCTTGTTTGATATTAAGGCTGTCTACATGAATAACTCTGTTAGTCGAGCACTGTGAGACTTTGCTGATGCTATGGCATCCATTGGTAAGTTTCCTCCTAGCAAAAGGCTACTTATGGCTGGCTATTAATTAACAGGCAATGAAATGATGGTTACCGTTGCAATATAGCCAAGTCTCACTCACATCACTCATCAATAGCATCCAGAGACAAATAGAGACCTTGCACTATGCCTTCGCGCGGTGTCCACTTTTCTGGTTCAATTTTGGTCGGAACTCATCGAAACAACAGTCAACATTCGCATGTTGACTGATGAGCGCGTAGTTTGCATTCGCCAAGCAAAACCTGTTTCCGTTTCCTGGACCGCGGACCAATCACAGCCTTTTGTTGAGCTCACCATCCAACATTATGCGAAGGTTGATTGTTGAGGCCGAATGAGGCCCGACAAAAGTAGTTCACGAAAAGTGGACACCGCGCGCAACCACAGGAAGAATAGGGAGTGCACGGTCTCTATTTGTCTCTGATAGCATCACTCGTAAACAGGCTAAACGATCAATTTGATGAAAAAGTAAGTGATTGGCTCAGTCCTGATGTTTTGTGGGCCCTTGTTTCTGACACCGGTTGACTTGTTAGATTATTTTACTCACGTTTTCAGCTGGAACCACCAGTTGCTGCCACTAAGATTGACTAACATTAAGTTCTCTCCTAAATAAAGCATGGTCCAAAATAAAAGGAGCACAAGCCCATGGCCTCGAGAGGGTACTGAGGGTAAAAGGTGATGACGTTCTTTAAATATTAGGATTAAAGAAAAAATAATTGGCACAATCATAGCGATGGTCGAAAAAATCTGGAAATCAAGAGAAAAGAGAAAATTTTAGAAAAGATCTCAAGGTGAGTTATAGATTAGTGGTAGGATCTTGAGGGTTGTCTCTACAAAACAGAGAGAAAGCAAGTTTCACTGTATATCTGTCCACGCCCCCTCCCGCATTCTAATTGAATATTAAATATTGACTAGAGGTTTGAATGCATTTCTACAAGTCCACTAGCAAGCTAAATTCAGACTTAATATGACTTGAAGAACACTCATATTTGACATCCATCCATTAAATGATCAGAATTAAAGTTTCAGAAATAATAAAGGCTAGGTTAATCTTTAATATTTAAAATTTGTTCAACTCAATCCTCCTTCCGGCACAGAGACAAATAGAGACCCAACACACCGTATGCTTCCCGTGTTAGAAAAGTGAAGCAAGTTTAGCAGTCACAGTTTTGGTCAGGAGTCACCGACTGCAACGATAAACATTGCCTACTGTTGAATGGTGAAGCTCAACAAAATGCTGTGATTAGTTCGCCGTCCCGGAAACGGAAACAGGTTTTGCTTTTCGAATGCAAAACACACGCACATCAGTCAACAGTAGGCAATAGTTGGCTGTTGTTCCGATGAGTTCTGACCAAAATTGAGCCAGAAAAGTGGACACCTGTTGCAAGCTTTGTGCTGGGTCTCTATTTGTCTCTGTTCCAGCACAATAAATTACATGTTGGAGGGTTTGCTTGTTTTTACTTTGTACCGAGGAATGCTATAAATCTAAAAGTTAAGTTTCATGTGCGCTCCTTTCTGTTTTGGAAGAGTTCTAGTTCATCAGTGCAAAAAAGATTTTAGATTGCAATATTTTCAGTGTATAAAGAAAGTGGCAAGAGTCACCCCTTCTAACTTTTGAACGGTTGCAAGTAAAAAAACCCAACTTAGTGGAAATTAATAAATTAATCCGAACTACTTTTTAGCGTATCCAAAATTTCTAGAAGCGCCCCCAACTCAAAATTTTCAAATGGAAACCCCCATTTAGTGAGAGGGAGGTCGGACCACCACAGATGACCAAAGGATGACCCCTGAATTTTCCACCATCTCAAAAAAAAATGTCCATCAAAAGTTTGTGTCCAAACCTGGGTGCAGCATCAAAGTTTTTAACCAGAGCTGGCTAAAAGCAGAAATCGTCGCCGAACGTGTGATTAGTCTGATTAGTAATTTATTAGCACCAAGGCTTTGTTCTTTTGGCAATTCCATTTCTCCATAGAGTAACAGAGAGGAAGAAAAGAATGGGCTGATGAATCGTACACATTCATAGCAACGCAGAGTAAAGTAGATCCACAGCAAAACAAAGCTCGAGTTCTATCATAATATGCGTGAAAATTCATCCACACCAAGGCATAATTCTTTCTTTACTTTAAATATTTTCTGCGAGGTGTGTTTGTGTGTGTAATTGGTTCAAAACTTTCGAAGCTTCAGCTGGGACTCAGAGTGAAAACAAAACATTGTTTTTAACAATTAGTCCAGTCATTTGGAGGTTCCACCTGAAAAAAAAAAATGGTGATAAGGGGGAATTGACATTTTTTGGCTCAGTTTTGCGTCCTTTATAACATACTAATTTTTCCCAACAGGGGACACTAAACCGAGCCAAAAAGCGTAAACTTCGACTTTCCACAATTTTTTTCCAGGTAAGGCCGTTTCTTTCCACCAAATGACTGGACTAAATGTATAAAAAAAGAATAAGAAAACCACATTCTTTATTGGCTAAATGAAATTCTAATACCTTAATATGTTTCTGAAAAAATACAGACCATACTTATGAGCCGTCTTTTTTTTAAGTCTATGTTCGTCCTCAGAGGACCAGTGTGGGTCATGGAGGTAATTTTTTTAAATTATGGAGGAACATGAATGAGTAGCACTTATTATGACTAGTACTGATTGCCAGCAACCAAGATACTTTGCAAGCCAAGCTCACAACAAATTCACAAGTTGCATCGACTAAGTAGGAGAAAGATGGCTACACGGACTAAAATTAAAACCAATTAAAAGTGCTGCTATAAGAAAGGCAATAGTTCAGAAAAATTACCATGTATCCGTAAATGGTTCCATGATTTATGATGATTGCTTCCACGATAAATCGAGCAATAGTTGCGATAATGAGTAATACCGTGAAGGCAATCTGTGCTTGAAAAAGTTTGGATGTGGACAACAATACCATGACTGGCGTGCCATACTTGCGATAGTAGAAGAGTTGAATTGTTCCAGCAATAAGAACAAATATTGCCAGAAAACCGGTGAATACAGTCTCCATGAAACACCGAGATACGCCATGATTGACCCAAATCTCAGTAAGGGTTTCATTTGGCGGACAAAAGGGCATCATCTTGCTTCTTCCAATGACCTGCAAAAAAAAAATTGAAACGAAAAATTTTAAACACTGACCCTAACATTCCAAATACAAATTACTTTGCTGCCCCCAACACTGGAAATAACAATAGACAAACATGAATTCCACACATTTAAAATTCACACGACTGATTTTCGTATTTCCTTTGCCTTTTCTTATTAATTGAGATACAGATACAGTAACAAAAAATTCTGTTTGCTTCAAGATTTTACTTGCCCCTGCGAGAGGGGGAGGAGGAGTAAAAACGTACTCAACACTCAATCAAAATCTTGATGAGCATGAATGTTTCCCCATGTCGCTTACGGTCCGTCGCTTGATTCCTGATGGATGGTTTTTGTAGAGTAAACAGACAAAGCAGTGTACCCTGGACCTCATGTCTGACAGTCTGACCTTCAGACATGCAGCATGTTTATTGAGTTGCTGCAGTTCTGCAATAATGAGGTCTTGAGTGCCAACCGAGTGGCACCTGACACGCGGAAAAGGGCTTCAACGATAATTTAGATTCTGGTCGGATCTGACAGCAAAGTTACATAACAGTGACTAAGGTCCAATAAAACTTAGTGTTAAGACTCTCTTCTCGTATATTCAGGAGTTAGCAAAGACAAAAATTGACTCTAAGTCGTCATGTACTTTACTTAATAGTTTGCGCAATCTTGGGTGGAACTAAGTACAGTAGGGAGTTCGAGTAACTTAAAGTGAATCATGCTTACATACGGCACGTCTAAGTAACTCTACAAGAGAGGTGACACTTTTAGAAAAAAATTTAAAAGAAAGTAGTGATGAGTTAAGTCCTAAGTGAAGGGATTAGGCAATAGGAAACAATCTCATCTTCAAAGTTGACTTATAATGAAAAGGGGGTAAGTAACTTTAGTGATAGGAAAGTAGGGAACTTATTCAATTCAGTTCAATGATGCAGCAACTATTAGAACTTACCTCTGATAAAATAGTAATTTAGGAATTCATCAGCATTTTAATTAGCCCAATTGTATCACCTGAGTCCATTCAACATTCTTGAAGAGAGCATCGAGTGCGACCATCTTCTTCAAACAATCAGCCGAAAATTTCTCATCCACTTGAGACAAAACACAGATTTAAATTCAAAATAAAACGTAAAAGAAAATTACTTCAACTCCTTCTTTCATGCTGGGAGAACTTGGAAGTGTCACACTCACACTTTCGACACTTTAAATACTCGTGAGAAAATACCTACATAACAATACGTAACTTTTTAATCGGGCTATTGATATATGATAACAGCAGGTTTTGAGGTTATGATTTTGTTTATACTAACAAGATACTCGATACTGGACACTCACGTGGCCTGAAAAATTTCTCCGGGACCGCATGAATTGTGTTGCCAAAAATTTCAATTTTATCGTTTCTCACTTTTGTCTCGTTTCGTTGTGATATTATTTTATATAATACTTTTTCACCTCTCGTAAATATCCAGAGTAAGTTTGAATATTTCGCCCAATTTATCTTCTTTTACTCCTTTTTTCCTGTCCCTCTTGATTAGTGCCTATGCAAGCGCAAGCAGGTTGCTTCGATAATTTTGTCAAATGCCATTTTCTTGACGTACAATTTTAATTTTTTAAGGTTTTGGGACCTTACATGGTCTTCATGAACAAATCTTTAATGTCAAGCGTTTTGAATCATCGGGCGAGAACCTTACTATTTTTAATCATACTTACTGCAGCTTGTCAAACTAGAAGCATTATCAATTTTTCTCATTGATCTAAGGTAAACCTCTGTCACTTTATTCTAAGTTTTTGAACCGGAGCGCGAAGGAACGCTGCACTTTTTTATGCAGTTTGCCAGCATGGTTTGGCCGGTTTGGGTGTTCCGCTGTAGCGGAATGGGACAAGCCAACCACTCTGAATAGTTGGTCCATCGATCCCGATTGTGGTTACGTTTAACCAACCGAACGTAACTCGTTGAGGAATGAAAAAATTAGCCCCCATTCAAGATTGGTTTAGACAATGATGTCAAAGAATTGTCAATTCTGGAGATTGTCTGATGTTCCAGTTGTCATGTTATCAGTGCTTTAACATTTCTGTTTGGATGGGACATTGATTTGGGTGAGCTGAAGTCACAAACTTAATTTAGGTTGTTTCAGAAAAGTTTGCCAGAGACAGTAAGTAATGTGTAGAGTTCAGTTTAGAAGTGTAGGTGCACCCAGACCGATAATCTTTGGAATTTTTCAACATTATTTCTTATGCTATAAAATGAAAATTAATGTGAATGAATCAGAGAGTTGTCTTTTCTTTGAGGAACGCTTTGAAATCAATTACTCATGGTCGGGGGCAAGTTGTACTTTTGATTCGAAGGAATGGCAATTGAAAATTTGCCAAAGATTGTGGTCTAGGTGCGCCTACACATCTGAAACTAACTCTTTCAGTTAAGGTCCAGCTTCTTTAATACCTCTCGCTTTAAACAATACTATGTTTTTCTCTGATTAATGTGTAGGTCAGCAAAATGCCACAAAAAAGTCACAAGAAAGTTAAATTAGAACAGAAAACCAAGACCAAAATTAAATCTTTCAAAACTGAGCTACCCAAAGGCCAGAATGTGACTGACACTACTTTTAAAGTGAGGAAAATCCAATTGAAAGAACAGTTTGCTGAACATGATGAAAGTGAAATTGTATCAAAGAAGAAACTAAATGTCAAAGTAAGTAGTTTTTGCATTCCAATTGTGTTTTCTTTTTTATGCAAGGAAGGCCTCAACGCTTCCTTTCTGCGTAAAGGGTAAGGGGCGCAAATCCTTAAGTGGTTCCCCAAAATTCTGTTGTAACACTGGAGACAAAGAGGCACACCTGATAGATTACCTGTTGGGGCGAAAGCTTGTGAATTAGTAAGTAATGGGGAAAAAAGGGAAACCGTTACACTTCCCAGCCCATTTACTATAGTACATTGAAATTATGAGCGGAATAAAACTAATTTATGAGGGATAGTTTTCACTGATATGAGTGCTTGTGTATTTTTTCTAAGAGTTGCCAAAATCTTGGAAATTTATGATTTCTCCTAAACTTGAATTCTCAAGGTAGAGAAAACAAGGTATGTGAAATGCGTGATATTCACCGCTAGGGTCGTTCCAATTGCCAGCAAGTAATGACGTTGGCTGGTCAACTCCCATGTTAATCAAATGGGAGAAAACTGGCTACGTTAGCTGGCCAATGCATGTCAACGGAGTTTGAAAATCCCGCTCCCTCGAGGGAATTAAGCTGCACATACCTGGTTTCATCTACCTTGTTGATTTCTAGAAATAGGACAAAAAGGAAAAACTCTACAAATTGCATTGCTAATGCTCTAGCTTAAGTAACAAAACAGTGGTAGGTGTGTACTGTGTAATTACTTAACCTTGATGGCATTATTTGTCAATTAAACAGAAGTAGTACCCTGTGTGGGCTATTTCTGATGTATAACAAGTATGAGTAGGAAAAAAGGAAATAAAAAGAATAGATACCAGTTATAATGCCTCTCGTGACCTCTCCCCTGTTGATTTCATAAAAATTTGCGTTCTTACTCTGCGAATTATCAGTTCAAATAAAAATGAGGAACTTTTTTATGTTTCGTGAGCTTATGCTTCACACAGTAAGTAAGCCCAAGGTTGAAAGTTCCTGTTCAGGGTTGAAAATTGTATCATTTGACCTTATAAGGGGTATTACGGAAGTACATAGATATCAGTGGCAGAAGCAAGGGCGTGCCGAGGCCTCCGGAGAGGGGAGGCAAGATTGCAACATTGCTGCCCTCAGCAAATCGCTGCCCATAAAAATTATGAATTTGATGACCTTTCCTTTTTTTTTTGCCGCCTTTGGAGATAAATTTATAAATTCGATTACCTTTTTTTTTCTTTTTGGGCCCCCGGAGAATGCCACCGGGGGCAAGGGTACCCACATGCTCCCCTCTCCGTACGCCCCTGGACGTTTAAGCAACATTAGGAACCCAGGAACAGCAAAAGTTAAAGATTTCCACTTTTGGGAATATTCCCAGAAATATTTTCCGATGATAAATTTCTGGAAATTTGCAATCACTGGAAGTTTTTTAGTCCTTTAATTTGACCTTCTTTAACCAATTTCATCATTCTCTTCAATCATGTATTTATTTCACCAGGAACTGATTTCAAGATCCAAACATCACAATGCAAAAATGCGTAGTGAAGCTCTCTCAGGCCTTCGGGAAGTTGTCCTGTCAAGAGGCCAAGAAGTCTTGAAGTCATTTCTGGTACCAATATTGGAAGCAACTGCTCAGCTTGCGATGGACATGGATTCAAGCGTACGACAAGAAGCCATCGCTCTGCTAGGCAGTGTCCTTAATAATGTAAGGATTCATTCATAACTTCATCTGGATTTATTATTGTCAGTTTCTGTAAAAGATTCTGCTAATTTTAATTTAGTGCATGCCGCAAATGAAATGAAAAAGAAATTTGTTAGCAAAATGACACCTTCCAATGATTGATTTTTCAACGTCAACTACAGAATTGACATTTTCTTGAGTTTTAATTTTCATTTACTGTTTTAACTTTGTTTTTATTGTAAATTTTTTCCTGTTCAGCAAGCTGATCATTCATTTTTTTGTTACATTGATTGTTAAGACTGTTCATGAATGATGCCATTAGTAAGACTTGGTTCTGCCCATTAATTAACAGCATTACTCATAGACAGTTTCAACAATCAGTTTTTACAATAAAGCAAATGATCGGTTTGCTGGTGGATCATGTTTCTGTTTTTGTCCTCTCTTGTAACTAGACGGTGTTTGTATTATAAAAAAATAAATAAAGAAGTGAGATCCTGTTACAAATTTACAACAGAATTACTCTGGATTTTTACAGGTTGATGAGAATCAGCTAGTCCCCTTGTTGGAACCTCTGACGCGTTATTTGGCGTGCTGTATGAGCCATTTGGATCCGGACATTCGAACAGACTCTTTGCATCTTGTGGATGTACTTTTAACTCTTCCTCCTGAGTATTCTGCAAATCATTTTACCTCTACTATTTTTCCAAGATTTTTAGATATGATCTCTTCTTCAGCTGGAGAAAAGAAAAGAGTTCTGCTTGTCGATTTAAATGTAAATACTACAAGCACGCTCTGGAGGGTTGGTGTTCTTATCAGACTGCAGGGATTACTGCAAGCAATAGTTCAGTATCGTACATCAAAACTTAGAGGTACGTCACTTTGCTTCTTTTAGTAAAAAAACTAGGGGTGTGCGAATCCGCGTATTTCGAATCCAAAATTTTTTTCGGATTCAAAATTTTCGAATCCTTTTTTTTTTTTTTTTTTTTCATATACATTTATAATTTTTTCGTTTCTCTAACTATTCTTTTCCTTCCATCTGTTTTTTCTTCCTCTTCCCCTCTATACATTAGCGCCTGCTAAAATGACGGAAACTACTATCATCACGATTCGGTACGAATGCGGCGCCGGCGCGTCTTCCGAATATCGATGAACCTAAACGGGGATAACGGGCGGTAATCGATCAACACCAAAAGTGCGCGCGACCAGCGAAATAGAATAGTAAAGATAAATCAGAAAACAAATATTTTCTTCTCAGTTTTCATTACATCGTAAGGAAAATAAAAGCGCCGCACTTTAAAACAATTTTTTTCGAACTTTTACGGCGCGGATTCGGTTCGGATTCGGGAAAATTTGATTTTAAGATTCGGATTCGGAACGAAAAAATTGGATTCGCACACCCCTAAAAAAAACAGTACATGCTTTAATGTTCTTAAGCAAATTATTTCTTTGTTATTGGATGGAGTCGAAGGCTGTGAAAGCTGAAGCTGTAGCCAATTTGTTTTGATTCAATGAAAGGGCAGCGAAGACGGTGAAAATGATCTAATAGCCCTCGATCGTATGCACGTTTCTCACAGAGCTCAAAATTAAAGCCCCTTTGAGATTACATCATACTTAACGTTATATTGCTGCCGATTACTGTCAACTAAATCCTTGAGACGATACGGTGATTTGCAAATGTCTTTATCAAATCAAAGCAGTCTTTCGCCTTATGCTACTTACGTAAATGAAACTTGCATGCAAATCCTACGGGTTGGTTAGGAGAAATGTGGAGCAAAACCTCTTTCATCGCCAAAGTCCTAATTTGTGTTACTTTAATTTGTGTCAGGTGTTTGGAATTCCTAAAGAACTCTCATGTTCCAAAAATTTGAAGAGGAAAGTTTGCTGCATTTACTATTTTTTTATACGTGTAACTGATTCATAATTTTTACCGAAAGGGTCACCCATGTGATCTGTTTTCTGCTGAATCTTCTTCTTTATAATGTGAATTGTTGGTTTTCTCTGTCCCATTTGTGCTGACTTGTGTAATTACTTATGACAGGGTGCAGCACCAATAGCAGTCTGAAAAGTATTCAGTGGTCAGACAAAGAAGCAATGTATGTACCATTGTATCATTGCACGCACAATAGTTATTTGAAAGCTGAACCTTTGGATCTGAACAAGTTGGCATTTCAGAAACGGATGGACTTGGAATCTAGTAATTTTAAGGTTTGTCCGCAACATTTATTAATTTATTATTTATTTATGTGTGCTCTAGGTATGTACTTCCTTCCCATTCTTGAGAGTGTTTCGCAGGTCGCTGTATCTCCTCTCTTTCCTATCCTTTGTTTTGAAAATAAACAAATACGTAAATAAATATCAGCATAACAAACCACTGTGTTTGGGAGGCTGGACTTTATTACTAATTTATTTATTAGTAGTAGGAGAATATGTTTGTTTGAAAGAGCCTTTCTATCTGAGGTCATTTACACAGTGAAAATGAGTACAAGTTAAGATAATTCAAAATTATAGGTGCTATTTATCTATGTATATTTATTTATCTATCTATCTACCTACAGCTATATTTTTATTAATTTATTTACACACCCTTTTATTTATTTAACATAAGAGAGCAGAGCTCTTAACAACATATCACGTTTGAATGCAATTAATTTCTTTCTTTTCTATTCTTATCAGTCGGGGCACAGCCGTATGTCTGCATTGATTTTATCCATTTGTTTTCATTCTATTCTATCTTACAATTTTATCAGCTTCAGAGATGATGAGTCTTTTGAACTTCGACTGATATTTTATTTATGTTGGTTTTTTCCAGTACTATGCTGATGTTTTAGTGCCACTTCTGGCTGATTCGTTTACTGAGGTAGCCACGGATATTAAAAATTCGCAGAAAGGTAAATTTATTTTTTTCCATTTCAATAAGCATTTGATTTTTCTCAATCTCTTCTGAAATTTTTAAATGAACATTGCGAGTAACCAGAAGCGGATTTGCGATGTTGTTCAGACATAAACCTGAATCACGCAAACAAACAAAAGAAGAGGATAGTACCTCCTTTCCAAATCAACAACTTGATCTAGAATCATGAAATCCATTCAAATGCTTGGAAAAACGTTCGGCGATATTGCTGCTGTGCGGTTTGCATAAAAGCGTTCATTTGGTGCCTTTTATTTATCAACAGGCAATGGGACGTTGGGTTGCAGAATTTCCTAACTTTTGGGCGACACTCATGTCACAGCACTTTTTTCATAAATGCTCCTATTCTCTCCCGTGTGATTAGAAAACGCCGGCATGAAAGAGGTCTATTGTAAGTCCGCAAAATCATTGTGATTGTGAAAAAGGATAGCTTATGTTTCCCATAACTACAAGCGTGGTTAGAATATCTACGTATGGTTTTAGGTTTAAACTATCTGTTTTGTATCATGTGTTCTCTGTGTTTTAGAATTCACTCCCTAATTTTTTTTTTTCTCTTTGGTCTTTAGTGTTTCTAATCTCTGTGGAAGCAGCTGCTCTTCTTTCTTGTACAAGCGATATAATTTTAGCTCTTTGGGACTTGCTAAACTCATCTGAATCTTCAGTAGAGCATGTAAGTATAGCTGAAACTGAAATCATCATCAGTTGAACTCAAAGAATACAAAAGAGTGTAGTAACATTCAACATGGGTGGCACGAAGCTCATTCATTCATGAATAAGTTTCCGTTTAATTTTTTACTAGAACCTTTATTTATTACATATTGTTAAAGCTGTATCAATGTATCCAAAGTTACAAGAAGAAGAAGTAGTGGTTTCTTACTCACTCATTGTTGCAGTCAATAGAACCATATCAATCAATTATTATCATACGATCATGTGATCCTTTCATTAAACCTATAGTTTATAGTTAATATATGTATGAAAGATCTTTAATTCATGGTTGAGTACTTATTTCAATACCTTCATTATGACAAAATAAAAGAATTAAACAAGGACTCAAAGTGGAAAGAAACTGGAGGAAATTTTTCCTTTCCATGTTTTTTTTGTCTGTAAAAAAATGCTACCCTGCTTTTAATGCCTTCATCAGCCTCACTAACCCTGAGTCTCTTTCAGAATCCAATTAAAAATGATCTGTGAATATCTGCGTAAAAAGCTGTCGAACCCCTTCTGTAAAATGCTGTGAATCAGTATTCAATTATTTATGACCCTTCTGCTCTTTTTTCTAAGGAAACCCTGATAAAGTTTACGCGCTAAGTCTCCATTTACTTCTTTTTTTTTTTTTTTTTTTTCAATATGCAGCTAGCCTGGTTCAGAGACAAGTATGCTGAGATCATCTGTAAAAAATTCATTCACTCTAAATTTCCATTCAATATTGGGTTTAGTGATCGAACAGAAGAAAATGAAAAAGTTTTCAAGTTGTTTGAAAAGAGTAAAAGGTCAATGGACAGGTCGTGCATTGAACAGAATCTCAGTCTATGTCATATTGCTGCATTAATGATACCACAAGCATATCCCGAAACTATGGTAAAATATCTATTCAGTAAGTATCATCTCATGTCCTTATTTGAAGTTATTTCATTTGATAGTCGTAGAGGAGAGCTTGTTTCAGAAGTGTAGGTGCATCTAGACCATAATCTTTGGCGACTTTTCAATTTTCATCCCTCAAATCTAAACAAAACTTGTCTTCGACTTTGAGCTTCTAATTTAAACCCCTTATGGGCCAGGCACGAGTAGACTCGGTTTTCTCCCATAGTCTATTGTTTTAGTCTTCAATCTTCATGTAGACTAAACGCGAATATCGACAAAAACAGCCACAAGATAAGGTTTTGTCGGGCAAGGCGCCTTCAATTTGTTGTATAGGCAACTCCAACTTCTTCGAGTACGAACAGTTAACTACCTTCCCTTTCTAAACGGAAGAGTGCGGTTGTTCTTTTGAACTAATCTGGTTCTTAGAGGGTTAAAGTGTTCCTCAATGAAAAGACAACACTCAAATTCATTTTCATTTCGAAACAAGAGAAATAATGTTGAAAAATTCCAAAGATTATCGGTCTGGGTGCGCCTACACTTCTGAAACCACCTACCTATCATTAATTGTTTTAATTAATGACAGTAAACAGTTTAAATACCTTGATGCAAGTTCAAGAAATATGTTTAAGAAAATAGAAATCAATCAAACTTGGAACTTGATATTCGTTCAATGACTGTCCTAACTTGGCGCTCATTCAACAGTCATTAATTTCTATGAATTTATTCATGTTTCACCTTGATTTATGATTGACGGGGAGCAGAAACAACCGACTATACACCTCCATTTTTTCTTTTTTTATGGATGTGGGAATTACCTGTTAGAGTTGTTTTGATTATAATGAAACATGCAGCTGGGCCCTGTTCCACCAAAAGTACAAGTCCGAGTACAAGTAGTAGTTACAAGCGTTAAGAGCGTTACTAGCATTAAGAAACGCTTGTAAGTACAACTTGTACTCGGACTTGTACTTTTGGTGTAACAGGGCCCTGGTGTTCTTAACAGGGTTTTAAATGTATTTTTAAAAATCACTGTGCACATAAATCTAAGCTAGAAAAGTTCATTGTACATACAGTAAAAGCTCGCTGTGTCGGACGCTCAGTTACTCGGATTTTTCGCCGAGTCGGATTTTTTTCCCGGTCCCTTGAATTGCCCCATAAGACCAATGTAAAAAACGTCGGCGTAAGTCGGAATTTTTCAGAGTCGGATTTTCGCTTGTCTCGGATTTTTTTCCGGTCCCGAGATGACTTTTTTTTTTTGAGTCGGACAAAATTGCAGATAAACGAATAAAAGAACCCAAGAACAGATTGCCGAGTTCAAATTTTTGTTTGCGTGTTCATGTCATAAATCAAACCAGCCGACCCACCTTTCATCTCTACCACACGCCGACTTCGCGGCGGGGCAGTGAGTGTCGTGAGTGATGCGTCGCGCGTCCTCGTGATAACACTGCAAGGACCCCGAAGAGAGTTTCCAATACGATCGGCATTTAATTAAAGACGACTCCATGCCACAGGGCCAAAAAAATGTTGAGTACTCGCTAAGTCGCTAAGCAAGAGGTACGTGCTATGTAAAACGTACGGTCGGCAAACGTTCGCTCAACATTGAGGTTATGTAGCACTCCTCGTACACCCTTCGCAAGTCTCGGACGTAAAAGACTTCGAGGATTAGAAGTCTTTTGGTCCCGGAAAGGACCGACTTTTTTGGGCCCAGCAGTGTTGCCATGGTGGCATCATTATGCTAGCCGGAAACGGAAGACGAAATACGACAGGGTGACAAGATGAGGAAACTGATCGGAAACAAAGGAAGAATGGCACGCAACACCAAAGTCTTGGCGCGACACGGCACACTTGGACACTTAGGAGAAGAAAAAAGGGGGGGGGAATCGGTGAAAAGTAAACAAAAAAAAAATGCAGAGTTCAGCAGACCAGATGATTCATCAACGACACGAGAAAATCTCTTGCGTCGGTGTGATAGTGTGATACCTCCCCCCTCTCCTTCATACTAGATGCTGCGTCCGAAAAGACCAATTCCTTCAGACACCTCCAGCGCGAGCTCCAACCAGACTCAGCCTAGAGTCCCTTGATGGAAATATTGTATAGGGAGTACCGACACGAGCTCAACGAGTTCTGATTGGTCGTTGGTTTTAGGCTCTCACGGAGTCGAGCAGGAGTCGACGACATCGAAGGCTCCACACGAAAGGAGTCGATTCATAGAGGAACGTATGGGAACGGACCGGAATGCCGGCAAATCCGCCAGTTCACCACTGGTCCACTGTCGAACTTAACCTTCGAATGCGTTCACGCGGTCGACAAAATCGACTCCTGTCAAAATGCATAAAGTGTCGTGTCGGTACTCCCTATACAATATTTCCATCAAGGGACTCTAACTCAGCCGCGAGCCGCTCTCGTGCTCGTGGCGCCGGTTCAGCGGCAGGCGGCCCGCGGCAGTCATCGTGTCGCAACGAAGAATCTCTATTGCTTCGCGGTAAAATTGATAAGACACCCATCGGGAGTTTGTTTAGTTAAGCGGCAAAACCTCTTTTCCCACATCCGAGTTGCTGACACAAGTGTTGGGTACAAAATCGCCAAGAAAATACTGGTTTTTTCGGGAAACTTCGCGCTGAGTCGGATTTTTTGGGGAAAAATCCGACTCAGTCGTAATTTTCATGAGTCGGACTTTCGTTAAGTCGGATAAATGCCGTGGTCCGAAGACGATCCGACACATCGAGCTTTTACTGTATTTATTGATAATGATACAGAATTTGCGAGAAGGGTTTGCAATAGTGCCGGATTTAAAGGGTTAACTGGGACGAAGTATGGCAACTAATTGATGCATGAGGCTAATTTTTTTATGCAGGGAACATGATGGAACACAACGGAACGGGTTACTCTTGATTACTCTTGATTACTCTTAGTTTGGAGTGTTTCGTCCAACATGCGATTTAAAAAAAATACTTTATCCAAATGCTGGTATTGTGTTTTTGTTTACCTAATTGAATTGTGTAATTTTTTGTGGAAAGGCTCTTTCAATTTGTTTTCCAAAATGACATTTTTGCTGTAGATTAGTCAACAGGTTAAGAAACTAGAAATTAGAGCAAAATTGATGAGTTTAAGGTTTTACTTCAGTGGAATACAGGTAACCGCAATCAGTGGATTGACTTGTTGGAGTGGTTAGAGTGTTCCATTCCATTTCGATAGAACACTCAAACCGCTTTGGATAACTGCAATAAAAAACCGTAAGTGTTCCGCCATGTCCAAATAAAAAAAATTGCCAATGGATGCACTGGTTGAAAAATAGTTTTTAGATAACTAGATTTTAATATCTTGACAGCGTTACGATATGACAAATTATTAGCTTTTAAAACATGTACGGGAACACATGTAAGTTTGTGACCCCGCTAAAAAACTTTTATGGCAGTGACCTAATTAAATTACAGGAATCAGTCATTTTTTTGTTCACCAGCTGATTAACCCTCTCGGGCCTAGGACACATAAGTGATAGAAATTTAAACTTTTTTTCTTTTCATTTTAGGTTATCTGGATGAAGCGACAAACATCAACAAGAATAGGGCGACTACATTGTTCTTGTGTTTAAAGGCCTTGATCAAAGCAAAGAAGAATAGGAAGACTAAACTGAAAGGAATTGATTTTCCGCAGTTGATCCGACGAGTCATAATTTTGTACGACAAAGTCAAAGAGACTGAAGATTCGGAATTGGCTTTTGATCTTTTGAGCTTATTAGCATCTGTAGTCACTGACAGTCATTTCAAGCAATTGCACAAGTAAGCTTCCATTCAAATTCTCCCAATAAATTGCACTCTCTCGATTCTCAACTGTATCCCTGGGTAGGGTTGTGCGGTACTGATTTCGGTATTTTTTTGGTATTTAGCTCTGTCTTTGACTGCAGCCTCTAAATGAGTGAGATTGATAAAACTGCCGTGGGTGACATAAGCCAGAAGCCAACTAAACACTATATAACTGTCAAAGTATTGATTCGAATTCCCTAAAAGTTATGTAAAGTACCAAAAAAATCTGCCAGTTTGGTATTTTACATAACTTTAAGGGAATTCAAAGGTATTATGATGTAGAAATGCTACTTTGACATTTTCATAGTATTTAGTTGGCTTCTGACTTACGTCACCCATGGCAGTTTAATCAGTCTCACTCGTTTAGAGGCTGCAGTCAGAGATATAGCTAAATACCGAAAAAATACGGAAATCAGTACCGCACAACCCTATCCCTGGGTAGTGGTGTAGACAAGGCCCTCATACTCTCTGGGGCTGAGAGCCCTGACCCTAAAAGGCCCTGCCTGCAAGGGGTTGGGGACTCAGGTGCCTTGGATAAAGACCCGTCTAGAGGAAAAGTAAAGGTCAGGTCATCCACCTTTACCGTGTCACTGAGCTTTATCTAATTGACGTCATTCCCGGAATAAACGCTCATAAAAAAACATGTGTTTTTCTGAGAATTCAGTATTGTGATCAAATAGAAATGTTCGTCTGAAAAGTGCACCGTTTATTTTATGAGCTCTTTTTTTCGAAATGGCTTGAATTGAACTAAAATGAAAATATGTTTCCTCAACAAAATTTCTTGTGTCAAAAAATAGGTACATAATTTTGTTGAATGAAAAACCCTGTTTATCATGTATGTATCTCTATCAGTTAGATAGGTGTTACTTAAGATAAGTTACTTGGGATAAATTATTGCTGTGTCACACTGCAAAAACTACAATCTTAACTCAAGCATTGCTGCTAGAAGCTCATTTTTACCAAAATTGCCAACGACCGGAGTTAGCCGTTTGTTTTTTTTAGTGATGTGACCAAGATTGACCCCCTTCTGCAACAGGTGTTGCAAATGTTCCCCAAAATATTTATCAATCAATACTGTATACGTATTTAGTGATTATGTAGTTGTGAATTGCGGTCTTATATTTTTCGATTTTTTTTTTACTTTTTAATTTTTTAATTTAGGAATCCAGTGGTTACCCAGTGGTTGGGATCATTACCAGAATTACTCTGTCAAGAAGTCATTTGCTTCAAAACCTTAAAAGTAATTGCTCAAGTGGCTACTCATGCGATACCCAGTTTTCTTTTTGGACTCGAAACGTGGATTGAAGCAATTTTAGGTATTGTATTCAAGATTTTCTATTATTTTAAGATGGATGAGCTGGTCTGTGTGGTGTAGAGGTCAAGGCAACTTGCTGCTAACCCAGAGGTCCAAGGTCTAAGCCCTGGAGATTGGTTTTATTTTTGGCAGAAAAGCTTGGCCACATTGCTGTAATTACCTATGAGATTATTACAGCACAGTTCACTATTGCAGGTATTACCTGTAACTATCTAGGGGCTTACACAAACCTCTTATCCTGTGGGGGGAGGGGGGGAGGGGATATGCGACTACTGCTAATCTGAGATGCTTTTAGTCTACAATGAGATCTCGCCTGGTGGCTAACACTGAGGAGTGAGAAGGTGTACTAACCCTTTGAATATACTAATGAAAGGCTTGGAAATGAAAGAGATTAACTTGAATCATCCAGATTTTGTTTTGCGAAAGGCAAGATATGTTCTTTATCGTGTAGTAACGGAGGAAAAAACATTTGAAATGACCAGACAATATCATCGGGTAACTTACTTCAGGTGCCTTTTGCTTACTCCCAATGGTCTCTATGCGGCCTAAACAGTGCTCTTGGAGCGAGTATGCAAGATGACGGATGAAGTAACTGTCACCGTTTTTCTAATAGCTTGGTAAATAAGCAATGCTGAAGTTTTTGCGATGTTCCTTGCTGAAAGGTGTGCAAGATTCTTGCATTAAACTCATTAAAGTTAGTTTTTAGAAATTGCACAATTGACCCATTCCTCAAAACCACAGTAAAATCCCAATTTCCGGGATCTCAGTGGACGAGCAGAAACAAGTGGTAGAATCAAAAACCGCTTTTCTTTGCTGCAAATTGAAAAAATTGAAGACTTCACTTTTGTTGTTGTTTGAACTTCTTTGGTCTTAAATTATCTTTATTGTATTCATTACTATTGAATTGTTTCTATTTGTATTCTTGTTGCAGATAATTTACCAAACATTTCCCTAAGTGACGAGGAAGACAGCGTGGATGAAGCTAAAGGGCTCATCGCCGGCTTAGTTTATCATATCAAGCAATGGGATGATGACTTGATAGAAAATATCGAAAAGGCTGTAAAGAAGAACTACTTCGGAACTCCCTTGAGTTTATACATTAAAGATTTAGTCGAAGATAGGATTGAAAGAAGTTTGAGCCCTAATTCAAATGATGTTTTGATTTAGGCTGATGGAGGTCTCATCACAGGCTCATTCTAGTTGAAAGGTAGTTAGTTGGACCAGTTAGGACCAACTTTACCTTATGCGCAACATGTTTCATCGGCACTGAAAAATCAAGTTTTTAAATCGTCCAGTTACTTTCTGTCAAAGGAAAACTCAGAGGTGAACTTAATTAATTATTTGAAAAACACTTGTGTTTGTAAATGTGATGTGCTCTGAAAAAAAGATTATAACTATCCAGAGTAAAGGAGACTGCGCTTGGCTTATGGGAGCTGGCTCGAGATAAATTGTGATGAAATTGGAATATCTTATGAGGTAATGTCTCCTAAAAAAAGCTCTCGTGTGCCAAAAAAAATTTTAATGACACATTTTTGAGTTATTTATTTGTGTCTAAAGTTGGCGCTATTTTCTCAAGACACAGCGCTCTTTTAGAAGTAGATTGTGCCATTCTGATGGCTCACATTATGAGTTAGCTTTACGCTTTTGATACATTTGCTTCGCTTTGCTTGCCCTTCCATCTACTCACTCGTTTACCACTTTCATTGTTATTGCCTTGTTTCTCCATATCTCATTTTGACTCCTTCCTCAACTAATTACTTACCTCCCTTGAGAGGGTGGGCAAAAGTAAGCAATTGTATCAATGCATGTAGAGCTAAGAGACTCAGCTGAGATGTTGTGAGCCGCCAGAATTGCAAATTCTACTTTCACGAAATCATTGTGCACCAAGAATATAAATATATAATGCCAACTTTAGGTGCAAATAACTAAAAATTCTGTTTTTAAAACTTCCTTAGCCCTCGATAGCTTTTTCTCAGGAGACACTTATACACAACATATTCCGATTTCATCAAAATTTACTGGGAGCCAGTTCCCATAAGCTAAGCATGGTCTTTTTTTAAGTAAAAATGGAAAGAGCAAGAAAGGGTCGATTTTGACACTTCTGAGTTTATTTATTTATTTGTGAATTGGAAGAAAGTGTATGAACCCAGGAACAAACTTACAACAAAATACACAATACAATAGAAATTACTAAAAGTAAATTTTTAACAAAACTTATAACTCTTGATCAAAAATGAAATCAAAAATATAACAAAGCTTTTGAAACCAATTGACGAATGGAAGGTAAGTTTAAAAGAAATACAACTCACTGTATACTTTCTGAATGAGCAATGAAAAGTATGAAATTTTGACATACGCACCTGATCTATGATGAAAACATCTTTTAAGAAGAAAAATAAACATATCCCTGTGATAGTAAGAATTTACAATGTTTTTTTTCTTTTTTCAATTGCATCAGATGGCAACATCTGTTCGTCCTTTTCAGGACACTGACCAAGTACGATCAAATCGAGAAAGCCTTTTTTTCGAAATACATAGTTAGTCAAATTAAGATAAATAGTCGAGTTGAGAAATAAGTTTTGTGGTATTGTAATTTAACTATTCATCACTCAAATTACTCTACCTCTTCAGCCAATTCCTCTAAAATATCCAATTATTTCTGGCGAGTTTCAAAGTAGAGCAAAATTTTGCATTTCAGCCATCCAAAAATTGTCACAAACGAACCAACTTGGTTTTAAAACTTTCGTTCTGATTCAATTCTTGACCACACCATTGGCATGGCAGACGATGCCTAAAATCAGTCGACTTGACTCACCTTCATAAAATGCTGTGTCATGGACATAATTAGGAATATTTGGGGGGGGGGGAGGCAACAGTTACATCTCCAATAAGAAGTTAGGTTTTCCTCAAAATCATGGTTTTTCCTCCTTTCCTACCTGAGTTTTCACTCCATTGGAATCTCTCTCTGTGGGTTATCCGTATGCGCTGTGTCAATATCTTAGCTCTTTTTTTACTCTTCTTTCTCGACTTGATTAGCTTTCTCTAATGGATTGGTTTTCTTGACTTGAGACCTTGCTCGACTCAATTAGCTTTCTCGATTTGATTGTAAATGATCAGCATCCAGGTTAGCGACAAAGTTGCTCATATCAAAGGTTGTTACAGACTCTGTTTCAGTGATGATATCATGGAAACCGAAATACCTCAATTATGTAATTACAAACCGATATTCCACCCAGCCCTTTGATGAACATTTGTCCCTTATGCAACCAAGTGCTGTTTTTCAAATCAAAACACTCAAAAACGCAGGGTTGTCTCAGCTTTTATTCTGATAGTTGATCATGCATATAAGAACATCAAGTTAACCACATTCAGACGGTGAGTGTTGAAATCAATTGATCCTTGCCTGCATAATGAATGATATTTAAATCCTGCCCTTGTCAAACTTATGGCTTCTTGTGAACTTATTTCCACTGTGCCACATCAAAGGAGCCACTGAAATTTTACGAAGCACGCTAGGGCAGAGGGACCAGGGGGGTGATTACAGAGGATCGGATCTTAATCGGATTGAATGTGTTACATTAAATGGGTTTGCCACTGCGCAACTGGATCGCGCAGGTAACCCCTCCTAACCTCTTCTTACTCCAGTCGACTGAGCTTACGACCGCCCCTGACTCATCGGCTCCTTTCGTCCAATTTCATCTGAATGGAGAGCTCAAAGCGATTCGAGGAGTGAAGCCACCCATAAGGTTATAATGTACTTGATATGGTTAAGATAATGATAACGATCTGATCCTCCGTAATCACCTCCCTGGTTTGAGTTTCATTTGGTGATCTCTAGATTTCTAAAAATGAAGCGAAAAAATGCGGAATTGATTGTTTTTGTGGGAAACCAAGAAATTAATGGTTTGCTCACAACATAGCCCAACACCACGCAAGAAATTTTGTGAATTTGTGAATTTGTGAATAACGGGGCATCTGCGCTAAAATTTGCAAAGAGCAGGAGGGGAAAAATCACATTTGTAACTTCCTTAGTATTTGGACATTCTCAGTACCCTGCATTTTTTTAGCGCCCATTTGTAAACATGTAAACTCAGCATTAAGGTAGAAAAGTAGGGGTATGAAGGCAAAGTTCCGTATCGTGCATTTAAGTCATATTTATATTTGAGGTCAAGGAATGATTACTGAGGTCATCAACCCTCTGACTGAAGCAACGTAATTTTTATCTTTGCATCAAGCTGTAAAATTCTAAATGGGGGGGGGGGGAATAGAGAAGAAACAATCATAAATAAATAAAAAGGTTTGCTTTTACACCATGTTGCCAAAGAATTATTGGGGTATCTCTTTTTAAATTTTGAGTGCAGGAGATTGTGCCCCTCTTAGCATCCCTCAGCCTGGTAGGCGCCCATAAAATTTTGATCTCGCCTGAAAGTACTCCATAAGTAATGTCGAAAGACTACTAAGAAAATGTCTTTCTTCTAACCTTAACTGTTCATAAGTTATCAGAGTAGCTCTCAACTTCAGTCTCTCTGTATGAGCAGGACTGACCAAAGACTTTAAGATTCTGGGTTGCGGGGCGGTTTTTAATCATTGAACCTATCAATTCCTATTCCTTGGGGGCTCAAGAGAATCCTGTTAGGATCACTTATTTTTCATAGGTTTATATGGAGGAGACAATGAGACATGTAGATAGCGATATATTGCAATTTAACAGCCACTACTGGCACATGGCACCTGTATCTCTCTCTTCTCTCTCTCTTTCTCTCTCTCTCTCTCTCTCTCTCTCTTTCTTTCATCTCTCTTGTCTCCCTCTTTCTACTCTCTCTTCTCTCTCTCATCTCTCTCTCTTCTCTCTCTCTCATCTCTCTCTCAACCTCCATCTGATTAGAACAGCATCTCAGGAGCATTCAGCGTGGGTCGATTTAGTCTGCCGAAGACTTCTGCCCTCCCTCCCCCTTTTCCCCTCCCTTGCCTTTTGATACCGTGCGTACGGAGCTCCTCGATGGAGTGGAAGTGTAAGTGCTTATGGAATGTTGGTAGGTCCGTTTTCCTCAAATTCATTCTATCGCGGGTGGAATGTAATCAGTCAAAAATTCCAATTTATTACGAAAGTACGAGCGAGTGGCTCTTTGAGCCCGTCATTCCGTCCGGAAAGTCCCCTCTTCCGTTTTTCTTTAATAAGATAATCCCCCCCCCCCTTTCCTCTTTTTCTTGCGACCGCAGTTGTTTTCATGTGGGTTTTCCCACGGGGCTCTTTCAGTCTTTCCCTCGCAATCCTCCCTTTATCTCGAGCGAGCGCGAGCGTCTCAAGAATACGAATGTCCGGGGGGGGGGGGGGGGAGTTAACCTGACGATCTAAGTAACCAAGACGCCGATCATTTTAACGAGACAAAAACTGGAAAAGTTCGTTGCAGAAGTAGATGCGGAGCTCAACCGATAATCTTTGTCAAATTTTCGATTTTCATTCTTTCAAATTAAAACAAAGCTTGCCTGAGACTTTGCAGGTTTTTACTTTTGTATCGACCCTTAAATCGCTTACAGCCAAAGTGTGCGACAGCCCCATTTGGGGTTATTTTGCTGTTGAAAAAGGGCAAAATTTGAGGCTTTAGTTTGGGGGACGTGCCTTCGACGAAGGCCCTTCGTCCCCCCTGGATTTGCCGCTGTGGGTGTTTATCTTTCGAGTTGGTACATTCCGATAGAAACCCCCTCAATCACAACGATGTATGTGCGCTGAGGAATTATCGGCGAATTCCCGTAGAGATGTAATGTAATGTAATGGCTTGATTCCGATCCGAGAGTGACAACTTGAAAGATAAATCACCCATAAGAATATAACACGTATTCAATACCGATTAGCTACGATTTCGATAAGATCGTTTATAATCTGCCCCCCCCCCCGGTTCTTCGCCGAAGAGGAAACAAAGAGTCACAGTGGAGTCCCTTAAAGAAAAGCTCTACAGGCCGTGTAGACATAGAGACGATTTTCAACAAGTAACCTTGTTCTTCCCCTCTTGGATGCGCCGCGCAGCTGCATTTGACGCACAATCTAAACGAGGAAGTATATTTTTCCCACCAAAACCATCATACTTGCGATACCTACCGTTATTTATTCCACAATATGGTACCTACTTACTTTTCTGGCTTGTCAACTGTCAAGCGCGATTAAAATTGACGGACCTCTCGCGCCTTGTCCGCGACCTCCATTAGGCGACGATAGAAGTGTCACAAATCCTTGAAACTAAAGAAGGAAGCAGAATTTTCTCCTGTCCGAACGCAAGAACGCAAAAATGAGAATTAGAATCATCGGAAATCATGACTATAAAAGTAGACTATAGAAGTGACTATAGTTAGCCTCTACTTTGAGCTCTCTGCTATCTCCTCCACTAAGTAATCGCCAATTTAGTACTTTCGTACTACACGGGTTAATAGTGATTAGTAGTGTTGTAAAAGGAAAGGAGCGAACAGATTAGAACGCTGCTGGGACTAAATAGTGTGATTACGCTGTGCAACAGCCCGTCTGTCAGAGAAAACCCCAAATTTTGTTGCACAGTGTTATGGATTGACGGGCGACCCCTCTGAAAGACGTTGGATGGTGCGTACTTACGTAAGACGTTAAAGTGTAGTTACTTTGTTGCGTCGGGTGTTAAGTCCCCGCAAGTGCTCACCGATCATTTACGTGCGGAACCGTGAGGATGTTACATTATTTGGTCCCTGACCTGGTGCAAACGGATCTTGTCCGTCTGAAATCTAAATGCCTCAATTTTAAACCTCAGCCTGGAAAGTGAGGGCACAATCGTCGTTTTTGAGCACCGAGAATTTGATAGGAGATTATATCATCTTTGTAGGCGGAGAGAGGAAGGGAGAAAGTATAAACCATTTTAAAATTACGAACTATTGAGTCGTGTCATGAAACTGTTTCAAACGAATGCTAATTACTATTAGTTTTATTATCACGTAAGTACAATGCACGTGCAGTTCATTTGTTAAATTAAAAATTTACGGGTTTATTGGGGTTTAATACGAACTTAGGTTTCCAAAGAGCTGAGGCCTTGAATTGTCACCAATTTTCAAGGGGGGGGGGGGGAGAGAGAAAAATGTATCGTCTACTGTATGTCTGTAAAGGTAGGTACGGCCGGCTCGAGCCTACTTGACGGCCTGAGGTAAATTTCGCAAAATAGCGCACCTCATAATACATGCTCAGAAGGGGGGAGAAAGGTATGAGGGTCTTTCTCCGGCAAATTTTGAAAAATTAGATTAGCTGTGATTGTTTCGCTGTTTCATTGAAGAGGTACTTTCCATAAAATTTAATCGTAAAAATGTACCTGTTTTCTGATTTTCCTCTCAAATCGAACGAACGATGACTAAGTTGTTTACGATTACGAAGAAGTCAAATCAAAACTAAGATACGCATCAAAATTAATGGTTGGGGGGGGGGGGGGGGGGGGGAGAGGTGCCTGTCTCTTATGGAGAAAACGTGGAGCTAGACGCAACAAAGTAATCTTAAAAAGAGAGAACGAGAAAAATGTTATGCCGACAATGAAAGCGGTCCTTTGGAAAGGCAAAAGTGCCCTGAACGTCGTTGTCTAGGTATTAGTCGATTTGTTTTTTGCTGTGAAATCTACTTAATTCTGTAGAGCGACAAGCGCTTATTTTTCCGAACTTTATTCGACCTAAAAATCAGAGGACGCCTCGCGTCTTTTCTCAGTCGCCCCTTGGAACGTTGCGCCCTCAGGCGGTCGCCTAACCCCCCCCCCCCCAAACCAGACCTAACTTCGACTTCGTACATCTTATCAAATACTCGACACGATTATTCGCAAATGGAATATTGCTTTTGATAGGCTTGAACAGCGCGGCTCGATCATAGCTAATGATAAATTGATTCATACCCTCCAGCGAGATCTCTGCCTACCCAGCCCACAGCAAAACCTCTCATATACTTATTTACCCTCCGTATTTGAGATAGCGGTGCGCTGTCAACATATAACTACCTCCATGATGTCTTTGATTAGAATATAAACCCCGTTTTCACGGCCTGAACGTTTTTGTCATATATGCAGACGGCAGAACGTGTTTGGGCATCCAAATCTGCCATCCACATCCATCCAATAATGTTTTCATTACATGGTAACTAAATAAATAATGGGATAATATGTCAGGGTCATGTCCGCCCGGTCGTCGTCTTTTAGGAACCGAGCCGCCTCATTTATACAAATACATCAGAGAACTCGCCCCCGGATGATGATCGATCGATCAGATCCGTCTCGCGCGAATTTCGGTTGTGGCCGCGCCGCGCCTTGCCTCTTAGGCCAAAGGTTGTGATGCTGTGTGTATCGCGTATTGGTATCGCGCAGTGAACACGGCGCAAGTCGGAAAAAGGAAAATGCGCAAGACGCGGTGAGACCGTCGCGTCGCATGGGCACGGGTCGATCGCACATCCTGTTGAAACTTTCATTTGCTCCTCTCTCTCCCTCCTGTTTTTCCCCCCGCCGCGCCGACCCCCCCTCCCCCATTTACCCTCCTCCGTCCCCCGACCCTGGCCATTATCTCCTGCTCTAGTTACATTTCGACGGAACTTGCACAGACCTCGGGCATCGATTTTAGTCAGTACATGTGTCAATTTTGCTTCTGTGCAACGATTTTACCCTCGCCAGCTTTCCTTCTTATTTGTTTCGAATAGTTTCACGCACCTGAATTCATCAAAAGTGAGTTTGTCTTTAGTAATTCGGTCTATTTGTCTCTTTGATGTTTCAAGGGTTCTTCTTTATGTTATCCTTCCTCTCTTTGCCTCTTCCTTGCCTTCAATTCCGCCGTTTGACCTATTTTTTTTCCTGTTCCGCTGGCGATAAAACTTAGCATGCTGCGTTACGTGTTTTTTGTTTTCGTTTCGTTTCGTTTCGTTTCGTTTCGTTTTGCCCAGTGAATGGTTGAATTAATTACTTTGATAATCCCTCGCTTAAACGGTGGAAAGAGAATCAGAGGTATCTTTTTTCCTTGGCATTAGCAGCTGATGTTACAATGGACTATAGATTATCCAATGGAGACATTCCCCTTTCAAAAGCCATTTTCTCAAAAGAATCTAAATTATGACGCAATTTTCATCTCACACCACATAGCATTGCTTGACCAGTTGGTAATTGTATTTCAGGGGAAAGGACAAATTTCTTGATTATTCTATGTTTGGATCTTCTGCGATTGAATTATACTGTACCCTTTGATGATCGTAGCTTTTCGATGTTTTTCTATTATTCTTGGAACGTTAGGTACCCATTATTATGGCCATTATGATAATTTTTTTCTTTTATGAATCATGATCGAGATTGTGCAGTTATCAATCAGAAAATAGAGTACCTAAGATTAGGGTCATTCTTTGTCAATTCAGCGAGATAGAGAACCAACCTTCTCGGAATTTGATGACATCGCGTTTGTTCTTGCCGCCATAGAGACCCAATTTGCACTTGTTGTCTTAAAGTAACTTGTCCCTGGATTTATAGAAGTTTTTAAATTTGAATTTCAAAAATTCATAATTTCACTTGCAATGCATGAATCATCGCCAAAATGTTATGATTTTATGCTTTTAAATATTTCGATTCAGAAACAGAAAAAAAATTGATTTATTTTTATATCGAGAATCTTTTAAATTTACTAACGAGTAAGTATTTAAACTTTTTTCTTACGCCCGAAAACCGACGTCTTTTAAATCGATCCGAGTTCTTATGGGCTTAAATTGAGCTGAAAAACGAGGAAAATGTCCTAGAAACGAAAATAGTGGCTATTCGTGGGTTTATGGGTGAAACTATTGTTCAAACTCGAAAAACTTCATTTTTTTTACCAAAAATTCCTGAAGAGGCAGTTTTTACAAGAAATTCACTAGAACTGCTGTCTATGACTGACAGGTATCAAAGAACATGAATGCTGATCATCAGCAGAAAATGATTCGTTGATTAAATTCTTACCACATGATTTTCCTTTCCTTTCTGTCCCTGTCCTTTCCTTCCTTTCATTTACCTATAATTGTAGTTATTATAGTTAAATAATTACAAACAAACGAAGTACTTATATTTGACTATAGGTAAGCACTTACAGTGGCGGCTCGTAAACTATGCGAACCGTTACGGTCGATTTCATCCTTCCATTTGATTATATGCAAAAGTATCGGCTATTAAGTATCGAGTACACTTTATGGTCCAAAGACCCTCGGATGATCGATTTTTTTCATGCAATTATATATGAATGCGATATTGATTGGTCGCATTTGACGGGAGCAATTTTGAAGGTCATTCGTTCATGATCGATGAAGCAGCCTGAATTTCCTTGCCATGTGGAACACGTCCTTATTCTACTGGGTGTTTATAAAAAAAGAAGCCGATTTTTCTCACTTTATGATCCCAAAGCGGGGGGGGGGGGGGGGGGGTGCCAATATTTTCTCTGAGACGCCCCTTCACCCAATGGTTATCAAAACTTCCCGATTTTTTTTTTTTTTTTTTTTTTTTTTTTTTTTTTTTTTAATTCAAAGGGGGGAATTTCTTTTTGACGAAGAAAAAAGTTTTAAACTAAAATTTGGTGGTCATTAACGAGTTTTGTCGGAATTTAGACCCGTAAATATGCAGGGCTGTGGAGTGTCTAAAATAATATTGATGAGAAAAAAAAAAGGTAATCACATTCCCCCCCCCCCCCCCCAAGCCGAACCCGAAATGACGCCCCTGGTTAAAAGGTCAAAAATGCGGGCAAGTTTTTTATTTTATTTGAACAAATGAACATTGTAAATTAGCCCAAGACTATCGGTTACGCATACTCGACTTCTTAAACGAACTTTAACTCGATCCCGGCGTGGAATACGTTTTTTCCCTAGTTTTCTGCTCCCACAAGTTGAAAAGCGCTTTCTATTCTTCGCTTTGACGGGTATACCGGAATTTAAGTAGGTGTAAATACATTAGACCCGTGATGATGCTCGCTCAGCATGTAGCTCATTTCCGGGCGTGACTTAACTGAGCGATGACGTAGGAATAAGACATCTTGCTGATGCTACTCGCCAAAAATATCACAAAGGAGCAGAGTAGACGAAGCGAAAAGCTAAACGAATTTACCCCGAGGAAGCACTGGACCGGAGTACCCAGTTGACATTTTCCTCTGTTGCTCTTGCTCTCACAGGAACTGAAGTAACGAGTGTTCAAACATCAAGATCCCAGAACGCTGTTCATGAGTCTAAGAGGACGGTCGAAATTTTCTTTGAAAGAGCGTCATGGCTTGGAGATGTGAAAACTGACCAGCCAATTGAATTTACCATGAGGAATTATTTGATTATAGTTCATATTTCCCGCCGTTACCGTGAATAATCCTCACCGCGGATGTAGTTTCTAGACTCGTCGATAAAGCGAATTTTATTTACCGTGTCAGGTGAAAATTTTCACCCAAACCAACGGTCCAACGGTTCTGCATTTTATTATTTCATCCGAACTATTTGTTCAGTGATGGATGACATCGATGTTGTACCCGAACCTAGAGTCCCTGTATATCAAAGAGTCTCGCCATACGGGGTATAGATTCTGATTGGCTGCTAGATTTTAGGCTTTCACGGAGCTCAAGGAGGCGTTCTGTGTTATTCTCCATAAGAGAACCGTTAAAACACCCCTACGAGGAGACGTACACGCCTTCTCGGTGAACCGAACCAATCAGAGTGGACGCCTCCTTCGATTTCTTCTTCACGTGTCGAGACTCTTTGATATACAGGGACTCTACCCGAACCTCGGAATTTGTACCCGTTCCGCGAGGTGGGGGCGAAAAGAGTAACTCAACGGTGAGAGACAACAATAAACAACGCTCCTGATTTTGGATAGAGATGGTTTTGTTGACTTTGGCGTTTGGTGTTACCCGAAAAGTTCCGAACCTCGAATCTTCGCCCGACACTATAAATAAAATTCGCTTATAGAGAGTGTTGATTGTTCACGTTATCGTTTGATTAAAATTGAAAATTTACAAGTTTAATGGTTTTTTTACCCAAAACCCTGGATTGTCAATCACTTCAGATTAGTTTCATGAATTCGTGCGCCTGAAAGGTGGCAAAACTACGCAAAATTAAAGCTTAAACCGCAAATCTAGAAAAAAATCGCGAATTGATTGCATCATTTCAAGCCGTGGTCTTCGAAGATAGACAGTTTTAGCTGTAATTTTGAATGTATTTGCGACCTTTTTGGCGCATGCATTCTGGAAATGAAGCTCGAAGGCTTGACGATCCGAATTTTCGAAAATCGTCTTTTCATTTGCGGATTTTCATCATTAATCGATCGATCAATCGATGGTGGGATCATACACTCGTCTAGGTAGTTAACTGTTCGTACTCGGTGGAGTTGAAGTTGCGTATACGATGAATTGAAGGCGCACTATCGGCAAATCTGGTACTGAATCGACGAGCCTCGTCGGACGAGGGATCAAGTTGAGTACTTTCACAGCACTTATGTCACCGTCGCATACATGTCGCTAGTCTCGCCAAGAAAGTTAGTACGGTCGTCTCATCTAGTTAGTTAGCGGATAGCTGATAAATATGTTTACTTTTTTAACGGAATCTGTTCGAACTAACTTTGGCCGAAGCAATTATTAATGAAGCCAAAAGAACGATCACGCCCTCTCAATATTGCTGAAAGTCACCCCCCTTAAACTCAAGAATAAAACAACCTTTTTCTAGTTGTAGGTATAGCCAGAGTAGTTAGCGGCTCGGCCAATATTTTATCGATCCATTGCCCTTTATAATAAATACACAAGAAAGTCCAAAGCTTAATGAAGCTTATGCAGCCTCCTTTTAATTTCAATTTTTCTATTGGTTTAAATGGGGCTTTTGATATGCAAACTTTTGCTAGATGGGATTGAAGAGTTCATTCTTGCACAAAAAGCTGTCAAAATGACGATGACTTCACTAAAAAATCACGAAATTCGCTCTCAGAATCGGGCTTAATGGCGGAGAGACGCAGGTATCAAGGGAGATTCCTATCTAAAATGAGACATCCCTCTGTGTTTCCGTAGAGAAAGTCACTTAAGGTAAGTGTACCAGTACCCGGAAGTGCACCAGTAGCCGGAAATTCACCGGTTTTTCGTAAAAAAATAAGCTGCATAGGCAAAACTTTGAAAGGGGCGGTATGTTTTCTAATTCTACACATAGAGGGTGAAACTATACAGCATAAATAAACTGTTTTCACTGCAACAATCATCTGATATATACTTTGAAAGTGACGTCACTCGAGAACCTTCCCTTAAGCCGGAATACTTAAAGTCGTTGACTTAGAAATCAGTAAGCGTAAATAAGGTCTCATGACTTTACTTTTCGGTATTTTACCGTCGTTGTGACGATATTATGTTCTCTGTATCTTCAGGAATCTTTTCCATTAATAAAGTTTTAATTTTGGGCAAGCTTTGTTTATTTATTATCCGTTCCGGGTAAAGGAACACAAAATTTGTAAAAAGCACCAGTATCCGGAAATGATTTCCAAGCATAGGAACATTCTTTATATGAGTGTTTTAACTTTAATAATATAATAATTTAGCTTTCTATTACTCAATTTTACATCTGTGCTTCTGAGTAGTCTAGAATTATTATTAGGGGGAGATTATTTATGTTCGATTAGAAAAACTTCGGCTGATGCTCGTTAGATTGGAGGTTAAGATTCACTTCCTATGAATGCATCAGTTTTTGTTGTTTTTTGCTTCGAGCAAAGTACAGTTTCTACTGAAAATTAATGTTTATCATGTTGGATGCAATTTTTACAGTGTTTAATACATTTATGTTTATTTTTCCATCCTAACTGATGGTTTTATTTGCATTTTCCGGATACTGGTGCAAAGTTTCCAGAGTTAGGAACAGTCAAGCACAAGAATTCCGGAAACTGGTACATTTCGACTTTCTCTCATGTTTCCTTTTTTCCAAAATAACTGATGAAGTAAACTGAAAAAACCTACATACCATTTGAAAGTTGATTAAATTCTGAAACTAAATATGTGCTTCTCACATTTTTCAGTTGATTTTTCAATTTTTACTCAGCTCTCAAAGTCTGAAAATTCCTTAACGTTCCGGGTACTGGTACATTTACCTTATTAGACAGGAATCTGCCATGATACCTGCGTCGAACTGCCTTTACAAACTTGCCGTTATAGTAGTTATGTGAGTTTATTACTGTATTTTAGACTTTCTCAGACTGGTTTTCGTGATTTTCGCTGGTTTTTACATCTTATTAGACTATTCATTTGCTCACAGCAAAAGTTTGCAAGAGCCCCATTTGTAGGTACAATATCGATATTCATGAAGCTGTCACAATTTATTGATATTTTCTCCGCTTATGAACGTACATCATGAGTTGTAAATATTATAGGTGGCTTTATTATAGCCTCTCGTTGACCGCGATTTTTTTTCTCATAAGTTTAAGTAAATGTAAAAATTATAGATTTATCCAACTGCTCGAGTCACCTCTGCATGCTCACTAGATCCTCATCGAGTGCTGAGTGCTGCTTTTAGGCTTCCTTGCACTGAAGAAACGAAGTTTAAGTAGAACCGAAGCAGCTTTTTAAAATAGCTTCGAAGATCAAGAGTCCTAGCTCATCCGGAGCAAGTTGCGGTTGTCCTGAAGCACTACTTCGGTAGATCCAAATCAAGAAAAGAGTCTGTTACTCTAAAGAAGTAGTTCTTTGGTACACCTGAAAATTTCTCCGGTACAGTTTGAACTTTTGCTCTGCGAAGCTATTACTTAAAAAGCTGCTTCGGCTGTAGGTACATAAACTTTGTTTTTTCAGTGTGGGGAGTTCAATGCAGGCGATAAATCGGATTTTTCGCCCAACTTATCCTTTGTTATTATTCATTGAGCTTGAATGGGAGGCCTTTTGTCTGCCTCTCGCGGGTTTTCTCGCTGCGAGCTAACCTGCCATAGAATCAGTGGCGGATCCAGACCTCGCGAACGGGGGGGGCGAATTTTGGATTTTCGCCCCTCAATGACCCCCTTTTCTTGTTTTCGCTATTGCTTTTCCCCTTCCTCTCCCCTCTTTTCCCACTTTTTGGGTCGAACGGGGGGGGGGGCGATCGCCCCCTTCGCCCCCCCTGTATCCGCCAATGCATAGAATCCCCCTTCCAAAAAGTTTTTCTTTAAATGTATCTTAGAAACGGATTGCGGTCGGACCAAATTGACTGACGGACTAAACCCCTTTCTCTCATCCCCCCCCCCCCCACCCCTCAATCCACCCTCTCAAATAAGACTCTTGTGCTGTTCTTTATATATCAAATCGTTCATAATCAGTATGCAAAGGGTGCGGGTGTGGTGTGTGGGCTCGGAACCGCGGAGAGCTGTATTTGCGCCAGCAACTCCGCCCCTGCATTCAAACGGGGGATAATGAGGACGATACATCCCTCCAACTCTGCGGTATCGCACATTTGCATTGCGGTTGAAAATCCGGGCTTTTCTAAATTGACGGAACAATATCGATCAACGTTCTTTCACGTTATCATATAGTTCCCCGTTCGGCGGATTCGGTCCGAAAACCAACAGATTTTTCCCATTGAATACAAAAAGTAATATCTCTTTGGCCTGCTCTGGCAACTGTGGTCCTTATTTACGGAGGCCCGAGCCCGAGGGTCCTTTTTGATGCTCTGCAGTAGCGCACCGAGACTTTCTCCATCTCTCTCTTTTCTCCATTAAAAAACGTATGTTAGACAAGGATGGACAACGGGATAAAACCCCCTCTTTCTGTCCTTTTCCTACTTATACAATCAAATGGGAAATGAGAGAGATGGAAGAGATCCTGGTTGCGCCAGTGATGCTTTGCCGAAATCGAACACGATGATTACAGAGTTTGCGGCCTCACTGGTCCGTCAGGCCGCCTCTGCTTTCCGAGGTAGAAATTGTGGGTATTGTTAACACGTTGCCAAATTTAGATTATTTGGAGGTACCAGGGGATCAATTTTTTTCTCTTTTCTTTTCAAAGGTCAATATGGTAGAAGAGGTATTGTATAATACAGCCTGTTTTAGTAAAACGATTTATTTACATGAATCATTTCGATTGGCATCCCAGGGACCTCTTGTTCAAAACAAAATCTGCTTCGCCTAATATAACTTCTGGTTCTTAATGTAATTTTCCCCTTACCCATATTTTTGATCGGAAAGGCTATCATCAAACCAAAAAATTATAATGCTTCCATTTTACGAATAAAATTTTGCTTTCAATGAAATACGAATTCTACCTCTTGTTACTTACTGCATGGGTTTCATGCCTAAAATCGCACCAAGATCAACAAGATTTTATAGATTTTACAATTTGTTAGTAGGTTAGAATCAGCCAAGTTTTATTACTGTGGAATCTACAAAAATTCGGGCGATTTTAACCTGCTAATGAATGATGAAAAAAGCAGAAACGTCTAATTGATTCCGGAAAATTTTTCTGTAGAACTATGCATCATTGAGCATTTTTGAGGACGTAAAATTTGTTTTCTAATAAATGTCATCGGATTGATTTTTCGGTTTAGTAGCCGAAAATTCCGTTCGAATATGTGCATGTGGGAAAATGATAACTCTGAACCGGAGTTCTTTTTAGAACTTATTCATACGACGCTCTATAGCTCTTTTAAAAGTGGGATTGCCTTTTTGCGATTATGTTAATAATTATATCTACTCATTTTTACGCATTTAACTCATCGTCAAATTTTAGAAATTCCCTCCAATCTAGGCAACACTGTTAAAATTTGTGAGAAATAAATTCGACTAGGGAAATTCGACCAACAGTCCTTCGATACCTAGCTTTTTCGTGTATAATTAGTTTTAAATTAAAATATCGCAGATTTTTCGATGCATTTTCAGGTTGAATTCTGCCAATTTTCCGAGAATTCCTCAATAGCGACGGTAAACTTCAAGCTAATCTAACTCACAAATGCATTGAAAAATCTGTGGTATTTGCATTTGATTTCGAATATTTTCGTATTGGAACCATCACGCTTCTAAATTTAATTTCCGAGAACGTAGAATTCACTTTGGGTAATTACTAAAAAGTTGCTCCAGTTTTTCGATTCAACTGCCGAAATTCACGCTCAAAAATGCTCGTGTGGAGAAATAAAAGCATAAACTGGAGCTTTTTTTGAAACCATCAAAGGCCCCCCGACGTATTCGATACGATTTTTTAGTTTTTTAAAACTGTCTATATCCTCCCTTTTTCTCCGTCACATTTTTTCATTTGTCCCAATTTTCCGTACTCGGACTTTCGGCGAATGTACCCCCAGTTGTGACCCTATTTCACGTTGAGTCGTGTTACCGTGATTGCCAAGTTTTGCCCCCCCCCCCCCAAATCGTATTTCATTAACTTTAATCAATGGTCAGTCAGAGACGAGTTTTCACACAATTTGGCAACCTTGCTTTGCACAGTCTCGGCCTCCCCGATGAGTTAAAATCCCCCCCTTCCAATCTTTATTTCATTATTATGCGTGTTAAGTACGTTAGTCGTTTACTGTGAAAACCTTTCCTTCGTTTCCTTTTTCAATCACCCCTGCTCTGTTTCTATTCCAAGGAAAATGTCACAAGATTTCTAGATTGAAGCGCAATGAGAAATCTGACGATTTACCCCTCAAATAGATTTGGCAGCTATGTGTCTAGTGCGTGTGTCGCGACGTGCCACAGCGAGTGGTCTCTCTCAAGAGACTCGACATGGAAACTGAATTAGCTCAAGTTTGGTCAAACTAGGTCAGACAAAACACAAAAAAGCAGATGGCGAAAGAAGAAGAAAGGAGCAAAAAGTCGTATAAGGACGCGCATAATCGAATGTGTGAGTGCCGCAGCGTTCTTATTGCGCCCCTATTTCGCCCATTTCCATGGTTCTCTGTATTCTATCCAATGGAAAACGGATGGCAGCAGTCTGATTTTTGCCTCGAAGCGCAACAGTGTGCTTTTCGCTCCCTCGTCGAAAGCTCAAATTTCCCCTGCTGTTTTGTCTTCCTAAGTACTTTCAAGCGTATACCGCACAATTTTTTCAGATTTGTTTGAGTATTCAATCAACCTATTTTTATATTTTTTACCGGGTTTCAGACGATTTAATAACCATTCACTGGTTGTGAACAGAGGCGCGCCTTTAATCACGTTCAGCGAACTCATCCCTCGGTCAATTTTCTGAATCTATGAGGAGGTAAATTATTCAAATCCCTCTTTTCTTTAGTGCACAATGCTATGAGAATAGACAGTTTTAGTGATGCCTTCATCTAATGAATTTTCTCGTTACTTGGTCTGAACTATCTCTCTCATGTGACCCCCATGTACTGCCTCACAATCATCGCTTTAATCGTATAGAGAGACATATTTTCTATAAAATTTTCTTGTGACAGAAACGAATTTTACAGATTGTGATGTTGTGAAAAAAGGTCCTGGATACGAATTTCGACACTGCAAATAAAGAGATGGATACGCATGAGAGTCACGACTCACGAGAGTGAGCGAGATAGCTTGGAAGGCTACTCAAATATCGCCACTGCTGATTGCAACCGATAAGTGCATCGTTGGCTAACCACTCACTTCGAACTAAAACCGTCTAGAATTAATCGACTCTTTTCGAGATAACTATTCCTACTTGCCCGATATGGATTTGCATCGTATCAAATTGAAGGCGCTTTGTGACTTCCGTCGATCCAACGAGTCACCGGGAGTGGAGTCCTCAAACCTCAGAATCATGACTGACGACGAGCTAGACGTTTTCATTCGATGATTTTCAACTCGATTATCAGTACATTCATCCATTAAACAGAAATAGAACTTCAATTGCCTTCTGAAGCAAATTTTCGTGCTTATTGGATCTAGACATAGATCGGGAGCACATCAGAGCACCAAGTCTAGTTGCGTCGCGTGCCATCTGGCAACGTTGTACATAGTTCATTAAAACCCATGAAAATGGTCGAAACATTAGGAGTGCACAGTGCACTCCCTTGAATCGATATTTTACACGGGATCAAATGGACAAAATGATGCGTTGCCGGATTGCACGCGACGCCACTGACCAAGTCCCCGTCTATAGTGGTGTATAGTTAGAGTGTAGTTTTAAATTAAGTTTTAATAGACACGCATTACGATTATTTTTTTTCGATTTGAAGGACACGTGTTCTTTCGTACTTACGAAGTTCATGACATACACGGAAGATCTGTCTGAACTTTCAGCTAAAATTTAGCCATGAGGACTGAGGAGTGAAGTTTAGATTTTTTAACCATCTCATAATTTTTTCCCCCGCAGAATTTTACGTTGAATATTTTATACTTCACTCATTTACCCATACGGAAAACCCCTGCATTTTACAAATGTTCAGTTTTGGTACAAAAACCAGTGTTGCCAGATTTTCCCACGAATTGCCAAATTTTACATTAAATCAAATGGGGAAAAATTAGATAATTATCCGAAAAATGGCAACATCGGCAAAAATGGACTTCGTGGGCCCAGATAATTTCGCGACCGGGTTGAATGACTGAGCATATCGGATATGCCAAGTCGGTAGCTGCACTTAACGATGCACCCAGATATTTCGGATCGGTCGTAACACATACATAAGTTACCTCATAGAATTCTACAGCCAGTCTTACATTGGTTTTACTCATTAATATAAATCTGGTAAGTGTGGTTAAAGGCAAGAAGTCGTTTAAAAAAACATAGACAAACCCGAACGGCGACGACGGGCCAGCGTATACTAGGAACCGCACTTGCACGAAGCTGAATGGTGTACGGTACAGTGTTGTACACGTGAAAACGATTTCCGCGCATTTCGGACAAGTTCTTCACCTGTCAAGGGAATAACTTTCCGTGACCAGTAAAACAAAATGTTTCTGATAATCATGTTGATAAAGCGATGGATGAAAACGTGCTGCTGATCATAATCGGCGCGTATAAGGGGCTATTGGGGCTACAGCCGCCCCCCCCCCCCCACTTTTTTGGGAACGAGGAGCTAAAAAAATTTTTGAACGAGAAAAAAGAAAAAAAGAAAAAGAGGAAAAAAGGGAAAAAAGAAAAAGAAAGAAAAAGAGAAAAAGAAGAATGAAAAAACGTTATCAATTTTGAAGAAAGAAAGGTGAAGAAAGAAAGAAAGAAAGAAAGAAAGAGAAAGAAAAAAAAGGCTGTTGATTTTTAGCCCCCCCCCCACTTTTTGACCCCACGCGCCGCCCATACTGCTGATTGTCATATATTTATAATGTAATGCTGGCTCGTTAGACTAGAATGGGGCTCTTGCAAACTTTTGCTATAAGCAAATAAATGGTCCAATCTGATGTATTGACCAGCGAAAATCACACCGAAAAAGTCTAAAATTCAGTAGCAAACTCATAAAACTGCTTTAACGGCAAGATCGTAATGGCGCTTCAACGCAGGTCTTATGGGAGATTCCTGTCTAATCTGTCGCTTTTTCTACGGAAACACAGAGATATGTCTCATTTTAGATAGGAATCTCCCATGATACCTGCGCCTCTCCGCCATTATGCCCGATTCTGAGAGTAAATTTCGTGATTTTTCAGTGTATTCATCGTCATTTTTACACGTATTTATGCAAGAATCAACTCTTCAATCCCCCGTAGCAAAAGTTTGCAAGAGCCCCATTGAACTGAAGTTGTTCAAAGCGCCTTCAATTTAAGGGGGATGCAATTCCATATCGGGCAAGTAGGAATAGTTATCTCACAATCTTAACTGGCAGGCTGATCTTTGAAATAGGATAAGACGTACTGTGATTGATTAGTGGGATCGCAGTATACAGGAGCGCCATTTCAGATTTTCCTTGGGGGGGGGGGGGGGCAAAGCTCACCAAAAATTTTGATGACTTTTTTTTTTTTTTTTTTGGCCATGCACCTTTAAAAAAGAAATTAATCCTCATATAGGGATAGTTGTTCGTTGAAAATTGATTTTTGGCCATTTTCGGCTATTTAGATTACCTTTTTTTTCTTCTTTTTCCCCGGCTTATTCCTCTGCCGCTCTCTGACTTGATTTTTCGGCCACATTGAAAATCCTTGGGGGGGGCAATTGCCCCCCCCCCCCCCCCCCCCCAAATGGCGCCCCTGGCAGTATACTCATCTACACAGTAGCGAAACTCTATAGGAGCGCTTTGGCAATTGTCGTTTTTCAATGTAAGTCATAAAATTCAATAATAAACTCACAAGAGGCATTTAGTGAAATCCAATATGGCTGAGAAATATCAAGCAATTTGTATGCATGCACCGCACAAACATCCAAAGAGGCCAGGTTGTGATCGATATTGTGAGGTTTGGCTATCCTTGGATGTTCATGGTGCATGCATACAAATTGCTCGACATTTCTCCGCCATCTTGGATTTCATTAAACGCCTCTAGTGCGTTTATTACTGCATTTTATGACTTTCTGATGCCACCAATGGACTTTTCAGGCGATTTTACATTAGATTATTCTCTCTTAATCGTCGTATCAAAATTTTGCAACGGACCCATTCTGTGCAACTGTCAAAAATTGTTTTGATTATTCCCCAAATTGTATTTCCCGCTCTTCGCAATAAGCGTAATGCGTGGGGCCGTGGATCGATACGCAAGTTTGAGACTGTCCTTGAAAACAAAGAGATTGTTCCAACTAGTTAAAAATTAATAAGCAAAACAAAAGATATATGAGCGCGCGGGCCAAATTCCGCGAAAAAAAAAAACTCCAGACAGACGCAGCGTGTGACGGACAGACGAGCGCCTTGTCATCACTGTCGTCGAGCCATAGCCTAGCGCCCTAGCCTCGCTGCTCAAATATTCATTGTGGATAGAGAGAGTGCGCCCACCATAATCAAAGTTATGTAACCCGCGAGACAAGTTGGACGGTTAACAACTTGGCCCACGTTTCACGTCTTGCATTTCTTCCAGTTCAGCCTTCGCCTTCCGCTTGTTTTCCACGTCACGTGGGACTTTGTAGACCTTCAGTTGACTGAAGTTTTTTTTTGTTTTTATTCCTTTCCATCGACCTTTTTGCTCACGCGCTCGTATTTCCGACAGTATACGTTTACATACAGTAATGCACCGTGACAATGCCTCAAAACTCAAAAGTTCAAACTTCCTTGAATGAAAGTCTCCGCCCCTTCCGCATGAAAGTTCCTTTGACATTGGACCTTTTTTAGAACGACCTCTATAGCAAAGGACGCTTTTTGATGTTTCAAAATCTCCGTGCAATGAATGGATAAGTGAGGGGGCTGTACAGTGGCGGATCCAGACCTCGCGAACGGGGGGGCTAATTTTGGATTTTCGCCCCTCAATGACCCCCTTTTCTTGTTTTCGCTATTGCTTTTCCCCTTCCTCTCCCCTATTTTCCCCTCTTTTTGGGCCGAACGGGGGGGCAATCGCCCCCTTCGCCCCCCCCCCCCCTGTATCCGCCAATGAGGCTGTAGTAGCGTCGCTTTGGTTTTGATTCTTGACATGGTTTAGTTTCCTCGTTAAAAATAAGAGACTTGCTGATGAAATGGCTGCATTGTAGCTCTGCATTATGGTGTTGCGTTTTTCTAAGCATATTAAGTAGGTACACCATAAACACGTCATGAAAACAATGCGGGTCTTTTGCAAACTTCTGCTGTAACAATATGAAATATGAAGCATGAATTTCGATTAATTTCAACCCAAAAACGCAAGCCAAGCAAGCTCACCTCTATCCACCAAACCACCCCCGTAAACCTTCAAAACCACTCTTATCGCCGTGAGTGCCAAAAAAAATCCGTGAATTCCAAAAGCTCGCTTGAAATTTCTATGTCATCAAACAAGCAACCAAGTCCAGTAGCCAAACGCAGAACTGCGAGGAACGCAACCTCTTAAGTCGAGAGCAAAAAAAGATACAAATAACTACACAATTTTACGCTAATGGGGCTCTTGCAAACTTTTGCTGTGAGCAATTGAATAGTCCAATCTAATGTAAAACCAGCGAAAATCACGAAAATCACACGGAGAAAGTCTAAAATTTAGTAATATTAAACTCACAAAACTGCTATAACGGCAAGTTTGAAATGGCGGTTCAATGCAGGTATCATGGGAGATTCCGATCTATATTGTCACATTCTGTAAGGAAACACAGAGATTTGTCTCAATTTAGATAGGAATCTCCCATGATACCTGCGTCTTCCAGTCATTAAGTCCGATTCTGGGAGTGAATTTCGTGATTTTTTAGTGTACTCATCGTCATTTTTACAGGTTTTTATGCAAGTATCAACACTTCAATATATCCCCTGTTGCAAAAGTTTGCAAGAGCCCTATTATTATTCATTGAAGTTCCCAAATTTAACGACGATCCCAACCGTGGACGAAAGAACCTACAGACTCGATTATTTTCAAGTGGTTCTGCTCAATTGGACTGTTTAACCCTTTAAAGACCAGGTCATCAGTTCAAAAGAGCGCCTCTTCTCCGTTTATACAGGGCAGGTAGTTAACCATTCGTACTCGGGGGAGTTGAAATTGCCTATACGAGGAATTGAAGGAGCCCGACGAGACCTTATCTTGTAAGTATTTTCATCGATAATCGCGTTCATCTAGAATGAATACTGAAACAATGTGAAATATATAGTAGAGGAGAAAAACGAGTATTCTCGGGCTTGAACCTCAAAGGGTTAATCTTTTTGCTCGCCGCGGCTGGTGCTGGTGGAATCACCGATGTTGAACTTGGGGATTCCACTAAATTCACGCAAATCGGTGTTTAGCTCTGCAAAGAGTAATAAGCATCGGTACTACTGATGTCAAAAGCACGGCTGTACTTTGGAGGGAGAGAGGGGGGAGATAGGGAGAGAGAGAGAGAGAGAGAGAGAGAGAGAGAGAGAGAGAGAGAGAGAGAGAGAGAGAGAGAGAGAGAGAGAGAGAGAGAGAGAGAAAGTAATAATAGTGTGCATAGTTGTATAGAAGCGCGACCTTGATCAATCGACAATGGCACATCTGCTCAAGTGCAAGGTTGCCAGCTCTCCTCGAACGAAATCATGAATTGACTCCGAAGTTGAATGACTCGCGCCGCGTCTCTGGTTTTTCGCGAATTTTATGGCAATCCTGTGACGCTCCGCGATTCCAATTCCGTGATGGAGTGTAATAACGCAACTTAAAGCAGCCGAGCCGGCCGGCGCGGCATCGGCAGTCGGCTCCGCCGTGTGAAAACACGAATATCCGGCGTTGAAAATTAATTTAACTCCATCATCGCATCACGATTGCCTTTACATATAGGGTATCTACCGAACGCTCTGTAACATTCGATGGGTACATATTTGTTGACCCACCGTCTAAAACGTTTACCTTTTGTTGTTTACATGTAACGATGAGCGTGTCGGGGCTTATAGGGATTGCGGTATTATAACTTACTAATCAAATGTATGATGATCGAGTGTAGAGGCTAATGTATGTACTTTGGTGGAGTCTTGAATTGAAATGGAAAGTATTCAAGGGCGAAAGTCACTCGAAGAGCAGCTGAAAGCTAAAATTTAGAATCCCGTTATTTATAGATAGTTAAGACAAGAGGGCAGTCAACCTCTGATTGGTCCACGAGTTTTAGGCTCTACTATGAGGCGTAACTCGTATTTCGTCTTTTTCGGCACATCGTGAGTTACGCCCGTCTGCCTTGTCTAATTATAACTGTATTAATGGTTTCGAGGTATATGCCGGTACATTTTTTCTTTATGTATAAACATAGCCATTAGGAAAGTAGGTATTGATGTACTTTGTCAGTTTCCAGTTCAAAGGGGGTCAAAATGCATATGAATCAACCAAAAACTCAAAATAAAGCTAAATTTCGGGCGTTAGTTTATTTTAGTTTCAAAACTTAAGGGGCCTCTTGCTCGAAAACTCGGAATTTACGAACCCATTTTCTCACATAGGAAACAAAAATCTTATGTCAGCCTCAAAAATACGCTCTTAGAGTTTGACCTCCGAGTTTTTAAACGCCCTGTACTTGTTGACCTCCGAGTTTTTAAACGCCCTGTACTTGTATACATGTTTCCTCCTCCAAATGCGGCTCCTTCAAACTTTTCTAATTTTTCACGATAAGTCCACGGAAAAACTGCCTCCAGGGGAAAAGTGCGTTAGACGGAGAAATTATTAATATCCCATGCACTCGAGAAACTTCTGCGCATTCAATTTTCTTTTCGCTACGCCTTTCAGATTGAAAGAAAGAAAGGGGGGAAAAAATCCCATCGTCTTTGTTGTTAGATCGTTAATCATTTTACGTTTAGACGCTTGTAAACTTCTCACCTCTTCACTAAGTAAACATTTATTGAACGTTATGTACTCTCAAAGCAAAGTGCTGGAACAGGATTTCTGAGATGGAAAAAAAGAAAGAAAGTAGTAATAATTTTCGTTTATTGTTAGGAGGTGGCTAAACATCTAGGTCATTCACACCTCCGGAATGAGGGAGAAAGAAAGAAAGAAAGTAGTAGTAGTAGTAGTAGTAATTTTCGTTTATTTTTGGGAGGTGGCTAAACATCTAGGTTATTCGCACCTCCGGAGTGAGGGAGATCATACAAGTAATTTTGTGGATTTTATGAAGAAAAGAATTGAAGAAATATAACAGTCTGTTAGCAAAAGGTCTTTGAGTGGTGGCAAAGGGTGTGGTAGATGCGTTTTTCTTAATTTATCGTACGAAGGGCACTGTAATAAAACGTGTTCAACTGTTATGAAGGATATCGAGGTACGGAGGTTTTCGCAAACTGGTCTGTTTTCTTGCTTCATCAGGTAACCATGAGAGAACATGGTCATGGTATGACCAATTTTAAGTCTCGTGATGGTCACTTGTTGCTGCCTGGGCAACGGACTTTCGGGTGCGGATGGAATGATAGAGAGAGCTGGGGGACATTTTTTGCCAATTATGGTTCGCCACTCTAAAGAAAGAAAGAAAGTAGCAGTAGTAATTTTCGTTTATTTTTAGGAGGTGGCTAAACATCTAGGTTATTCGCACCTCCGGAATGAGGGAGATAGGAGGTGACTAAACATCTAGGTTATTCACACCTCCGGAATGAGGGAGATAGGAGGTGACTAAACATCTAGGTTATTCGCACCTCCGGAATGAGGGAGATAGGAGGTGACTAAACATCTAGGTTATTCACACCTCCGGAATGAGGGAGATAGGAGGTGGCTAAACATCTAGGTTATTCGCACCTCCGGAATGAGGGAGATAGGAGGTGACTAAACATCTAGGTTATTCACACCTCCGGAATGAGGGAGATCATACAAGTAATTTGGTGGATTTTATGCGACTAAACATAAGAAAGAAAGAAAGAAAGAAAGAAAGAAAGAAAGAAAGAAAGAAAGAAAGTAGTAGTCCCCATCGAAACGAATGTAAAATAATCGAATCTCGAGGAGGCTGTCAGCCTCTTCAAGAATCGATTGTTACACCTAAGTTTAAATGGAAAAATAGCATGATGCCACCACTACTGAGCTGTTCATTGGAAAGTTCATTGCTGTTCACAAATTTAGGTTTCCATTTCAGTCATTTTCATTTGAGCGCGCATCATTATTTCTGCATTATTTTACAGTAGAATCAATACTCAAATGGGGCAGTTGCAAGGGTCTGAAATGTTGCGTTTTTTATAAAGAAAATAATAGTATTTGATGAGCTGAGAACAATGGTGCCTCTGGTTTTTTCCTAAGTGTTCAGGTTTTGGAGACACACACGTGTAAAGTTTGAAAAAATGGTGGGTGTAGTGACGTCACTACACGGAATTCCCATTTAAAACAATGTATTTTGGGCCGAAATTGCATCTTCGAAACAATGGGACGTAATTAGAAACCAAAGGCATCTTTGTGCTCAGCTCATCAAGTACTTTCATTTTCTGTAGAAAAAAGGCAATATTTTAGACCCTTGCAACTGCCCTATTACTCAAATGTATACAGTCGGGGACAAACTAACATTCTGCAGAGTGCTAGACGACTCCTTATCTTTTTACTCAGGTAGGCCACCTGCAAAGCTTAAATTCGTCTAGACAAGTATTGCAGATATAGCCTACATCTCCAGGAGTTGTTTGAAATTCTCTCTGTCCCTAACTATATTTCAGTGAAAGTTCGTGACAGACCCACTGTGGGTACACGCCCTTAGGTTCCAGGCGAGAAACCGAAAGTGAATATTTAACGACAGTGATTAAGTCACGGTCTTTTGGGGCGCGACACGAATTGGATGCAATATGCATGACACGAAACGTGCTAATAATAGAACGTTTTCGTTTTCCCTGCTTTATTTCTCTTTTCACCCCTCGATGGCGTAGCCGCCGTGGCCGTCGTAGCCTGGGCGGGGCTGGGGGGAGAGGCTCGACTTCACAGTTTCAACTTCAGTTGGTAATTTTTTGCGTTTTCTGAGCCTCAACAACCTCTGAGCCTATAACAATTGGCGGAGAGAGAGAGAGAGAAGAACAAACCAGTGGATCCGTCTCTGACAGACATTGAGCAAATACTCTAGTTCTAAGAGAATATATATTGTGATTTGTTTTGTCAGAATATATTTGTGAACGTAAATTATTGACCGCAATCTTCTTTAATTCCAAATCGTTCATATTTTAAACGCGCCTCCAGCCTCATCCATCAGAGCTGTACACTGTACAGTCGGCGAATGAAATAATGTCAGTCAGTTCCTTAAATCCTAGGAAGGTAGGCAACCTGCAATGCTTCACTCCAGTGTGTAAGATATTTCAAGTTGCCTACCTAAACCAAAATTTAAGGAGTCAACCAGTGGCTTAGCGTGCAATTTGGCAACGCTGTAATGTGTCCATTTAAAACCATGTAAAAAGTCGAATGTGAAGGTGTTCATTGAACACCCAGTAGTTCAATATTTTCCATGGGTTCAAATGGACGAATTGCAACGTTGCCAAATTGCACGCTACGCCACTGGAGTCAACTCACATTCTTTAACTCGTTGAATGTACACACATATAGCCCTCAGGATCCCTTTATTTCCACTTACAACCCAAAACAGCTGCAATTTCTTAGTCTTAACCTATAAAGGGGTTTTCCATACCAAAAATTCTCACTCAAAACCCTTTCTTCTCTTTTGTTTCAGTGGTTGGCGTGACAGAGCAGCCGAATATAAAAAAATAAAATCAGGAGCGCCTTCCAATCGTATCTTATGCAATCGAGGATGCATCATTTGCCAGATGGTCGTTATACAAGATTGAGGCTTGAGAGTAGCCGATTGGGCAAGCAATATTGTAGCACAAGCACCCACGTGACGTAAGATACTTTTTTCCCCCCGATGGGATCCCCGCTCTACGGTTCGGGGCTCGACTCACGGCACCGTAGCAGCTGTCATGTTTTCGCTGTTGCTGACTCGAGAATCTACGAAACTGTTACATATCATGGATTCGGATCTGGAGACTCATTGACCGTTTCTGCGACTGCGCGATTGTCGATTAAGGAATAATCGTCGTCTGTGATAGAGAACGAATAGAAATGAGTGGAGCCACCGATAGCCACAACAAGTCGTTATGCCCCCGTCTGGTCGACTACCTCGCCATCGTCGGGAGTCGAACAGGGTCCCCCCGCGGCGCGGTCAACAGTGCCTCGCCACCTTACCAGGTAATTAATATTTACATTTTTCAAATCTTAACCCACATATGTCCAGAATTATTTGAAGTTTTTAGGTAGAGACAAATAGAGACGGAGCACTACGTTAAAATACATAGGGAAGCTTTGAGGCACACTGAATTTTCGGGGATTCAACAAAATAACATGTGAAACAACAGTCAACACCTTGACTTGAGATGTCGCATGGTGTTGAATGGTGACATTCGGGAAACGCAGGGGGGATTGGTGGTAAGTGAAGAGGAGGGTGCTCACCATTCAACTTTATGCGACGTTGACTGTTGTTTTGTTGAATCCGCGAGAATTCAGAGTGCCTCTGCTGCAGCTAGTTAGTGCTCCGTCTCTATTTGTCTCTGGTTTTAGGTGTTTATATCAAAAAACACTTTTTGCGAACTGAAAACACGAAAAAATTTAAAAAAAAAACGAATTATTTGGAGCAGCTAACTTTTACGAGCTAAAAACTCCCAAAATTGGTTTTTGAGTAAAATTGGTCCTATTTGATTGAAAATTGGTCCAACTTGACTGAAATTTGGTTCAAAAACAACACAACCACTGCCCACTGGGCATATATATGGGTTAATGAGTCTTTTGCATTTCGCAAACTTTTGCTATAGCAAAGTGGATTTAAAACGTCAACAGAGTCGCTTAGGGTCTGTTGCAAACTTTTGCTACGGCGATATAGAGGGTTGATTCCGTTGTGAACACACTTGCAAGTAACTTTGACTACTTTGAGAGCATCAGAAGGTTCCATGATCCACTCATAAACTCCATAAATGAGTTTAACAAAATTACAATTTGGCGGCATTTTGGTCAAATGAGCGATTGACATGAATAGGGGAATAAATGTTACATGCGGGGGAAGATATACTGGAAGATGAAACGGCGGCGCAAATGTTTGAAGGAAAGTTGGAGGGGAAAAGGGATATTTTAGCGTGATTGATAGGGTATCTCAATGACAGCTAGGAGCTCCGTTCTGGAGTGGGGGTCAGCAAACCGATTTTCCACCAGTTTCGCCAAATTTTCCAATGGTATTTCCGAGTAATTTCATCATTTTGACCTAGTAGCTTTCGAGGAATTTTCAAGGTTGATCCCGACCAGCCTTGGGTAGATTTTTTTATCAAAACAGTGTTAAGTTCCTCTTTTCCTTTAAGTTTCCTTTAAGTTTCCTTTTAGTTTCTTTCAAACTTGCGCCGCCGCCGTTCCTCCCTATATTTTCCCCCGAATCATACTTCGAGCCAAGGAAGTTTCGAGGAACGTCTTAAAATTCCCATTAAGACTTCTTTAATTCCCAAAGCGCGCCACAATTTATTTTCGAAGAATCTCTACTTTGTCAAAACTTCGTCGTCATGGCTCGCAGGAATTCGACTACAAAGTTTTCAGTGACGCACCGCAACGGAAACCTCCATTCCAAAGGAGCTCTGTAAAGATTCAGGATGAACTTTTATAGGCGCACCGCTGAACAAGAGTGCCTCGTGAACAATCGTTCGTTGCTTTCAAAGCTGCCAGATTCAGCAAAAATTGGACACATTTTAAATTCAGTCTTATTGGAAATTTGTATATTTTTCACCAAATCTATAACAACACTGTTCGTTTTCCTACCATTTGAGCCTAATGTAGGCATCAATTAAGACTGGGCAGGTGCTTGACAATGGGGCAGTTGCAAGGGTATGAAATGTTGCGGTTCTTATAAAGAAAATGAAAGTACTTGATGAGCTCAGAACAAAGATGCCATTAGTTTCTAGTTAAATCCCATTGTTCCGGAGATGAGATTTTGGCCCAAAATACATTGTTTTAATTGGGAATTCTGTGTAGTGACGTCATTACGCACACGATTTCTTACAACTTTACACGTGCGTATCTCCAAAACCGGGACACTTGTGAAAAAACCAAAGGCACCATTGTTCTCACCTCATCAAGTACTGTCATTTTCTTTATAAAAAACACACAATTTCACACCCTTGCAACTGCCCCATTATTCACCAATGGGGCTCTTGGAAACTTTTGCTATGCGGAATTGAAAAGTTGATTCTTGCATATTAACCAATGAAAATGACGATGCGTACACTGAAAATTTACGAAATTCACTCCTAGCATCTGGCTTAATGGCGGATAGACGCAGGTATCATGATAGATTCCTATTTAAATTGAGACATATCTCTGTGTTTCCGTAGAGACAGTGACACAGTAGACAGGAATCTACCATGATACCTGCGTTGAATCTTTGGATTTTTTGGAGAGAGAGAGAGGGGAGAGAGAGAGAAAGAAAAAAACGGAGTTCGATCTTTTTCGTGAGTTTTAACGGACAGGATGTAATGTTGCAAAATTGCACGCCTCGCCACTGTTGATGAAGAAGTAAAACTTCGTGTTCAGAAAAGTCATGCTTCAGTCTTGTGTGCGACACCGCCATTAATTCAATCAATTTTTTCTCCACTCTAATCACGCCCTCGTTTGCGTGGAAAATACCATGTAATTGCGGTTTAATCGTGCGGAAGTTTTCCTGTCCTACGAGGGTGTAACAGAGGTCGGAGAGGGCGAGTTTCGAGCGTGTGTGAGGGTGAGTGTGGGTGTGAGAGTGTATGAATGAGTTCGTATTGTAATGTAGGTAAAGGCACTCTCCAAAAGGCCGCCGATGACGTATTACACATTTATGACGTCGTAGCTCTCTTTGAAATCGATAAAATACTCGAGCTGCTTCGAGAGCGCATCCATCTCTGCACCTGCTCGCTTTTACTCATCTCCTCTCCTCTCCTCTCCTCTCCTCTCCTCTCCTCTCCTCTCCTCTCTCCTCACCTCAGAAAGATGAGATGCATTTTTAATTGACGCCGATAGGATTAGCGTGTGTTGCCAGAATTCATGAAGTCAAGTCTTTCTAAATAAATTGTACCCTTTACTATAGATCCCTTCTCTCTCTCTTCAGTGACGAAGTGAGTCGCTTCAATGACAGGGGTAGTGGGTATTGGAAGAGCTTTGCCCTCAATCCACGCTTTTTTCACCAAAGGGCAGTGGCCTCGCGAGATTTTCAAGTGTTTCAGGTTGGGAGATCCACGTTTGTGGGGGGGGGGGGGGGGTAAGGTTCCTCAACTCATCCATCAAGGGAAATTTCGATAGCCCTGAAAGAGACAGGATGTCCCAGAAAATGTTGTAAAAATAACTGCATTCTTCCGGAGAAACAAAAAGGTTTCGTATAGAATGACATTTTACATGGGCGTCATTTAGAGGGGGGGGGGCTGGGGGGGCAATTGCCTCCCCCCCCCCAAGGATTTGAAGTCAGGCTCAAAAACTGGCACGAATTATATTGATGAGCAAAGAAAAAAAGTCATCCTATTTTTGCCCCTAAAAGACGGCTCTTTAGCTCTAAAATTATATTGATGAGAAAAAAAAAAAAAGTTTCCGATTTTTTGCCCCCTCCAAGCCGAAAATTATAATGATGAGAAAAAAAAAAGCCCCCCCCCCCCAAAGCCGAACTTGAAATTACGCCCCTGACATTTTATCAGACACATTATTTCAGACAAAATACTCCGAACGGTGGTGTTTTTCCTTGAAAAATAGGGAAAAAGTTGTCCTATGTTGTGCAATTCCAAATCCAAAAATGAAAATTTTTCTGCACACTTTGGCAACCGCGATGACAAGTCTCATGAGACTCTCGTATGAAACAAACTCTCGTATGTCATCTCCTGGCTGGACCACTCAAGTTCGCGGATTATACGAATCGATACCTAGCATGCGACACAAAAATGCATTTTAAACACAAACCTAGATGTACTTACCTACATTGAAAAAAGTGATCCAATATCTGTCACCCAAACACGCGCGTGTCTATCCTCTCTCCCACTGGCGCAACCAGGATCTCTTCCATCTCGCTCATTTCCCATTTGAATGTATGAGTAGGAAAAGGACAGAAAGAGAGGGTTTTATCCCCTTGTCCATCCTTGTCTAACACACGTTTTTTAATGGAGAAAAGAGAGAGACGAAGAAACTCTAGGTGCGCTACTGCTCTCTTCTCTTGAAGCAAATACATTATATAATTCTTTGGTCTATCCTCTCTCCTTTAGAAGACACATTCGTACTTCAACTCTTTTTATCAGCGGTTTCTCGATTCTCTCTTTTTACGATTTGTGATTTATATTTCTTTTATAATCAAATTCGACCGGAGGGGGCAAAGGGGTCTGTTTTCCTTCTGTCTTGAACCATATCCGGATCCGCGCGATAACGAGGAGGAGAGGATTCATGAAGGAATGTGTTTTTCTTTACACCTCCACACATCTGAATGCATGTGGGTGCGTATTAGTTAGAAAAGTATACGGAGTATCTGTCCAGCACTGGATACGAGCGAGATAGTCGATAGTAAGTTTATCGAGGGGTGAGGGATCCTATTCTATCTTGTCAATGGGGAAAAAAATTTTCCCGACAAAAAAGCGATGCCCGGCAGGCACTTCACTTTGTTAGATCGATTTACCTACGGACCAATGGGGCTCTTGCAAACTTTAGCTGTGTGAGCAAATTTATAGTCCAATCTCATGTAATTATACCAGCGAAAATCACGAGAATCGCTCTAAAAAAGTCTACAATGTAGTTATAAACTCACAAAACTGCTATAACGGCAATATCGTGATGGCCAGTTCAACGCAGGTGTCATGGGAGATCCCTGTCTAATTAGTCACTTTCTCTACGGAAACACAGAGATATGTCTCAATTTAGATAGGAATTTCCCATGATGCGTCTCTCCGCCATGGAGCTCGATTCTGAGAGTAAATTTTGTGATAATTTAGTGTAGGCACTCATATCGTCATTTTTACAGGTTTTTATGCAAGAATCAACTCTTCAATCCCCTGTAGCATTTGCAAGAGCCTCATCACTGAGTTTCTTTTATTTTTATTTTTAAAATTTTGCATTGTCGAAACCTTGGGATTTTCTTTAAGATTTTTGCTTTCTCTTATCTTCGTGAAAAACATAAATGATCTTTTAAACTCATTAAATAAGAGCTCGAAGTACATATTTATTTATTTATGGAGCAGTATCATTTTATGATTGAATCCATCATACAGATCGAACTGTGGAGTTGCTCCTGTCTATACCTATGCTATTATTTTACGAGCTGAAGAGTTCGGGAGTATTTTGCGAGATTTTAATGACTCGAATATTCAATAGTCAATAACAAAAATACAGTAACTAGCCGTAAATCGATACTCAATTCTCTATTTTGTCCTATCCTTGTAATAATTGTTTTCTAATCGGTATACTAACTCGACTCTTCAAGGTTCCAGACAGGGTTCGCTATAGCCAGATGCAGTGAACTCGACGGGGGCCCCCGCAAGATTTTTTTCAGGGGCCCCCCCAAAATGTAAAGCCTGAATATAGGTCGTCATCCCCCACAAAAGGAAATACTCGTATTTTCCTCAACGTGAGAAAGTAGTCAAATATGATCATATGCACTCAGTAAATGAATACGAAATTAATGCTAAATGGTATGGGCAAGCAATGTCTAAAAAATGAAATAAAGCAAGAGAAAAGAAGGAAAAATGGATGATCGGAACCAAAAGACCAAAGTTGAGCATAAGTAAAAGTACGGCCGCAAAATCAAAATTTCGTGCATTACTCGAACCTTAAAATGTTTAATATCATGGGCCCTCTAGGGGCCCCCCGCAATGCGGGCCCTGCGGGCCCGGCTGTTACGCCACTGCCCAGATTGCCAGGCATTTTCTCCAGATCAACAATCCGGCTTTACAATCTAGTTTGAAGCCAGATATTCTCAATGTGGATTCAATCGGGATTGTATCTCGCTCTGAGTCACTATAATTGCGACGAATGATATAGATAGAATCTAGATTCAATCTGTGAATTCTTAAAGTGTCCTTTTTAATCGGAATAAGTCCACTTTCCACGGCGGATTTGGAATATTCGTCCTCTAGTAGTCCCATTCCATTTCCGGTTATTACATCATAAAATTGGATTTGGAAGGTGGAAAGTGGAATGTGCTCCTCGACACATTCCAAGTCGGCCATTTGCTATTCAAGTTCCGCGAGCTGTCCCCAAATTGCCCTTCCCTCTTCCAATCCCCCACCTTGGATGTGACTGGAGTCATTGGATTTGAAAGAGGCAAGTGAAATCCGATTGAAAAGGACGCTTTTAGAATTCAGAATCCAGATTCGACCCCTTGCGGTAATCTGACGGGGTCTCCAGTGGATTCCCGCACCGGATTAATTTTGGATTGATTATGGATTGTCAATCCTCCCTGCAATCTGGATAGACTCTAACACTTGGCTGTGCAGATAGGATAATAGTAATCCTTTGTTGGCAGAAATCAGAAATTGTTGTCAGTAAAAATCATCCATTTCATCTGGTAAAAATGGTCTTTGAAAATCCTTGCCCAAATTTCCATGCAATAAGGATTTCCGTGAAAATGTATGGAAATCCTCAAGGATTTATAAGGATTTCCGTGCAATTACGTGAGGATCCTTATAACTTCATGGAAATCCTTTTTGCATGGAGATTTGGGCAACGGCTTTTCAAGGACCATTTTTACCAGAAGGTCTCTAAGATTTCAATGAGAAAAAAGCAAAGCAAAAAAACAACAAAACAAAAAACAAAACAAAACATAAAAAACACATCACTTTTAACACCTAGCATCTGAAAAACTCTGCTAGGAGTAAGAGGCATACATTGAGGGAAGAGCTAATCTTTTCTACAAAATTGAAATTGCGCTTTTCCTCTGGAACCCTCGCACACAATGAAAATCCATACGCTCTGTGAATGCAGCTCTGGCATTCAATATTTATTGAGCTTCGTCCCATTTTTACCGGGTTCATCATGGCCTAGATTTTTTTCTAGGTCGTTCGAATCGCGAATCTACCCTTGCGTAATCCCCTTTCAGACTTAAATTATTAGGTATCCCAAGAATGTCCAGCGCTTGGCTCTCAACTCAAAATATGTGACGAATAAGTCGACATATATAATAAAAGTGTGGCCTAGATTGTTTTTAGGTCACACGCGGCATATTTATATCACACTCATGTCGACGTCATGTATGTTTATCTCTCTCCCTCTCAAAACTCGGTTCCTTCCGGACCCTTCGCCACTGGCGGATCCAGGAATCTATCCTTCTCTCTCCTCTCCCATTAGAACGTGTATGATAGAAAAGGACAGATTAGGGGGTAGTCACGTGATTTTCGCCCTCTCTTCTATCCTTTGCTAACACATGCATTCTAATGGGAGAAGAGAGAGAAGGACAATAACTTGGATCCGCTAGCGCCCTTCGCGCATATTACATAGGTACCGCCCCGATTTATGCGGTGAAGGAACTTCATGACATGACGCTGCACTGTCTGTGTACCATATGTACGAACACCTCTCGAGGAAGGGGTCAGTGTTTTTATATAGGTCTTGTGTTTGCATTTTCAAAATTCCATAAGAACCTGTGTTAGTCGATGTTTTTTGAGGGGTCATCACGTAACTTCGGGATCTATATTTCTGTTTCTTTTCTAACACACGCATTCAAACGAAAGGAGAGAAAAAAATACAAGTTCTTGAATCCGCCTCTGGTATTGAACGGATTCTTAAATGCACTAAGAAAAATTCATCGTTGGAATACGGAATGTATCATTAAATATTATACGAATAAAAAAATTACTCTTAAAATAGCCAGAATTCTTTTTGATTCAACGATTCTTTCTCGTGAATTATCAGGACGTTCTATTGGACCAATAAGAATTATATGGTTATTCCGAAGGGTGTTTCTTTTTAATTGTGAGGATTATTGATAATTCAAGTCATTCGAAAAGATTTTTCTTTTTAGTCCGTAAGTATTATTATTTTTTTTTTTATTTCTTATTTTTTTTTTTTTTTTTTTTTTTTTGCGTGTGAAATTTCGGAACACTCACAAGCGTGCCGAAATATATGCGATTTGTGCTATCAATTTTACTATGCTAACAAAAAGATCGAATTTTTATAATTTGGCACTGAAGAGGTCGAACGTTCTGTTTCTCATAAATGTCGTCCGTCTCAGGCTCTCTTGATATTTATTGTTTGTATCACTTCATCTTCGTATTTTCACAAAAAAAAAGTAGGTATAATTTAAATACATTTACTGAAAATAAATGTCGAAACCGAGCAAATAATATGTCAACAACGAAGCAGATGCTATGAAAATCTCAGCGGTATGCGGACCTAGTGCTATCAGAAAATAAAGTTCCTTCAAATAAGCGTGATACCAATCCAATGCCACCACGTCGGAATAGTTACCTACCTAAAATTAGATCGAATCCGGTTGTTACAAGTTGTCACTATTTTTACGAGAGGCATTCTATGAGTAAGTTTCCCCCGTCACCAAAACCACAGTTTTGATCAGAATAATTTGGGTTCATTAGCTTGAGGATATTTCTGAGCTGTCTGCGTAATTGGTTGAACAATCGATGCCCTATGGCACTTGCGTGAGACGCGCCAAGGCGCGTTTCAAAGAAATTTTAACTAACTTAATTTTCTAAGCTGCTTTTATAACTAAGATGCCGCGCAATGTAGCATCCTTGATGATCACGGTTTGAATTAGCAAGTTTAGTGTCGAGAAGTACCTATCCTTTAGCGATACCGACACCATAAAATATTTTTAATTTTTTTGTTTCGTTTTTGTTTTTTCGAGTTGAGGTTGGAATTTTGTACATATTTATTGCGCTCATTCCAGTAGCGGCTCGTGCAATCTGGCAACAGTGCTATTTTGCCATTTAAATCTGTGCTAAAAGATCGATTCTAGGTGAGGCACAGCGCCTCACCAAAGAATCGATTATTTTACATAGGTTTAAATGGAGGGAGTCCATTGTTGCCACATTGCACGAGCCGCCACTGGCTCATTCTTATTTTCTTGCGTCGGTTGTCCTACGAATCATTATTTATTATTCATTATTACAATAATTCGAAACAGGCCAATTAAGACCGTAAATTATTTGAAGGGAACCAGTTAAGTTTGACTAGATGTTACGTTTATAAAACTAAAGAGCTTTAAGTAAAGGTCACTTTAGCATCATTCAGGATAGTTATGGAGGTCGGTCAACATCACTATCTCCTTGTTCCTTTGGCTTGAAAGTTGAACTTTAAATATCACCCCCGCAGCATGTTATAAAATCAGACACAAGTGACAGGACGTCCGACGTCACCAGCACCACAGATGTGAAGTTCGTCGCTTTTATAGGGGCGGTTTCACTTTACGAGTTTACTCGCGTAAACTAGAGGCAGCTTTAAAAGTGTATGCGCACCTCAAAGAGTCAACAAGAGTCGCAATTGCATTGAGAGCCAGCGTGGTCAATGCTGATAATAGTCGACTTCTGATTGGCTGGAAATGGAGGGAAATCGTGGTGCAAAACTGTCTTAGGGTATAGGGAAATTAACACGGGGTTTTCGTTCCGGGACGTTTATCTCGAAACCTGTGCAAAATAGTCTCCAAACAATTACTTAATACGAGTCGATTTAGCAGAATTTTCCGAAAAAAATTGATAGGTCACAAGTACATACCAGTATATTGCAAATTCGAGAGGACCGTCTCAGTTGAAAAGTACACATAATAGTGAGTTACTCTAACACACGCCAAGCATGTAAACACACTATCATAGAAAAAGAAGGTGAACAGAAGCGAAACTCCCATAAGAGACAATGGGTCACTCGAATAGGCCTAGTTTTGCTTAGCTGGTTAGTACGCTAGAAACCATTTCGAAAAGCCCGCGCTCGCTAAACCGATGCCCGAGCGCCCAGAGCCTGAGAAAACATCGTACTTCGTGTTTGTTTGCATGCTGTGAACCACCGCGTACTAACCAGGTTGGCCATGACAGCGTGACCCAAACCGGGTCGCAGTTTCGCTTCTGTTCACCTTCTTATTCTATGACACTATTGTGCTTACTTTTCAACTGAAACAGTCTTTTCAAAGCAATAAAGTGGCACTTATGACCTATCAAATTGTTTGGAAAAATCTGCTAAATCTACTCGCATTAATTGTTTACAGACGATTTTGCTTAGGTTTCGAGATAAACGTCCCGGAACGAAAACCCCGAGTTAATTTCCCTATACCCTAAGACATGTTTGCACCACGCTTGCAGCCAATCAGAGGCCAGCCCGCGTTTCCCATCCCTTATCTGCGTTGACCACGCACCTTCCATTCAATTGCGACTCTTGTTTACTCTTTGGCGCACCTAGACCGATAATATTGGAATTAACCATAATTATTTTTCACATTACGTGGTAAAAATGAATGAAAATAAAAATGCATTTTGAGCGTTGAATTTTTATTGATGAACGCTTTAAAATCAAAAGTTACAGTTGCAAGCCAGCAGGCCGATCATTTGCTTTCATCGTTATGCCCATCGATACGCCTCATATCGAGCGATGCACTGCTCATCGATTGTTAACGGGTGATCGTATACTTGCTATCGCCACCATCGCTCGATAACTATAAACGGGGCTCTCGATCGAGAGGTATAACGATGCTATCGATGCAGTTTATTCGGTTTGTTTTGATTGGAAAGACTGAACTTGGAAAAAAAATAAAAAACAAAAGAAATATCTTACAAAATTCATTCTCAGAATTGGGCTTAGTGGCAAAGCTACGGAGGTATCGAGGGAGATTCCTATCTTATTTTAAGACAAAGACAGGAATCTCCCATGATACATGCGTAGCTCCGCCATTCTTGCTATTACAGCTGTTTTATGAGTTTCTCATTGAACTTTGTACTTTTTTAGTATGATAGGTATCTTTGCGATTTTCGCTGGTTTTTACATCAGATTTAGCCATTCATTTGCTTGTAGCAAAACTTTGCAAGAGCCCCATTTCCTATGATGGTTAAACCTAAAACCCCATTTCCTATGATGGTTAAACCTAAAACCTCATTTATATATACTCGCGCGATTAACCTCCTAATTTACCTCCGAAAATAAACTCGCTCTCTATTCTTGCAAGTGAACTCGCATTTTACTCGCGCTAGTAAACTCGTAATCATCTCGCGCGAGTAAACTTGCAAGTAAATCAGCCCTGTACAGTTCACGGAGAGGAGGCGCCGGGAAAAAGGGGTAAAATATGTGAAAATGGAGACGAGACGAGACGGTGTGCCCTGCGAGCAAACTGGAAAGTAAATTAAATCCAAGCTGAGTTCAAGGTTGAACGGGTGAGAGAGGCATAAAAAGTGACTCGTGCTCTACATTCTCGGCTCCCTCCGAGGCAGGCAGGAAACTAGGCAAAGGTGGCCGAGCCGACTCGAGCCGAGAGCTCATGGAAAGAGGGAAGAGCGAGAGAGAGAGAGAAAAGCGGCTAGCGAAAATGAAACGAAACGAGATGAAGGTTAGGTTGGAAAACGCATTTTATGGCGGAGAGAGCAGAAGCTCCGCCGCTGCGCGCCGTCGCGGCGCCTCAAATGAAATTGCGTCTGAGTGACGCGCAGTGGGATTGGAACAAAGATTTTCTGGCCTTAGCAAAGTTTACCCTCTTGCTTTAGTTTAACCCTCTAATGACCAGGTTAGTTCACGAGAACACCACTCCTCCGTTTATACAGAGAAGGTAGTTAACTGTTCGTACTCGGTGGAGTTGGAATTGCCTATCCTACGAATTGAAGGCTCCCGACGAGAACGTATCTTGAAGTGTCTTCATCTATTTTTCCGTTTATTCGGAATGAGGATTGAAACAATTTGAAATAGACTAGAGGAGAAAAACGAGTATACTCGGGCTTGGGCCATAAGGGGTTAATGAACCGAAAATAGTGGAAGGGTAAATTTTTGCCGTTGGATGAACCCGGCACAAAATTCAATGTCCGAAAAAAGTCCCAAGAAAGTCCTCATGATGTCCCCAATCGGCCTTCATTTGGCGAAACATTGAACGTCCTATGGACGTCCAAAACAGAGTGAATGCAATCTCCATACCCATATCAGTCGTGGGACGTTACAATGACTTTTAAATTAAATCCTTCCAATGTTAAGGGGTTATTGGAATTGGCGTTTGTCCGAAAAATGTCCCATAATAATTCTAGAATTCTTTATAATAATTATTTGGGGACATTCTTCGGACATTCACCAATTCCAGTAACCCCTTAACATTCTTTGATACTTTAATTTTAAAAGTCCTCAGAACGTCCCATGACTTAGATGGGTATGGAGATTGCATTCACTCTGTTTTGGACGTCCATTCTTATGATTGAAATAAGGCGAAACACATCTATGGTTCTATTCATATAGTTTTAACAGCCACTTTTTTCTCAGTGATATTGTTTTGCCAAATGGGGGTTCGAAACGATTTTAATAGGGACATTATGAGGACTTTCTTGGGACTAATTGCGGTAATTGAATTTTTTGCCGAGAATGTGTAGCGATTTGGATGGTTAGTACTTACAGCGCGATGGTTAAATAATACAGAACTATGTATTCTTTACAGTTGTGCGGTAAGTATTCACAGTCATACGGTTGATATTCGTAATTAGAGCCATCCAGATCACTACACCATGTAGGAATCGTATATCTTTAGTTCTGGGCTTAGCCGTAGCTTGCAGGAATTTGTCTTTCTCTATTTTTGCCTATTTGAACGCATGTGTTAAAAAGAGCTGGAGATTTAGGAGCTGTCACGTGATTACATCCCCTATACCCGTTCTTTCAATGAATGCATAGTCAAACCGGCTGAGAGAGATGAAGACAGATTCCTGCGGCTTCAGCTATGTCCCAGGGTAAAATTTACTATGAGTGCCGATTTGTTCGCAGAGTACTTCAATTTTTATATTTTGTAAGTGGAACTGTGACCAATACCCTCTGACTTATTTCAAATTCAGTAACTATACTGTTATGTGCAGGTATTTTTTCTTCATTATTTTGTCATTTTAAATACCAGTGGCGTAGTGTGCCATTCGGCAACGGTGTACTGTGTCCATTTAAACTCATGTAAAAGATCGAATGCGAAGGTGTTCACCGAACACCCAAACGTTCGATCTTTTTTACGGTTTTAAATGGATGAACTGCAACGTTGCCGAATGGCACGCTACGCGACTGTTAAATACTCTACAACCTCCATCTTGACGAATAGGGTCTCTAAAAAAGGGCCTTACGGGATACCCCTTCTGAAATAAGTGCCCCTTTCTTCCGAATACATAGTACATTTTATCTCCTGGAGACTTCAGTACTTGTATGGAAGAGCCTCACTGTACGTTTTGAAAAAAAAATCGACCAAAACCAATAAATGTTATAATTGCCAAAAGCAGTGGCGTCACGGGGGGGGGGGGCACCGAACGTGACCTCCACCCCGTCCCCCCTCCCTCAACGGAAAAGAAGAAGATAGGGAGAAAAAGAAAGGTGAGAAAAAGAGAGAAAAATAAAGAAAAGGAATAAGGAGCAGGAATGGACCGTGTTGGAAAAGAAAAGAAACTAAGCGAGACGAGATGAGAGAGGAAATAAAACAAACATGACCGATAAGTAAACAGGGTTATATTGAAGCTCTGAAGGTCAACGTTCTCCTCACAATCTTAGAGCATGGTACTACCGCAAAAGAAAAATAGCCGGGGTAGAGGAGATAGAAAAAGAAAGGAACTCGTATGATTTTGAGGGAAATGACCTCTTATTTGAGATTTGACCTGTTGCCTCTCATGAAAAATTTCCTATAGTTACGTCCATGGCATCACTTTCATATTCTGAGGGTTTGTTTCTGTGGCAGTATCCGGAGTATTCAGTATCCGGAGTAAAATAAAATAAAAATAAATAAAAATAAAAATTCAATATTCAACATTTCGCTCTTTAGTGCGAAGCGACACACAGTGAATCAAAAAATTGAATTTTTCGGACATAAATTTTGAATTAAAATCAAGATAGGTAATGAATGAATATCAAGATTATGAATGAATCAGTAAAATAATTTAAAAATGTGAGTTCATTTATTATTATAGCGCTCAGATGGATCTGTTGCGCCCTTTTGCTCTATAGGCAGATATAATGGATTCACAGCAAAATATCACAAGAAAACCGGTAAAAACGATGGAAAATCCTAATTTTTTTTTTCTGTCATAGAGGAAAAGTAACAATAAGTTGAGGGTCACTTCGAAACAAATTTGAATATGCCAGTAATGGCGCGAAACTGCCGATTACGCAATAGTATCAGTCCGCGCCAATGCAATGCCTCCAATGGGGCTCTTGCAAACTTTTGCTGTTGGCAAATGAATAGTCCATCAATCTGATGTGAAAACCAACGAAAATTACACTGAGGAAGTCTACAATTCAGTAATAAACTCACATAACTGCTATAACGGCAAGTCTGTAATGGCGGCTCAACGCAGGTATCATGTGAGATTCCTGCCTATTATATGTCACTTTCTCCACGGAAACACAGAAATATGTCTCAATTTAGATAGGAATCCCCCATGATACCTGCACCTCTCCGCCATTAAGCTCAATTCCGAGAGTGAATTTTGTGATTTGTTAGTGTACTCATCGTCATTTTTACAGGTTTTTATGCAAGAATCAACTCTTCAATCCCCTAAAGCGAAAGTTTGCTAGAGAAGAGCCCCATTGTAGATTAATTAGTCCACGTTACCAGAATGTAGACTCTGACTAATGCACGGACAGTAAATGGAATGATATACCCGTCACTGGTTGTTCCATATACTATTACGCAATCGCCAGTTTCCTACCAAACACGAAGCTTTTCAAATCACTCGAATTTACGCAATTTTAAAATCGTTTTAATTCACGATCCCGTGGTAAAAAAAAAATTATAAAAAATACCGTGAGTTCTTCGCATGCAGTACTTTTACAAAAATGAAATAAATAAAAGGTACGCAAATAGACCTATTGAGTAAATGGACAAGGTGTCTGCAAAAACGTATCGACACTAAAATATTTTTCAAGCAAAAAAAAAATAAAATTCTTATCCGAAAATCATGTTTTTATCTAGGGTGCGGCGGCGTCCAATCGATACAGTGTTGCCAGATGGAGGGTAAAAAGCCGCATCGTCCCCATTTAAATCAATGTAAAGCATACGGCTTTTTAACCCCAATCTGGCAACACTGAATCGATGATACCGCGTAAGTAATGTTATAAACCGATTTTCAGCGCGTGCACTTTGCCTAGCCCCGCTTCGTCGGCCCAAGCGAGAGTGACAAAAGAGATGATGCCTTTGTCAAGTAAAATCTCGGAGAGAGAAAAAAAAATAAATAAATAAAAACTTTCCACTTTCCTCCATCGGGCCGGCTTTTAAAAGCTGCGTCGACAATTTTGCGACCTTTTGTTTTGATACTCAGAAAAGTAATTCAAGCTTTTGATGTTGAAGAGAAAATAAAGAATTACAAGTTAAAGGCGGAAAGCTCTGCAAGGAAAAATCTTGGAGTTTTAGCCGAGATATATGTAGGTTGTAGGTATAATAGATTATTTTATAGTGGTGCAGTCTCTGATCCGCTGAACTAGCATCTTACTGGTCTTGAATAACTTGCTCATTGTAAGTGGCTTGTCTCAGGAATGGAAGCTTTTCGGTTGAAAAAAATCGGGCCGGTTATGCGTGATTTTTGACTGAGAAACCCTCTATAGGGGCTTATAAAGTAGGGTCTCGATCTTCTACAGGGTGTTTCAACGGGGCACCGAAACAGTGGAACGTCCCGTAGAAATGAGGAAAACTGACCCAACTTTGAGCCTCTGCAGAATGTTTACGATCGAGAAATCAGCATAAAAACCGGCCCGAACCTTTGCATATCGTACCTGAGCTTTCAAATGGTGCCAAGTTTTATGGAAAAACATTTGTTTGAGTATTTTTAATTAATTTTTTTCGAAAAAGCCACGTTCCCTCGTTTACTTCAATGTTTAGGACTCTATACTGTGATCATGGTTGCCTACCGATCGTCTTCAGCGGGCAGGCGTTTTGTCTTTTGTTTTGTCTAGATAGTCTAGATAATCTTCAAAATTGAAGTCTTTGCTTTGTTTTTCGTTAAATTGACTATCAAGCACCTACGTGATCAATAGATATGTAACTGTTCGTGTTTATCGATATTGGTGTGGTATCAATTGTAATTGAAGGAACTTTTTACCTTCTCGTCCCTATTGTGATAACCCGTTGCCCGTTTGTTTACATCGCTGCTGTCATTTTAGGGTGGCTTTTTCTTTTACCTCGAGAGGAAGTGATAAATTGATAAACCATATTTGCCTTTGTACTTGAAAGGAATGGTAGGTCTTCATTCTTAATCCCGTAAGGGCCAAGTCCGAGTATATTCGTCTCCTCTAGTCTATTTCACATTGATTCAGTCTCCATTCTGGATAAACGCAAATACATACATCATGTATAGATGAAAACACTACAAGATAAAGTCTCATCGGGCGCCTTCAATTCATCGTATAGGCAATTCCAACTCCACCGAGTACGAACAGTTAACTACCTTCCCAGTATAGCCGGAGGAGTGGTATTCTCTTGAACTAACCTGGTCCTTAAAGGATTAACAACTTAATTGCTATCTATTTGGCTCTCTATTTCTTTTACATGGTGCACTTACCCACTACCCAGGTTGGGGTTAGTTGATTTCGTCCAGAGTCTCCAATCTACGTATTAAATAGGGACTCCAATTTTGTCAGGTGATTTTTGTTCTCTAATTTATAAACATCAGCAGCATACCTGCCTAGGAATAATTTCATTCAAAGTTATTTTCAAGTGGTAAGTAAAGGAAACTCTCAAACTGTGTGGTGCAATAAACTATCAATGTTTTATGATCCCTCTCATTTTTGTGGCGAGATATTATTTCATGTTCCTTTAACAATAACTTTACACCCTATAACTAATTTTTTATCGTGTATTTTCTTTCTCAGCTGCCAGAGCTACTTCGGCGATATCCTGCAGAGGACCACAAAGACTTCCCAATGCCTTTAGATATGGTATACTTTTGTCAGCCAGAAGGATGTGTCTCTGTCGGGCCTCGGCGCACAACTTTGAAGGATGCTTATTCATTTGTCTTCGCACTAACAGATAAGGATTCAGGTAAAACTTTCTCTCATTCCGCTCTGTCAACTAGCTTTTCTCTTTCCAAAATCCACTTTTTTAAGTCAGCCTAAGAATCGTTCCTGGCTGTTTAGAGCTGGAAAAACCCCAACAATTTCAATTTCATTCTTTAAAAGAATACGTCAGTGGCATAGCGTGCAATTCGATAACGGTGCGGTTCGTCCATTTAAACCCAAGGAAAAGATGGAATTATCGGGTGTTTGGTGAACACCTTCACATTCGACCTTCTACATGGGTTTAAACGGACTCTGCACAACGTTGCCAAATAGCACGCTACGCCACTGAAGAGGGTAGTCAACCTCTGATTGGTTGGTGGAGTTTTGGCTGCCATCAGATTCTATACTACATCATATGTTTTTGGAACAGAAATGTTGCTGCTTGTCAAACCTATTCAAGTCTTGATAGTTAAGTATACGCTTAAACAATGTTCAGATTTTTGACTAGAATCTTTTTGAGTGTAAAGTTAACACCCTTATAACAGCAAGTCCGTTCATTTGGAACGATTTCATAATTAGCTCTATAGCAGTATGTGGAAGCTAAATAGAGGAAGCTCCCTAAACATTTTTTATTTTGACTCAATTCTTCCCTTGACTACCTTTTTCAATGTTTGTTTATTTATGTTTTTTTTTGTTTTTTTTTGTTTTTTTGTTACTTTTTGGCTCTTGTTTCTACATTAAGTCGTAGGTGGGATGAGTATAGATGAGTCAATGAAAAAAAATTCATAAAAATGAGAGATTACCTGTTGATTATTCATGCTTTCCTTTGATCATTTTTCAGGGAAATGTCGGTATGGTATCTGCGTTAATTTTTTTAGACCTATTGAGAGAGCCGGTGATTCGAATCGAGACCGTCAGTTACGTAGAGAGTCATGGTGCAAAAGTATGGAAAAGAGTTCTGATTCAGCATTTTCAAGGTAAGACTAATTGTTTGGTGCAACTTTCTGTGGAAATTCTGTAAAAAAATTGGTGTTGAAGCCGCGGGAAAAATCCCAAATTTATTGAAATTATCTAGGTCAGTTTTATTGCAAACATCACTGCATTTTTTTTTTCAGTTAAATTGAAATTACATATAAGTCAATGCTTCTTGGGAATTTTTTTTTGAGAGCTGATGTCGTAAAAGAATGGGTTGAGTTCTTTACCTACCTTGCTTGTTGGCTGTCTCTTCATTGGTAACTTTGACAAAGTATTTAGTTTATTTGACCCAGGCTTTTCATAGTCTGGTCTTGCATCTTCTATCCACGTGAGGATCAAGTGACTACTTCATGGCATATCTCCAGTTATTAAATTTTAAATGGTTAATCAGTATAAATTTTAGCAACTGAAATCTTTAACCCATGTCAGAAAAATTCAATTTGTTCAACTATTAGACAAATTATTGAAAAAATTATAATGTAATTTTGAACTTAATTTGGATTATTATTGAATGTACATCAAACTGTTTGTAGTAACCACCTTGTATTACATTTCAGGCAGCACCAAATTTTCTACGATTAAGTTTTGAATGCATATTGTGATCTCATCCAATTTACTGTCTCTTTTCCACAGTGATTACAAGAGCAATGTAGCCCCAAGTGATTCTGAAAGAGATATTCCCAGTAAACGTGACACTGAATATCCACTTTCAAGGCTTGTGGCAACTCCCCACACCGGGAATGACTCGGAAAGTGGAGGATCTCACTCTCCTTCACCTCGAGCTAGTAGAAAAAGACAGGTTAGTGTCCAAAAAAAACCTAAGAAGCACCTTCAAAAGTACTTACTTAATGCTAAACATTTTAAGAAGACCTCTGCTGAATATTCCTGGGGAAACAGTAAAACTTTTAAGTACAAAAATATAGACTTTTGGTACAAGTCAATTCAAGTATCAAACTGCGATATTTTAATTTTTGGTACTTTAAGCTTCGTTTTTTATTACTTAGATTTTCTTTGTAATGTTTCTCAAAAGTCTTCTTGGAATAATTATCTACGTAGTAAATAGCTGACTTTCTGTTTTTCTGAAATAATTTACTATTTACTGGTAATTCAACTTTTTGGCAGCACTCTGGTGGCTGAAAACGTTAATAAACATTGAATATTCACCATAACCTTTTTGCTCCCTGCATCCTGTATAAGGGATGAGGTTTTACATGGAGTCTCGTTGAAACTCAAAAGAATTGATTTGCACCTCAAGTTTGTTAAATTTAATAAAGTGAAGGTTCGTTGTTTGGAACCTCGGTCCTACCCCAAAAAAAATCCACTTAGCAAAAGTTCTACTTAGGAAATTGCAGTCAAAGTATGGGAGGTTTAGTGCTGAAAAAAAATTCCTCCTCGTGAGATATTCCACTTAGAGAATGTTCCACACAAGGAACTTCACTGAACTGTTTGTCTCATTAGATTACAGTGACAACTAATTTATGATTTGTGTACAAAATAGTAAAACTTACTGGCAAGAATGGAGTTGTACCAAATCTACTCTTAACAGCTAAAATATTGCGTTAATCCAATTTTTGCAATATCTTGAAAAAAATTGAGTTTATATAGTGATTTTTCTAATTTAGGTAACTTAAGAAAACTGACGTGAATTTTTCATTTGCTTTCACAGAAACTGCGGAATCATTCCCTAACTTCACTGTGCCTTTTGTCTCACCATCCCTTCTTTTCTACCTTTAGAGAATGTTTATTCATTTTAAAAAGACTGATTGATGCTTGCAATGGGAATGCCTCTCCACGAAGGGTCGGAACATCTAAACAGCTGAACAGGTATCGATATCAGTGCTACTTCAATAATTTTTAATGAATTTAAGATTTTTTTTATTTTTTTTAATTTTCCAAAGTTTGTACTTGAGAACAATAAATGATCATGAACACGTCAATAAAATCATATCATTAAATGGTAAAGTAACAAAACATAGTTTAATTTTAATTTTAATTTTATTCAATCTAACTCTCAAAAAATTCACATAGAGAATGGTTTAAAGATGGTTTAAACCAATGTATGGTTCGATGCATTTTATTGGGAATTCTTTGCTCTCATACTCTGAGAAATCAACAAGTGTTGTGCGTGTAAATTACCTGCAGGTAAAAATGATAACTACATAAAAATGTGGAAGCAACAGCATTTTGCTAACATTACCCGTCCATCACAGAAAAAACTGGATAAAAAAAATTGAGTTTATATAGTGATTTTTCTAAATTTACTTTTTGTAGCCCATTTTACCGTTTTCAAAAGTTTTTATAAAAATATCTAAAAATCCCGGCAGATTTTTTTTTCTCTGAGTATATTGGCTCTATTTATGTCTGTCTTCAATATTTTTTGCATTGTACCTGTAAAGAAACTTTACTTTTCATAGGACGTAAAGTATTCCTTGTTTATTTTCATCTAGGGATAGCGTGTGGAGTGTTTTGACTGGAAGGCCCACTGAAGGAGCTTCCTCAATTGTTTTACATGATGTTAGAGAAATAGAAATGTGGATTTTACGACTCCTCAGTGCACCAGTTCCTGTTCCCGGAAAAACTCGTGTGGAGGTAAAAAAATTTCATAAATCAACTCTTGGTTATTTATTATTTTATTTTTTTAAAATACAAAAGAGCAAAACTTTTCAATTACAAAAAACAAAAAAAACAAAATCAAAAGTACAAAAAAAACAAACAGAAAAGTGACCAACTTAAGGCGATTCCAGGGTCGATTGAACTGTAGACACCATGTCGTGCTGCTCAGAAAGTCAACAGTTTTTGGCTAGCTGAAACACTCAAAAATAAAGCTGGGATGTTGGTGAGACGAAAATTCCTGTAAGCCCCAATGAGTGCAAGCGAGGTAGATAGACATGGTATCAGTAGCGCACCGAGAGTTTCTTCATCTCTCTCTTTCCTCCATTAAGAAACGTATGTTAGACAAGGATGGACAAGGGGATAAAACCCCCTCCTTCTGTCCTTTTCCTACTCATACATTCAAATGGGAAATGAGAGAGATGGAAGATATCCTGGTTGCGCCAGTGCATGGTATCACTTGCACTCACTAAGCTCATGGCAAATTGAATGGCTCATGGAATTTCCAACATTACGGCATTAATTCTCAACCAATTTTGCTCCCTCCTTTTGAGCAAAAAAATTCATAAAAAATTTTGCAGGTGCTAATGTCCTTGGATTTTGTGTTTTTTCTTTTTTTTCTTTCTATTCCCTGTTTGGATTCCCAGTCCAGTCGTTCGTTTTGAAAGACAAGCATAACGAACGCAGGTTTTGGCAGCTGGACTTTACTACTACTACGACTAATCTAAAACGCAAAGAACACGTTTTCCCCAAACGTGACTTGTGACGCTCTCCATTGGGTTGAATTCTAGAAAAATTTTGCCTGGAATCACCTTAAATGTGAAACAGCAAAAGAAACAAAATTAAGATGGTAAATAAAGCTATTGAAATTAGAACATGGCATTTAGAATGAAAATTAAAATAAGAGGAAACCTCCAAGAGTTGGACGGAAGAAGAATCAATTCTGATTCTTTCCCAAAAACTGAACCGTGGTTTTTTATTCTTCATCATGCTAATATGTCCAAAAGTCAATCAACAAATCTTACCACCGAGCTTTTATTTTGTTGTTAAATCTCTGATCTTTGTTTCAGGTTGAAGTTTTATCTCCCAGTCTCCATGCTCCGTTCATGTTTTGCTTACCTGATCATACGCGATTTGCGCTCATTGACTTTCCCCTTCATTTGCCTTTAGAACTTCTTGGTGTGGACACATGTCTTACTGTGCTATCCCTCATTTTGTTAGAACATAAGGTTTGTTTCATAATCTTCTATTATTTATTTTCTTTTTAAACAGGGCGAAAAGCCTAAAATTGCTATGCAGGTATGTTTATTTAATAATAAAAATGAGCAACAGCTCAAATCAATGATACAAGGTATGAAAGAATAACAAACTAGTATCACTAGAGAGAAAAAGAAAGCAAGATTTAGAAAAGGGAAATTATTATGGAACCAAGTATCAAAAACTCAATACATCAGCATCAGCCCATATTTAAACCTAAATACATTATCATGTGGTACATTCATAACCAGGGGAGGAAGACCATTCATGGGTCTAATGAAACAAAATTTACGTTTAATCTTTACCTGTTTTACTTCTGCATTTGCCTGCTGTAGATTATTCTGTGGGAGGCTGCCCCTTGCAAACAGGGCGAGGGGTGTAAAGCTGGTACTAGTGACTAACATTTCATGGCGGAAAGGAAAATGAAGATTTAGATCCATTTCGTATCTCCTACGCAAATATGGCGAGAGAGTATGAGTTTATAAAGAGATCCAACAATTTTGTAGGGCCAGAGGCTCTCAGAACTCTTTAGTGAAAACGGAGATGAAGGTTTGAATCCGTGGGCGGATCTTCGCAAAAGCAGAGAAAATATTGTAAATACCTTAGACGCCTCCAAAGCTTCCAAGATTTTTTACAAATTTAAGGTAGAATTATTTTGAAATGCTCATTGTTTTCCAATCAGATTTTAAATTCTGTCTCTCATTTTCAGATCTCTTTCTTGTTAGTCTTACTGAACTTGTGTATTTTTATTACTATCTTTTTTTTCTCTTCGTTTCTCATTACAGTTAGTGCTCCAATCGAAGAATTACAATGCTTTATCAATGTGCGTCATGTCCTTTGTTGCCCTTTTATACCCGCTCGAGTACATGTTTCCTGTGATACCTCTTCTTCCTTCTTGTATGGCTTGTGCCGAGCAGGTCAGTTCACATTTTTAGTTCTTTCTCTTGCAAATTTTCTTGTCAGGCGAAAAATTTTGTCTTATTGCAGTTTTTTCCATAGACAATTACAAAATACTGATTACATTTGATACATGAAAAAGTCAAGTTATTACCATATCATGGCATGATGGGGTGAATCAAGTTGACTTGATTAGAACGTCTCTATCTTGATTTGTTACTGTTATTTGTTGACCTATTCATGTGAGCATCACCTACTGCTAGAGAGGTTTGGTCAACCAAACGAGTTCATTCATTTCTGATAATTTTCATGTAGTTGAAATTCAAAATGATACTTTTCTCTCATGTTGACCTAAATTATTTGATTAGTTTAGGGACAGTGGTTGAAGATAAGGAGGAATGAATCTAATGCGCAATGAGTAGTAAAATTATGACCTTACAGATTGACTTTTAACTCGACCAGATCTCATTTCAGAACGGAAGGCGGAGCTCACCGATAATCTGTTGAACTTATCTACGATGTTAACACCGCACAAATTATCAATAACTTATCTATACATCAATCTAGTTATCTATCTTTTTATCCATCGAAATTGTATTCTATCTCTATCCTTTTCAGACAAGTGTATTTTTTTCTTTTTTTCTTTTAGTTACTCCTAGCTCCTACACCATATGTCATTGGGATTCCGGAGAATTTTTTGTCAACAAAGAAAAATTTTCTGTAAGTTTGAAATTTATCATTTTCCTTGATCACTTCATGTTTTTTCTTTTCCTGCAAACATTTTAATGAATCTGATTCATTCCCCCTCTATCCTGTCCAGTGTTGCCAGATCGAGGGTAAAAAGCCGTATCGTCCCCATTTAAATCAATGTAAAACGTACGGCTTTTTCACCCCAATCTGGCAACACTGATCCTGTCTCTTTTGAATTTTTTCTCGGTGACATTTCTTTTGCCTTGCCATGCAACATATCAATCAATGCAAAACTTAGGGGAGCAGTTTTGCCTCTGCATTTTGGTTGATTAACCCTTGTGAGCCTAAGGTATTTCGGTAACACAAAGGACTAAGGGGGGGTATTTTTGTACCCCAATATTTTCATGCAGCACAGTCAGTATCAATAATTTTGAAACTTTAATGGATGGATTATGTACTTAGTACCCTAAGAGAGTAATTTATGTGAAATTTGAGTAAATTTTTGCTATGTTGCCAAATTTACACCTACTTTTAAAAAAAATGTCAAAATAAAAAAAATGGAAAAAAATGAAATGAGGTACCATATTATTTTTCCAATTTTGATAAATTTCCAATTTTCTTTTCAATGATCTGACTTAATATTCTTAATCTACATAAAATTTCTGTAAAATTCACTGTAATAGATGGTTCCAAACTTAAAACTGGCAGGACGAAGGGGGGGGGGTATATTTGTACCCCAACACTTTAAATTTCTATAATATCGACAAAAATTCATAAAAATTAATGAAATTTGGTAGACGTGTTCTAAGTATCGTAACTTAAAATGTCATGAAGTCCCAAAAAATTTTGAGCAGTTTTGACAAAATGGCGTCAAAAAAACTGGCCTGGGGTACAAATGTACCCCCCCTTAGGCTCACAAGGGTTAAGTTTGGCAACCTCTTGCAAGATTCAAATGGAGGCAATAGTTTTGATTCAGTTTTCCTCATAGCTCACGGGAAATTTAGAACTTCCATAAACCTATCAGCTATCTGAACTCATAGAAAATACATAAATAATCATTATAATATCTCTCTCTCTCTCTCTGACAGTTTATTTATTGTGCCCTTCTACAGTAAACTCTCGATTTACCGGATTTTAGGGGACCGGCCGAAAAATCCGGTAAATCGCGAAATCCGGTAATCCGAAAACTCGCATTTTTCGCGGCGAAATCGCGGACCGAAAACTCGCATTTTTCGCGGCGAAATCGCGGAATTTTTAGGTATTTTTTCTCCCCCCCCCCCAAATTTTTACTGTTTCGACTAACCTGAGGGTTTTTATTTACAAAAGCACAAAACACACGTGGGGGATTAGAACACGATAATTTGGTACTAACCGTTCGTTTGTTGAGTGTTTTTCATTTCTCTTAGCTAAAAATCTCTTTGGAAAAAATCAGCTGACTTTTTCCAAAGAGGTTCAGCCGATCTCGCTGTCAGCCAGCGTTGCCAATGTTGGCAAGTTCTTGAAGTACCATAGCCATAAACTACGTGCTTCACGCGTGAGCGCGTGGAGCCAACGCACTACGGGCGGCAACGCTGCGCTGCTGTCAACGCGGGAAAGCAGCGAAGCTTCCCTGCCGCTTGACGCGTTTTTCAAAACATCGCGACTGATGAGTTCGGAGAGTGACTCAAGGTGATTCTTTGATATCGCGGCATCGTGTCACGGGAAAAAACTGCTATATCTGAGCAAAGTCCGGTAAATTGAGAAGAAATTTCTTCTTGGGACCGAGAAAAAATCCGGTAAATCGCGAAATCCGGTAAATCGAATGAAATTTAACATTGTTCTTATGGGACTTTTGCCGGGACCGGAAAAATTTTCCGGTAAATCGCGAAATCCAAATCGCGATCCGGTAAATCGAGAGTTTACTGTAGTTGTTTTAAGAAACATGAGCTGAAACAAAAAGAGTACAGCTTTTTTTTTAAAGGTGCATGTCTCAAAAAGTTTGGTCTTGATAATGCATCAGTTCTAAAATTTCAACCTTAGTGAAGTTTTGTATAGCATTAAAATTTTTTGGTTTCGAGGCAATAATAATCAATATGTTTCCTCAAAGATTTCCATTTTATAAGTCTTGATCCAAGTTTTTATTTCCTTCTTGCAGGTTACCAGATGATGTGTGGTTAATAAATTTAGATTCTAGTCGAAATAGCATAACGCCTCCTGCTGGCTTTAAAGAGGATATTCCACCTTTGCCAGAACCGGAATGCTCTATTTTAAAAACCCATTTAAATCAGGTATGAAATTCAAACTTTAATAGTGGCTGTTTCTGCTCAAATCTGTTTGAGTATCAGCTGAAAAATTTTTTAGTTGCTGTACTCCAGTAAAGCTTGAAGCTCTAGTTTTTATAGTTTGCCAGGGAATCAATATTTTCCTGAATCTTTAGGGAAACACTGCCTGCAAAAGACTTCTGCTGCTCCCACAGACTTTATCAAAATACTCATGGTGTTAAAAATGTCTTTTTTCTCTCCTTGAAGAAAAATGGTGTTAATGAAAAAAATTAAAAAAAACTGTTTAGTGCCTTACCACTTTCACCTGTAAAATTTTTGTTTTTCAGGCCTTAAAGAGTTTATCGGAACCCTCAAGTCAATTTCAGCCAGCAGAAAATCCTAGGTAAGCTGGAAGCCTTGTTTTTTTTACAATATTTTTGCTTTTAACGTAAAATAGGAGAACACATTCAGTGCAAGTCACCCTTAAGGAGTGATAAATGTTGGAAGTCAACCTTCAGTTCTCAGATTCTGACTTTATTTCATGAAATTCTCATCTATTGGGTGTTATATTTTAGGTTCTCTCAGTCCCAGGTTGCACCTGCCAGATTTATTTGAAATCTTTAAAAGTCTAAATTTTTAAACTTTGGACTTTTTAATTTTTGAGCAATATTTTTTTGGGGTAAGTAGTTGGTCAAACCGTCAAAGAAAAATGTTTTATCTGATGATACATCATTTATATGATCCAAAACCCATTATTCCTACTTTCTCAGAACTTTCTATCTTGAAATCCAGCTACTGTAAAACCATCCTCAATTATAAACAGAAATCTTGAATTGATTTTCCTTCTTTTTCAGTAGGTCTTCACTGACGAATATTCACGCTCAGCCGACAAATCCATTCCTTTTTGGCAATGATGTGGATTCAGTCGATGTTGCTACCAGAGTAGCCATGGTAAGTTGCACCCAATTTCAGCCCAAAAAAGAAATAAATCAGTGAATATACATATATATGGACCAATTTGCACTTCATGTCTTTCTCTTTCTTCCAGCATTTCAATTCTCAATCCCATCGATGCATTATTTGAACGTTTCACAAAAACTTGCTGTCTCCCTTCCAAGCACTCATTTTGAGACGCTATTAATTTTTAGCAGAATACGTATTAACTGTTTTTGTATTATTATTATAAATTTGTATTGGGGAGCCCAAATAGCTCCCCAAAATGTAGGCTAAGCTCTCACATAGAGAAAAATACTGGGTAAGATCATGATACATGATTTTAGCGCCTATTCGCAAAGATGGTAAACTTGACTCGACATCAAGTTGAACGAACACCTTTCAGGCTAGGTCAACTTTTCATCTGCTCCATTTAACCCAAAGTCTAGTCAAAATTACAATATTTGTGTTTAGGCATCAAAATTTTGTATCTTGATTTTAAATCTTATCAAGTATATTTTTTCATGCATGTATCAGATAGATCTGGTAACGCATTGATTGAACTTTAGCTGGACTCCATTGCAGGAAGGCTGAAAAGCTGTGTCTCGGAGCTTGGAATGCCAGGTGATGGTACGGTGCTCAGAAATCTTTGAGTTTGAGAGCCAAACCCTCTTAGAACAGTCCATAATCTTTGAAGATCTCCAATTTCTTTTATTTCTTGAGAGAGCTTAGTAAACCAAAATGTTGCCCAAGACAATGTTGTCGTCTTTGCTTTTTTAAACTGATCGGCAATTTTTCAGCAGTCTCTGCTACAGAATTGAAACATCAAAGCTCACCAAAAAACAAAGCCTGCATTACAGTCTTGTCAAGTATTATCATCCTTGTGGAAGTTCAAAACTAAATTCCTTTTATTTAAATTTAATAATTCTTCTTTCACTATTCATTTTGTTTGTTTGTTTTATTTCAGATTCGATTTTTCAATTCTAGTAATTTACTTAGTAACTTTATGGAACATACAAGGACTCTGAGGCTGTATCCTCGTCCTGTTGTCGCTTTACAAATCAATAGTTTTTTGCATTCGAGACCTCGGATAACAATGTTCATCAGTAAATTTGCCCGAAGCCAGGTGAGGCGACTTGAATGTCTTGATCTTTTTTCTCTCTTTATTTGTATCTTTGTGCCTGCATTCATGTGCCTTTCTTATTTTTCGACTAGTTTTTCTAATTCTGACTTTTTAAATAGGAGTTCTGATTTTTTGAAAATGGAACTTTGAACTTCGATATATCGAAGAAAAAAAAAGATATCGACCTCTAGATTGCGCCAAAAAGTCTTAGAATTTTATGCCCTTTCAAACGATGTATCACAAAGATAGGGGTTGCCATTTGAAAATTTTGAGATAACCCCCTGGGGGCCCCCTAGGGAGGGTGGGGGGGTTTTGACCCCCAAAAAAATAAAGTTCATCTAAAATTATGAAGAATGGTCCAAACCGCAACTTTTTATCTCAACTCGTTCAAAAGTTAGACAGGAGGGGGGGGATACATCTGCTACACTCTGTATGTTGCATAGATAATATCATCACATACCTCAGTAATATTTTTGTACGTCAGAATCACTCGGGACCAGAAATCTTTCTGTCTCAACAAATTTCTGATGTACAGTAATTTTATGGACCTGTTTGTAGTAATGTCTTTGGGATCAGTAATGATTTTGATCCAACCTGAAATTCTTTGTTTAGTTTTTAATACAATTTAAAAACTGATTTTCAGGCAGTAGAATTCCTAGCAGAGTGGTCGTTAACTCCAAGCAATGAAGTATTTTTACGTGTTCACAATGGAATATACGATCCTACTCAGATTGGAGACAAAGGCAAATGGTTTTCAAGCAATCTAGAGTGCGTCAAGTTTTCAGTTTGGGATGAAGCAAGTTCACTTGGAGGAGTTCTGAAACACATGCCGCAGCAAGAACAGCCTACAGGTATAGTTTTCCGTCGACTGGCGTACCCCTTTATCTTACGTTCATCTTATGAACTTTATTTTGGTCGCCTGAATTTTTCCATCAATCCTTTAAAGTTTTTGCCTTACAAGAGTACTGTGTTCTTACAGTAGCTACTGACTTTTGATAAAAATCTCGGTAAGAAAATAATAGTCGATATTACCAAAAAAAACAAAACTGGTGTGGCGAGAGAGCTTTGGAGGAACGCTTAAATGTTAAATTTCTCTTTTCTTTTCTTTTCTTTTCTTCTTGTTTCAGCTTTTGAAACATTTTAAAATGACCCTGAATATTGAGCTAAGTTTCAGTCTGTAGGATGCAGATCACTTTAAAATCTCATTATTACTAAATGAATTATACCCTCGTTGATTGGAAGTAGGTAATTCACTTGATTCAAATAGAACTTTCTCAAGTTCCATTTGCAACCGACTTCAAATCAAATCAAATCAAATCATACTTGTTTTATCTGAATTTGTTCCTTAATATTGTTTAATTATGTCTTTAGCGTCCTTATGGTCAATTCTTCAGCTTTTAATCAATGTAAAGTAAAAAACAAAATTTAATAGATGAATCTGTAATAAAAGAATCAAATAAAGGAAAGCAGATCAGCAAAATTCTAAAGAAAAATTGATCTCTCAGTTTCAAACAGATTTTGTAAAAAAATATAAAACAAAAAAATTAGTTTACTTAACATTGTGCAGTGAGTTCTAAACATCTTTTTTTTTTTTCAAATTGACCTTCAAGAATGCTTCATTTAATCATTTTTCGATAATCAAAACATTAAGAATGTTGCTCTGTTTGTTTCTTAGACGAAAGTGGATCTGACTCCGAAGTTGCAGACAGCACAAGTTCCTCATATTCATCTCTAAGTGACCTTGTATCTGAAGTAATCTCCTCGGATATTTCATCAAGTAAGTCATCTTCTCTTTTTGTATTTAGAACACTTCTATATTTCTTTAAAAATAAACACTTCCTCAAAACAAATGCTGACTATCACAATTATAATACGCGGAATAAGAGTCAATACCGAAACGATTCAAATTTATCGGATAATTTTAGAAGTTTAAATCTGGGGCACAAATTCTTTTATAAATTGCCTAAGGAAATTAGAGAACAAGGTTCGCTAGCTTCCTTCAAACATGTAGTTAAAAGATTCCTTGTGCAGAAAGCTTATTATAAGATCTCAGAATTTGTTGATAACTAATACTATGTCTACTCTGTCTGCTATTGTTATAAATTGTTTTGATTGTTAATGACTCGCATTAATGTTTGTACATACTACAAATTAAAATGTATGAATAAATAAATAAATAAAAATAAAAATCTTCGGAATCACCCTCATCGTAATATTTGGATTTGAGTGGAATGAGTTATATCTTGGATGGTTGAGTAGTAAAAAAGGTACATAAGGTTTGAACTAGGATATGCTTATGGATGAATTAGAAAAATAATGTATGTACTTATACTTTAACGGACAAAGAGAGTTATTCACAAGCTCTGCCGATCTTCAAGAAACAAAACATTAGTTACCTAATTTTAGCTTTTTCTAAGGGGTAAAAAGTGGAAAAGGAGGGGCATTTATTTCTTGAAAATGACCCTGTATGAGTAAAAAGTGATTCAAAAGATCACCAAAAAATATAATTGCAAAGTGGGAATCTCTTGTTGCAATGATATCAAATTGGCGACCGGCTGAAACTTGACGTTTTGCAATTTTTCGCCACCCGGAAGGAGGGGGGGGGTTGCTATCTTTATTTGAAATTTTTAAGTCACCCTCTATCCTGGTGCCCTGAACAAGACAAAATGATTTGAACCCCTGAAAAATCTCTTATCTGAAATGATGAAGAATGACGGAAACTGCAAAATTCTATCTCTAATGAGTAACGGGATTTGAGATGTTCTGGCTCCCTGTAGTCCGCCCCAAAACCCTATGGATTTTAATATTTCAATTTGACTTCATTATTGTTTTTATCATGTGTATCTTAGAAAGTGGACCTGTCGGAGCTGGTGTAGAAGCAGTTTATCATCCCCCCTCGTCTCTTCATTTGCCTGGAGATCTTCAGCCTATTCCATCTCCACAATCTCCATTATCATCTGGTTCTTCAAGTCCAAGTGATTTAAGTTCACCAGAATTTAGAGTTGAAGCAATAGTAAGTTTCCAGTATATATTCATCGGTTTTTATTTACTAATTCAATCCATTATTTTTTCTGTGCACTTTAATTATTAACACTTAAGTGGTCAAAGTCGTTTATAAACGTCCAAATGGATTTTGCCATTGCGGCGGTCAAGGCTGTTTATAAACGCCATTCATGATTGCACGCGTATTAAGCATAACGGACGTTAAAAAACATCCACTGGTCTACGGGTTGCATAGGGGTATGTAGTGACCAAAAAATCCGCTAGGGCCGAAAAAAATAAAATAAAATAAAAAATAAAAAACCCGAAAATTGGCCGACCACTTAAGTGTTAATAACTTGAAAAGTAAATAAAAATGAAAATAAAACAACTATAGTGAGCTCTAGACTTTATGGATACCTTGATTTCCCAGTTTTGTCAGCTGGTCCCTGTATAAACCCCTATACTTACCATTCAATTTAAGTTATGATTTTCAACAAATGAGGATCAGGTTTTCTCTGAAAAAGTACTCTAGACTGCTTAAAAAATACATAACTGTATACATACATATTTTGTTTGTTTGTTCAGATTCCGCCTGCTGGTGCTATTCCACCGCCTCCCCCTCCGAATTCCGGACCAATGACTGCCACTCCAAAATCAACAAACGGACCCACTCCAGCTGTATCGCGCCAAGCCAGCCAAGGATCTCTTCTAGAACAGGCAAAGGAACTTGTACGTGAAACAACGAGGCAGAGTAGCCAAGAAGGACTGATAGCTCATGTTGATAAGGTGCCTGGCTTTTTTTAGTCCTAGAATATTTCCAAATATGTAGTCAGTTTAATCGATTGACCTTTTTGATATCCTAGTCCTTTCAAATCATTGTATGTAGTTATTTGAGCATCTTAACGTATGGTCATTGTTTTCCAAACCGTGTACCTTGCGTACTAGAATCACTTGTTGATGAAGAATAATGCAAGTAATGGGAACCTGAGAATGTGTGGAATCTGTGTCTTCCGCAAAACAATCAGACTTGAAGTTAAACTGCAGCGTTTGTTGTTGTTTTTAGCTGCTAGCCTTTGGTTTGAAGTAGAATTTATGGTAATTACTGGATAACCATCACTATCAGACCTCTGCAATAAATGTTGTAGTTATTTGAACATCTTAATGTATGGTCACTGTTTTCCAAACCGTGTAGTTTGCGTACTAGAATCACTTGTTGATGAAGAATAATGCAAGTAATGGGAACCTGAGAATGTGTTGAATTTGTGTCTTCCGCAAAACAATCAGACTTGAAGTTTATCTGCAGCGTTTGTTGTTGTTTTTAGCTGCTATCCTTTGGTTTGAAGTAGAATTTATGGTAATTACTGGATAACCATCACTATCAGACCTCTGCAATAAATGTTGTCGAAAATTGAAAAAATAAAGCTAAAAGTAGGTACAAAAAACCATAGTATCGCAATTTGATTTAAGTATTGAAATGTGATTCGTGTTTTGTTTTTTAAGTACCTAGTATACTTTTAGTTATATTTTTATGATTTTTGTGGAAACTTTTGGAGAGGTTTTTTTATGGATGATCATTGATCTCCTAGTATCTAACGCTCCATTTACTTCAAAACAATTCTTTATTGATTGGTAATCCAACATTAATTGAAAGGCCTTTAAAGCTGAAAATTCACTTTAAGTAAATTGAACGCCTTTCTACAAAAAGGGCAGATGCGACATTATGTGACATTGAAAAAATTGGGAGTAAAGGTTCCAAAATGGCAATAATTTCTACAATTGATGGTTTTTAGAAAAAAGTTTCCTGTTGCTTCTTTGAAGGAAAACTCATTTATTTTTTTAAGTTTGATCATAAATGGGTAACTTTTCTTTTTATTCAGTTGACAATTCATGCAAAGAAGGCTGCCGGTGAAGCAAGTAAATCTGTTCAAGAAGCCAGTAAAACAGCAATTAAAGCAAGTAAAACTGCTGCTGGAGTGAGCAAAAATACGTTCGATGATCTAACATATAGGGGTAAAAACACGATCGGTGATCTGACGAAAAGTGCCAAAGAAGCTGCCTCCAAAAAAGGACTTCTCAAGGTATGGGGTTACTCTCCTTTGCCTCCTTTCTTTGTCTTCATTGATTGATTCAAGGTGACCAAGAGTGTGCGCTTTTAAGGGTGATTTACAGAAGCTGGACTTTTTGCTGTTATAGGGAACAATTTTTAGTAGCGCCCACAAAAAATTTCCCGCAAATTTGTTCGCAACAAAATCCTTAAACGCCCTTTAAAATTTTGCCAAGATCTGTCTATGGTTTTGTACTCCTTTTCTTCTGTTCCTGTTTAGTTTTATTGTATTTTTCCTTTGTATCTATCTTATGGCTTTTAATATTTTTTTTATTTAATTCCCCTTTTTATAAATTGTATCATCATCATCTTCATCATAAAATTCTATTGATTTCATTTGTGGCGTCTCTAGCTGAAGGTACTGTTTGAAAAACATCTGTAAATACAACCTGTAGCTTTCTGTTTTAACTGAGTCACCTCAAATATGTCAATTTTTTTTTTCGAACTAGGTCTCCAAAATTTCATTAAACTATGTAATTTCATTGAGCCAAACAAAGTGTTTCAGAAGGGCAAGCATCAGGGAATACACAAAATTTAGGGAATTTGGAGAAATATGGAGAAGTTAGGAAATGGGTCGGTTATGAACTTTAGCTACAGAAAATTTAAGCATTAATCCTACTTTAAAACGATGCTAAAATACTGACACGACTGTTTTAAAATTGCAAAAATTCACTTCTGAATTCAAGTTAAGTAAACAAATATTCACTTGCTGATTTCATTGCTGCTCCTTTAATCGTTATGTTTCATGCCACGTCATTTTCTTGTCTTAGGTGGGACGGAGCTCAGAAAATAGTCCCCCTGGTTCTTCTCAGACCATTGCTAACTCTGACATGAACCGTGCAGCTGGAAGAGATTTCTTCTCAAATATTAGTAGTGATCTGAATGGAATTGCTGCCCAAACCACAAGCATGTTCAGTGATTTCTTTGGTAAGATATTTCAACTCTATGATATTAATCAATTAAAGTATTCCCATATCTTAATTGTTTTTCAAAATAAGTGGAAGAAAGCATGTTCTCATGTACAAAGTTTTGCTTTGAAAAAAGCTTTTTTTTTCTTTTGCCGAAACTCTCACCTTGCTTAGTTTTAAAATTTACTTTGATCGACCGAGGTATAAAGTACCTATTAAAACCCGGCATATCCTTTGCAACATTTCTATGGTTTTGTCCTCTACTCATCTTTTTACACAAATCCCGTGCTCTATATTTTTACAAGCTTTTCAATAAAAATTCTCTAAATTACAGTTCTATTTTGAAAAAGAGAAGTTAATTATTATTATAAGAAGAAATAATAAATTGCACAGTACAGGAAAGGTCATCTTGAAGTTTGTAAGTTTTGTTCTGATACTGGATACTTTGGCTCTAATGTGTATGTACTAAAATAATACTTTTGGTTCCTAAAAAAATGGAACTATGAGGGAAACTGTCTTCACGTCCCTCGGTACTTGCAAAGATCTCACATACATCTCATGGAAAATTGTCGGTTGTCGGTTTTGTTTGGATGGTTTAATTTTTTTCTCGAATATCCTGGATAATAAATTCCAGGAGTCTTGAAAGATACTTTGTGCCAAATATCATGTAATTAAGTTCAAATTTTAATTGAGTTGTTTGTTATCTAACAGATCCGCTATTTTACACCTCAGCTAATCAATGTAAGTTTTAAAATTGAGCAAAGGAAAGGTTTTGGCAAGAGAGAAAAAATTTGATCATAGGCAAATTTCTGTAAGGTCTGTGCAGGATTCTACTCTGTTTGAAACACACTGAGATTTTCCAAGACCTTGCAATTGCTGTATAAAACTTTGGAGGGAAGTATCATTTAAGTTATGCAGTAAGTTTTAGATTTCGGATAAAGATGCAAAATGTATTTGCTTTAAACTCTCTTTCGCAGTATTTTTATCTCATCATTTTTGTTGTTAAATTGCAGGCAATAAAAAGAATGACAATGGATCCATGCAACAGCAACAGCGATCTCAGCAACAGTATTACCAGCCACAGCCATCAATGCAACAACAGAAAACTCGAGAAAAACCTCAACCGTTTGGCCCATTCCCGCGAGGTATTTAGCTCTTTAATATTTGAGATTTTCAATTGATTATTCGAAATTATTCGATTACTTACAGATTTTCTCCTCCATACTTTTGCTTTTTGTTGTAAACATGTTTTACATTGTAAGAGTGAAAAAGAAAGAATAAGCCATGAACCCATGTTTTTAGTGTTCTGACTACTAAACACAAGGGTTATGTTCCAAAAAAAAAACCTTGCGATCGGTGAATTTCACAAAAATGTCCAAAATTTGCGAATAAAGGAGTCAAGTGGTTACAAATGGTAGGACACTGTCGCAAAAGGTCCTTTGCAATTGCGGAGTCTGCAATCAGCAGTGGATGGAAATATTAATTTTCACATTTACCTCCTTTTTCCTTTGAATATATTAATATTAAGTACATATGTACCTACTATTTTCTTGTCTCTTTTCAGGTCGTAGAGGTCTTGTAGAGAGGTCTTCTCTGATTAGGCATGCTAGTCCTAAGAAGCGACAGGATGAATTGCAGAAACAACAAACCATTGATCGCTCTTCCAATAATGTAGAGAATCAAGCCTTCTTGAAAGATGTACGTATATTTTCAAGAAATGCCTGTCATCTTTGAAGTTACTTAATTACTCTTTTTTACCCAAATATAAAAAAACAGAAAAAAAAATAGGAAACTAGGTTGGCCATCAAAGCATTTAGCATAGAAAAAGTGAGGCCTTATGTTACAGCATTAGGGCACAAGTTGTAAGCGGTTGTACCCAGCCTTCTGCTTTTTTCCATCTGTTTAAAAATCGTCAATTTCGTAGGAATTTGTGAATTTTATATTGTTTTACTTGAATCGGAAATCCTATTTCTCAGATAGCAAATCAAATATCAAATAATTAGAGTACATATTTCACTATTGTTTCTAATATAACCATTGTACTTAAAGTTTTCTACAATTTTTCCCTCCAAAGTTGTTTATTATTTAATAGTTTTTCCAAGCTGCTTTAGGCAAATACAAGTATCTATCCATACTTGGAGCAACTTTCTTAACACACAAATTTTCGAAAAAATTATCCAAAACAGGAATAAAGACTCACGGAAGTTGTTAATTGGGAAGATGCAACTCAAAGCTACATATTTTTAAAAATCAGCTCCTTGATTCCACTTACAAGGGGAAGGCAAAGGTGGGCCCGCTCCAAATGGAACGGGACTTGCGCGAAAACATAGTCCTTGGGGTCCTAATGAAGGGACTTACAGCACTTTTTGTGAATGGGCCCCTAAATTTGCAAAATTTTGATTTTAAAATGAGCCCCAGGGACGGCGGATAGTTATGTAGCCGAGAATCAGACGCACCCTTTCATTCGAAGTCGTGGCGCAACGACAGCGTAGTGGACTCTGGTTTGCATGGTCCCGAGTTCGATTCATGCTGGCGGCGTTAATTTTTTCACGACAGTTGTGCTCATATATTTTCTTTGCCATGTTTTTTTTATATTTCTTTATTGTTGCTTGTTTGTATTTTGGTTATGTTTTGCTTTTTGTTCTGTTTTGTTTTTTTTTAAAGACCGTTTGAATCGAATTATTCCACCTCTTTTCATCCTGCATGCATCAGGTACTACACTGTGCTTTCATATAAAAGTTAAGAAAATATTGGAAAAGAAGAACAACAGCACTTGAAAAAACAGACGAAAAAAAAAGTTTCGTTGATCAATTTCCATTCGTCCTTTTGATTTTCTACTATTTTCTTAACTTTTACATACAAGCACAGTGAAGTAGGTAACTGCGTATACAGCACGAAAAGATGTGGATTAATTCGATTCAAACAGTATTAAAAAAACAAAAACAAAAACAAAAACAAAACAAGACCAAAACAAAACCAAATAGCAAACAAGCAACAAGAAACAAACATAAAAACATGGCAAAGAAAGATGAGCACAACTGTCGTGAAAAAATTATCGCCGCCAGCATGAATCGAACCCGAGACCATGCGAACCGGAGTCCACTACGCTGTCGTTGCGCCACGACTTCGGTTGAGAGTGGGCGTCTAATTCTCGGCTACATAACTATCCACCGTCCCTGGGGCTCATTTTAAAATCAAAATTTTGCAAATTCAGGGGCCCATTCACAAAAAGTGCTGTAAGTCCCTTCATTAGGACCCCAAGGACTATGTTTTCGCGCAAGTCCCGTTCTATTTGGAGCGGGCCCACCTTTGCCTTCCCCTTGTTAGTACAGCTCTGCACAGGGTACCCTCCCCTTTTTAGTAATGTGCCTTCAGTACAAAGTTAGAGGAAATGTTACTCTAAAAATTAAAATTGAATCAAATTAATGATTCAATTGAATCTATTGGAGGAAAGAATATTACAATGTTCAATCCATAGAGTACCTCATAAACCTTCCTAAAATTTAGTTTTAAATCTGCACTGTTATTTTTTATTCACGGTTGTCTGCAGTAAAATAATAACTTTTTCCGTTTCAGGTTATAAATCAAGTATTAGAAGGTGAAGGTGTTAGTTGGTTGAAAGTCACCAGACTGAAAAAATTGTTCGAAGATGAAAGCAATAGAAATTTAGCTGTCAGTAAATTGAATTTAACGCTGGATCGTCGGATAGGACCTGCGGATCACATTGATGATGTTGTAAGTTCCAATTTTCTTACTGTAGACATTTATAATCTCGAGTTTCTGAGAAAAGTTTGAATCATTAGTTTGAAAACTGATCCAAGACTGGTCTTTGAAACGTTCATTTAATTTTGATGTCTCAACTTTTTTGGGCTGCCAATTTTATTTTAATTATAATTTTTAGTCAGAAGAGAACCAGTTTAATTAAAAAAAAGTAAATGAAATACTGCTCCACGTATCAAACTAACCTATTTTTGATAATGCTTCTTTAACTTTTCACTGCACTGAATGAGTACACTTGTTAAATTTGTCATTATAACTACATACTAATATGACTAGACACTTTTACTTTTTGTTTTAAATAATCTACATTCATTATGCGTCTCTGGACTGGGTGTCCTAACTGAGCGTGCACAAAAAATTAAGATGATGTTACCACTGCAGTACAAATGGATTGCTAACAATTTTGTGTAGGGGATTTCTGAAACTATTGAATGTTGTGAACTTAACATGGATTTTAAGTTCCAAAAAAAATTCTGATTGACATGAAAAGCAAATGTAAAGTTTAGTATTTTTTTTAAACACTTTTTAAGCAGTTCTCTAGCTGAAAAGAAGCAGCACTGAATTGCTTTCAAAAATGGTGTAGGTACTGTAGGTGAATTACTGTATATTGCTGAATGTAAGGCGCACTCTTTTACCCGATTTTTCCAGTACAAAATCCGGGTGTGGCGTATACAAGAGGATTTCCCAAAAAAAAAAAAAAAGAGGCCGAAAACCAGGCTATGGCCTCGGCTTCACGGGTCATTTTTGCATGATTTTTCGCTCGTCTCTGTGCGCCGCGCTCCAGTTCCCAGTTCCGTCTCGTCTTGGCACGTGGCGCACGCGGAAAAAAGGTCGCGCTTGTACACAGATGGAGATGATCTCATAGGTAATATTTTTTGTTTCAATGGAAAAAAGTAGAAGTTTTCAGAAGCTTCTTTACTTCATTCCTTGTAATTTTGGCTGGTTTCCGACGCTATTTTTTAAACATTCTGGGGGTGCGGCTTATATTCGAGGATTTTTTTCCCCCATTTTTCCGGACCGAAAATTCAAGTGCAGCTTATATTCAGCAATATACGGTTCCTATACTTATCCGTCACTATTTGCATCTCTTTTAATTTTCTCTCTTGCTTCTTGGTTTTTTTATGTTTTGTTCTTTTTTATTTAGTTTTAACTCTTTTAAGGGAAATTCTATTCTCGAGACATTATTTTATTTCAGTGCGTAAGCAAACAGGTTTGGAAAGGGATGATCAAAATACTGCAATATATTGTTCATGGATTGGAAGTAACGTATTCTAATCATGGACAAGGTGGAATGGCATCAGCTTTTCAAGTTCTTGAAATTGCTCATACGCATTTCTGGACGAAAGATATGGCCGAGGCCGCAAGCGTCGGCACCATCAATTTTGACTCGCAAGTAAGTGAACCAGTCTTGGCAGGTGCTTAACGAAATTAACCGGTTGACTTAATGAAAGAATGAGACAGTTAAAAAATTCGAAACTTTTGTTTGAACAGAAAGTGGCAAGCTCTAAAGATCTCTGTAAAATTTGTGATCAGAAGCTCAAAAGAACTATTTAAACCATTTTTATCTTTTATCTAGAATGATATCTAGAATGAATTTTACCTGAATAGAAGAACCCCGTTTAAAAAAAAAAAAAACTAAGGAATCATGTAGGGGAAAACTTGGAGATTTGGGTTTTCCCATCACTCACTGGGCTGGAGTTGTTCCAATGGGTCTGTTGCAAACTTTCGATAAAGCGTTACAGAGGGTTGATTACCTTGTAAAATCACTTGAAAATATCGTTGAGAGCACCATCTAATTGCAGCTTTCTATGCTGAGAAAAGCGATTCATCTTAGAGAAAGCTTCAATTAGATAGGACTCCCTCATTATGACTCGCTCATTCGACCGCAATTTAATTATTTTCTTATACGCATTAATTGAGTTTGTGATTAGATTTTGTGGCTCTTTGATGCACTCAATGTTATTTTCAAGTGATTGTAAATCAACCCTCCATAACACTGTAGCAATAGTTTGCAACAGACCCATCGCTAAAATTTGTGAGAAAGAATACGGAGGATCCCAGTAGTTTTGCTATTTTAGAAACACAAATTTTGAAATTATCTCTAAAATAGAGGCAGTCTAGCCAGTTTTGTTTTGTTTCTTTGGTTTTGAAAGGGGCGAACTGTCAAATCTTACCTAAGATTACAGGACAATCCAGCGTCCCAGCCTCCACTTACAAAATGATTTTTACACTACGGTTGATCTCTTATTGTATTTACGTTCTTTGCAGTGGCGGCTCATGCGATTTGGCAACCATGAAATTTTTCCATTTAAACTTGGGTAAAACAATTGATTCTTAAGTACCTAAGCTGATAGCCTCCTGGAGAATCGATTGTTTTACATTAATTTAAATGGGACAAAAGCACTGTTGCCAAATTGCACAAGCTACCACTGGTTCTTTGATGAATGTAGTGTAATACTATTGCTTGTTTGCACTCGCCTGCATTGCAATTGATCTATTTAAAACATTTTTTTTTTCTAGCAATCAAGTCCTTTCGGTAGTCACGAAAATCTACGTTCACCTTCAAGTCCTTGCAGTTCGCCTGTACCCTCTTCTTATATTGAATCTCGAAAATCCTCTCAAGCCAGTGCCTTCGGTAATTTTTTTAAATTATTGGCCTCCCCCTCCCTCCTTTCTTCCTCACTTCAATTGCTTTTATTTTCTGAAAGAAAAAAATACCTGAAAAAAATCAAGACTGCAATGGATTACAGAAACCATTAGATGCAGTTACATGAGTTTTGTTACAATTCCAAGAAACCAATTTTGAGAAAATTTCATTTTTTGCAGCTTAATCTTAATATGACTTCATGGCAAATCAGCTTGGTTAAACCATCAGTCATTGTTTTTGAAACTCGTATTAATTTGCTCACTGCAAAAGTTTGCAAGAGCCCCATTGCAGGATGTCACTACTTATATTTTGCTTGTATTCTAAAAATGGAGTTCTTGCAAACTTTTGCTATAGGGGATTGAAGAGTTGATTCTTGCATGAAAACCTGTGAAAATGACGATGAGTGCACTAAAAAATCATGAAATTCACTCTCAGATTCGGGCTTAATGGCGGAGAGACGCAGGTATAATGGGAGATTCCTATCTAAATCAAGACATATCTGTGTGTCATAAAGACGCATAAAAGACAGCATAATAAAGTGGCATAATAGACAGGAATCTCCCATGATACCTGAGTAAAATTGCCATTACAAAATTGCCGCTGTAGCAGTTATGATAGATTATTACTGAATTTTAGACTTACTTTATGTGATTTTTGTGATTTTTGCTAGTTTTTACATCAAATTAAACTATTAATTTACTTACAGCAAAAGTTTGCTAGAGCCCCATTGCAGGATGTCACTACTTATATTTTGCCTGTATTCTTTCTTGTCATATCAGTCAAATGATTTTTTTCTACCGTATTATTTTCCTTGTTCTCTTATTTCCAGGCGATAGTTCTAGTCCATCTCTGCCATCTGTGCGTTTAACTCAAGACCCTCAAACTGAAGATGAGAGTGTTAGCCATTCCACCACTGATGTGTTCAAAGCTCTCCTCAATCAAAAGAGACAAATGCTTCTATCAAAACTCTCATCGGTGGATGTTGAGGTTAGTCACAATATCTTGATTTTATATTTTGACCCTGGTTTTCTGTGATGAAATTCCCCTGTGATGTAGTTTGTGGAGTTATCAATTCAGATCTGATTTTTTTTTACACTTTTACAGTCTCATCTTCTTCTGACAATTTTATTATAGGATAGAGATGTTGCAGTGCCTTCAATATTTTAAGTTTGCAATTTGTGGTGTAAGTGTATGTTAATATGGTTTTCTCGTAGAATTCGAGACGGTCTTTGCCGTGGTACTTTAAGCAAGAAAATAAAAATGCAAAATCATCAGGTCCTAACTACTTGAATCCATGCCTGTCCAAAGTCAGCAATAGGATGAACAATGGACAACAGCAGCAGAAGCTAATTTTTAGCTATAATTTATGATGCAAAAAAAATATGTCACACTCAGACCATGTTTGTTTCTTAACTCATTCCTTTATGAATGAATAAATCAATACTTAGAGCAAACTTCTCAGCAGATAGATTTTGTGTGTGCGATTTTGTGCTTTTATTTGTGATTCCGTGTGTGTGTGTTAACGTAATTTGTCAGTAATTTTTAGTTTTGTTTTTTTTGTGTTGGTTTCTGTTATTTTGACATCATCTGTCCATTTTTTGTGTGTGATATAGGCGCCAGCTGAGGGGCACATGCATGGGTCCCCAGAAGCTGGGAGCTCATCAGATGCAGGAAGTATCATCACAAATCCTGTTTTCACTCTCCAAAGATTTAGTAAGAACAATGCTTCTTTTCGAAGCACCGTTTCCGACAGTGAAATTGATTCGCAGTCTACTGTGAGTTTCAACTTTGGTGAAGTTAATGCATCTATTAATTATTTTTTTTTATTTTTATTCTTTCATTAATTTAATTTTTTATTCATTTATTTATTTCCTTTTTCAAGGACCTAATATGACTCGGTTAGTTATTTAACTAAACATAAATCTTCTTCAGACCTTTTAATTTTCATTTATTTCTTCATTTTGGTAAACTAGCCTATAGTCACAAGGCTTTATTACAGCTCATACGTGTTTTACAAGAGCAGAGAGTGTGCAAAATAAGATCTGAATACTTGTTAGATTTTTGATTTAAGTTAATTTATAATCGAGACGCTCAAGTTTACTCTTGCAAAAAAAATCAACCTTGCAGTCATATTAAGATTCATTCAGATGAGTATGCCTAATATCTCATGAGCCCTTTTTCTTGAATCCATCTCAATTGTTGTCTACTTACAATTTTTGTTAAAAAATATAAAAAGCTTTTAATGTTTACAAGATATCCTTTTTTGCGCTGGTATAAATAACACACCTGGAGAGTTCATCATGCTGGCGGGCACAATGCCTTGGAAAGGCGTAAATTTAAGTTGCAGCAAAACACCAGAAACTGAACATGAATTAAAGAAAGTCAATTTGGGGGGCAGATGCAACAATGCTTGTTTATGCTAGTTCCTGTGTGGTCTATTGCTCAATTTACTTCGAATTTTAATTGTAAATTTTTGATCCTTTCAGCTCGGAAGGATGTCAAAGCAAAGAACTCCAAGCGTCTGGTCCAGTAAATCTTCTCTAAGCACTGGTTTTCGCTACCATGGTGGAAATCTTGTAAACACAGCCACACCAAGTCCAGAGACTGGAAGGACTTATCTTTTCGAAGGTAATGATTATTTATTCAATTTTGAATGTCCAAAAAGAAGTAACCAAAGCATAAATTTGTATTATCAAGAGTTATGTATTATTTGCCCAAAGTACGACCTACCTCTTGTCGAAACGGTTGAAGGTACGTAAAAACCGGCCGAATGTTCTGCTCAGAGCTGCAGCATCTCTTATGCTTGATTTCAAAAAAAGACAAGTAAGCTAACAGATTGAGGAAATTGAGGTGAGAAATTAAAATTTAAAGGACTCAAAACTGGCTTCATTTTCAACCCTTGAGAAAATTAAAAAATATTTACTCCTAATTGATGCCTCAAGGCAATCTAGCTGTCTACTGTCTGCGTGTTGAAAGCCTTCTTGCTGGGTGCCTTGAGTAAGTTCCATTTGAACATTAGGATTCATCATAATCTATAGACATGACTAACATTAATAACGGATAAAAAAATATTGGGTGAAAAATTTTCGACCGAAAGACTTCAGGAAAAAAAAAAAAATGGACAAACTATCCGAAAACTATTTTGGTCCACTAGTTACACTCTTTAAACAAACTGAGTGGTGATTTTGAAGAATCATATTGTAATCGGATCAAGTGCGTGTTATTCTTATGGGTGGAGTTCATCTTCCAAGTAGGCATTCTGATAGAAATCCTTTAATCTCTACGATGTGCCCTTGCTAGTCAAGGAGTCATCGGTGAATTTCTGTAGAGGTGTAACGGTTTCTATCGAAATGGCAATTCAAAAGGTAAACATTACTAATAAGAATAATACACTCTCGATAGCCACTCGATATAATTACGATACAAACCTCCTTAATCAGCCCCCTGTTTGAACGGGTTATTGTCCAAAAACTCTGTTATTTGATGGTGCGGAAAGTAACCACACTGTCTGACGCTCATCAATCATCATTCTTTAGTTCTATCTGATTGAAATAATTAATAGCTATCAAGTTTTCCAATTTTTCTTTTAATTTCCATTGTTGAATATCACTAACTGATACTATCTTTGGTCAAACTTTCTGATCGAATCCAGAAGTCTTTTTGCCTTGTTCCAAAAACTATCTAATGTATTTTCATCAAATCCATTTTTCAGGTTTATTAGGTAAAGAGAGATCAACTCTATGGGACCAAATGCAATTTTGGGAAGATGCATTTCTGGATGCTGTTAGTCAAGAAAGGGACATGGTTGGGATGGATCAGGGTTCTTCTGAAATGATGGAAAGGTAATATCATCTGAGAGTCAGTGCATCACTTCCCATAAGCTGTCTTTTTTTATCCGTTTGTGGTTTAGAGAATTTTTACGTAGAGTCTTGAGGATCAACATGAATTTTGAGGACAGTTGCCTGGGGAAAAATAAATTCCCTTTTTTTTCTTCTTGACTCGTTGCATGACCATCTGGACTTTAGTTTTTTGTGTTCCAATAAATGTAAGCGACAAATATTTCATCAACTTTGAGAATAATTCAGATTTTTTTTTTTTTGGTAAATAAATCATGGAATAGGAAAAAAAAAAACCAAAAACAGAGTGATAAACAGTAAGAACGTCGCAATTTTAAAGTTGACTTGACAGTCAACATTTTAAAGACTGAAATCCCTTTCATGTACATTGAATGAAACTGTTTTAAGATTTTTTAAATGTCACTGAGAAGATCTACTTGCAAAGCATATCCGATTTGCTAAGGAGCCACCTTCAATTTTTTGATGGGAGCCTTTTTTTCTTGTATGTAACTTGATCCTTATTCTAAAGATTTCTTTAATTTTTCACAGGTACAAATGTCTCGGTGAAACAGAAAGGAAAAGACTAGAACATGAAGAGGACAGACTTCTATCAACCCTACTTTACAACCTAACTGCGCTCATGCTCATGGTTAACATTAACAAAACAGAATTAAAGAATAAAGTTCGTAGATTACTCGGAAAAAGTCATATCGGCCTTGTGTACAGTCAAGAAGTCAACATTTTACTAGATCAAATTGAAAATTTGGTAAGTTTGCTCTAATTTTAACAAAAGCCCCGTGAAACCCTCCTTTGTGCTAACTTTCAGTTTATTTTTAGTTCTTTTTTTATTTTAAGCTGGGCAATTAGTGGATGTTGATTTTCTGTTGTTCTCTCAGGAGTGTTAGTTTTTGACTGCTCGCTTGAGTCTAGCTCAAGTCTTAGTGAATCTTTAATTTCAGGAAACTTTTTATAAAAAAGAAGTTCAACATTACAATTTTAAATAGTAAAATCCACTCCTCGAGAAAAACCTATGGCAAACAATAAAATAATTGTTATTTAATTGCTGAATCTCTGATACTAATGGCGCTCTTTTACTTGCTGCAGCATGGAAATGATATCGATCTCAAACCTCTGGGCTCCCGCATGGCGGTACGAAAAAGTTTCACTGTCCATTGTGGAACCGATGCCAGCGGTGATTTACTATTTTTGGAAGTGCGAGAAGATGGATTGATCCTCCGGTCCGTCTCAGGGGTCATAGTTGAACGTTGGTGGTTTGAGAGACTTGTCAACATGACTTACAGTCCGAAAACTAAAGTTCTCTGCCTGTGGAGAAAATTGGGAGGGCAAACCCAACTTCATAAATATTATACCAAAAAAGTAAGTGGCAGTCTGAAATTCTATATTATTTTAAAAATGCAATTGAAACCCCCAACAGATTGCAAAGGACCTTAATTACAAGGAGCATAAATGGCTTCCTCTGAAAATAAACAAATTTGTTTGGGTCAATAGAGGACATTGTCAGGAGTCCTACTATGGCCAGCTTTTATACAAATTGGCTCAAGAGAAGCTGCGTTGTAAAATTTCAAAAGCAAAACATGTTCTGGCGCATGACTTTTGAAATAAAGAAGCTTTTAAAACGCAGTTTGCGTGAATAGACAGCAAAATAATGCCTTCAGGTTACGAAAATATATTGAGCTTTTTTATTTTTTTTGGTATTCTTTGCAACAGAAAGTTAACTTAAAGGTTTCATGACACCAGAATGATAGGTATCACAATACTTTGGTGGTCTCTTAAGGTGAATCTTCATTAACCTGTAGTGAGATTCAAATCCGCTAGATTGCGCTTCTGCCGCGCCCTCTCTGAAACCAAAGGTTTGCCACCATTGACTGTTATTTGCTCAAGATAGAATAAATTTTTTGAAAATGTTGGAATGTTGTGTTTTAAATTATATCCTAAGGAACATTTTGACACCATTTTGAGCTTTCTATGACCAAATATTTGGGTTGAAATGTTGGCAAAAAATTGCAAGTTTGAAGGTTCCATACGAATTCAATCAACACCACCTAACTCGCAATTTCTTGCCAATACTGTTGACCAGAAAAATAAATTGTAGAAAGCCCAGAATAGTATCAAAATATTTCTTAGGATTTGATCTTGAACGCTATGTTCAAATATTTTTGAAAACTTGACTCTAGCTCCCGCAAATAATGGTCAAAGACGGCAAACCTTTGGTTTCAGAGAGCGTGCGACAGTAGATTTCTATCAGATTTGAATCTCACTGCAGGTCACCGAGAATTCAACTAAATACTAAGATGGCCTCTGGCTTCTGTATCCATGACACATATACCAGTTTCATCCTTTCAAAGGCTATAATTACGAATACCAAAAAATATAGAAAGTAACACTGTAAAACCTCGGCTGCCATGAAGTGAAGTATCCTACTGTTTTTAGGCCTATCTGAAATGTTTTGAAGGCAAACTTGAGTCCTTTCTGTAATGATTGGCCTCTAAAATTTATTGCTATTCCTTAATGAAGCAATTACATTAAGATGATTCCAGGGTCGATTAGTTCCAACTGTGGACACCACGTCGCGCTGCTCAAAAAGTCAACAGTTTTTGGCTAAATTTGACAAATTCACGCTAAGAGCACAAATTTGAGGAACGTCAGCATCTGCGAGCATACTTCAGGAAGATACCCTGAAAGTTTCAGGTTGAAACACTCAAAAATAAAGCCGGAAATTATGAAATACGAAACTTCCCGTAAGCCGCTATTAGTGCGAGTGAGGCAGATAGACGTATCATCACTCACTCTCACTCACTAGGCTTATGGCAAAACAAATTTCATAATGTACAGCTTTAATTTTGAAGCAATTTCGCTTATTTTGGGCTCAAAAAATCCATAAACAAATTTTGCAGGTGCTGACGTTATTTGATTTTGCGTTTTACCTATGGTTTCAATTTAAAACGCCAAAAACACGGCTTTTCTGAAAAGCGACTAGTGGCGCTATCCATCGGGTTGAAATCTGGAAAAGTTTCGCCTGGAATCACCTTAAGAAGCAGCTGTCCCTAATCAGCTTGCAAGCCTCCATACACTTTTGGTCATTCTTCTATGTTTTGATTATGAATCTTCATAATTTACTCTCTCAGTGTAAAGAACTGTACTACTGTATCAAAGAAGCAATGGAAAAGGCAGCTCTCCGAGGCCAGGGAGTCGTGCAAGGCATTGAGTTAGGAGGAGAGTTTCCAGTTGAAGACATGAGCTCAGGAGAAGGTGGACTTTTGCAAGTTTGCATGGAGGGTGTTGGCCTCCTTTTTGCGAATAGCAAGGTCAGTGAATGTTTTTTTTTATTTATTCAAACTCCACTTCCTTTTTTCTAAGTATGGCTGATAATTAAGTTTTGTGCTAATCTAATCCTGTTTTTTAATTTGTTCAGTTATTTTCAACAGTTTTATTTACTATAGTCCGTTTCATTTAAATAGAAGCTTGAGCTCGACTCTTTCCCCTACGAGTTTTACCCTCACTCTCATACCTGCGATGACTCGAGACCCGTCCCGTGGGTCGGCGATTCCGCTCCGACACAATAGACTGTCCTTTGGATTGCTGTCTGTCCATTGTGACGGACGGAATTCCCAACTGATGGGACAGGTCTCGAGTCATCACAGGTTCGAGAGTGAGGGTAAAACTCGTAGGGGAAAGAGTCGAGCTCAAGCTTCTATTTAAATGAATCGGACAATAATTCTTTTGCTCTTGGTGCCCTCTTATTGTTGGTGTTTTTACAAAGAGGCATAGCTCAATACAATGTTTTAAAATCTTAGATCACTGTTTTATTTACCTATATAAAGGAAAAGCAGACGCATAAATTTTCTTGATTTTTTTCTCCTAACTTTGCCGCTTCCCTGGAAAATCTTTTGAACAAATTTCATGAGGCTCTCATTGAGATCTCATTTTGTGAGGCTGGTTGACTCACCACTGAAGATAAGAAACCGTAATAGGAGATTTTGAAACATTGAATTGAGTTACACTTCTTTAAAAACCACCAAAAATACTTGGGAAGTACATAATATAGACTTTTTTGGAATTTCAAATAAATTTGTACCATTTTGAAAAGATGCACAAAGAAATTGATCATTTTACTCCAATAAGTCTTGAACTTGTTCCATCAAGATTTTCTAACGTTTTGAATGAAAGGGTTAAATTGAATCAAACTTGATTCCTACAGCAAAGAAGATTTTCTGAGAGATTGAAATTGTTCCATAGAGGGCCAAATACAGGTTGTTTCAGACCTTCTTTCATGCTTTCTTTTTTTTTTTTTTTTTTTTTTTTGGAGAAATACCTGCAAATACAAAAATTATGTGAAACTTAAACGGGATGAAGTCTGGAGAAATATTTTCAGCCCCAAAAAACCATCCTTTGAGGTTATTTAGGAGGCTGTGTACCCGTATCTGTAATAAATCAAATGGAAGGAGTATATGTTTTGACTGTGGATTCTAAAACAACATACTTATAAAGCTATGCAGTGAAAAAGTTTTTCTTTTTCTAGTTTTAGATTCCTAAGTTGAAAAATGCCCCTTTCATCCAATTTATTTAAGATATGGGTAGAGCTTGTTTCAGAAGTGTAGGCGCACCTGGACCATAATCTTTGGCGAATTTTCAATTTTTATTCCTTCAAATCAAAAGAAAACTTGCCTCCGACTTTAAACTGTTGATTTTAAAGTGTTCTTCAATTTAACGCGAACGCTCAAACTCATGCTCATTAATTTTCATTTTGTAACATGAGATATAATGTTGAAAATTTTTAAAGATTATCAATCTAGGTGCGCCTACACTTCTGAAACGAGCTCTTCACACTCACAAATTAACTCATAAAGGGTAGTTTTGCAGATCTGAAAACTTTCCCTTGAGTCCTTTGGGGTCAATATACATCACACATGTTTCATCAAATTCTTGTATTTGCAGTTACTCGTGAAAAGAAACATTCCAGATGGTTTGAAACACCCTGTTCACAGCCCTCCTCAAATGACTGTCAGAAATTTCCTTGGGACTTAAGAGTTCTAAAATTTCCAGATTTTGCAAAGGTTTTTTGGCTTTTGAAGGAGATTTTTAAGTTTTGGATTATCCCTGGTTCAGCATGCATTAAAATTATTATCAATCCAAGCTTTTTACAGTGAAGGCATTTTAAAGATTTTTAACCGTCAAATGTCTTCCCCTAACTTTTCATTCTTCTCTCTAGGTGCTTGCTTTCTTTCACTCCTCATGTTTCTACCAGTTTCAAGAACATGATTTTATTTCCAATAAGTTTTATTTTTTATTTGCCAACCGCAGTTTCTTTAGATCACAAGGCAGAATTTTATCTCACAAGCTCTAAATTTATTTTTGTATTGACGGTTGAATAAAAATAAAATACATATGTACCTGTCTCAAAGTATAAATCCGGAAAAAATATCTTGAGACCATTATTGTGCGTCACAGTACACATGAAATTGGTTATAGTTTTAATTTCTCTATGTATTTAATTTTAAACTAAAATAACATTTTGCTCCCCAATTTTCTGTTGAATCACCAATCGAAACAGTAAAGAAAAAAGGGAAAATGAATAGATGCATGGTACTATGCGGGTCAGTCAAAAAGTAAGTCTCGTAGATCTTTTTCTCAAGCCCTATTTATGGTAGAAAAAATCCAATTACACTGTTGAATTTTTCATATCCTCAGCTTTAAGTACAATGATTTATAGTTTTTTTTAAAATAGGTTCATTTTTGACAGGGATATAGCTAGTTTTCTGCACCCATGTCAACAAATTTTCCGCCATCTCCCGTCAACTTTTTGCGAAAGAGAGCAATCTTCGAATCAGTGATAAAAACTATCGGTTTTCGATCGGCCATCATTAATGCACATCTGCTGTGCTATCAGTTTTTATCTGATATCAAAATAAGTGCTAGCTGATTGCAAATTGTAAACTGAGAAGTTCATCTGAAAATTTTTGGTCTGAGCCATTTATTTTATCGCTGATTTGAAGGTTGCTCTCGTTCGTAAAAAGTTGGCGGGAAATTTGTTGACCTGGATGTGGAAAACTAGCCATATCTTCGTCAATGATGAACCTATTTGAAGAAACTACGTGTCGTTAAAAAGCTGAAGATATGAAAAATTCAACAGTGTAATTGGATTATTTCTACCATAAATAAGGCCTGAGAAAAAGACCTATGAAACTTACTTTTTTACTGACCCTTGTATTTTTAAACAAGGTTCAAATATAAATAAAAATATGCAAAAATACAGTCTTAGAAAGATTGGATCATTCCTTTGGTGTTTTAAAAGGATCGTTTGATTTTTTCTTTGCTCTCAATATCAGTAGGTACCTATAACAAATTTTTTTTCTCTAGATACTCAGTAGGGGCAATTATGATGGATTGTCTACTTTTGATAAGGGCGGATCATTGGAAGTATTGCAGCCTCTCTGGTTGGTTCAGAATGATATGGGTGATTTCTTGGAAACAGGACTTTTTGTTGAGGCCGAAAAATGTGATGGAAATTTCATCATTAAAACATAAAAAGCTACCAAACAAATGGATTGGTGCTTCTATCAAAGATCTTTTTCTATTTTAGCTAATTTCAAAGTAGTAGACCATAAGTTTAATAAATCGTTGAAATTACTCAGTTGCTTAAGAGTTGAAAAGTTTGAATGATTGGAGTGGAATGACCTTTTGACTCTTGAAAAGCTGTCTGATTTCAAGGCTTCATTAAATTTTTAGAAAGAAGCAAGGTGGAACCAATCAGCGACGACTTGACATAATAGAAACAGGTGTACGGGAAAATGCTGGAAAACACGCCAACAAATTTTGGTGAGGATGTTTTGGCTCAAATAGCAGCCATTTTCAATTCAAAAATTTAAAAAATAAAAAAATGATGAAAAAATAATTTCAAAATGTGGAGAGAATAACACAGATGTTTTTATTCCTATGTTTACAGTGTGTAGAAGCAGTGGCTCTCTCCACATTATAAAATTAATTTTTCATTATTTTTTTAAAGTTTTGAGTTGAAAATGGGTAAGATTTGAGCCGAAATGTCCTCACCCAAAATTTTTTGGCACGTTTTGCAACATTTTTTCGTACACCTCTTTCTTTCAGGTTAAATTTATAGTTCTCTTTGTACACTTGCTGACAGCAGTCTCTCTAACAAGAATGTTTAATTTTGACAACTTCTAACATTTTAATGATTCAGTTTCTAATACATTTGTTCGCATCAGCAAAGAGCCTTGTTACTGTAAAATCACTCATGGGCTCATCATTTTATTAGATTAGCATTGAGGCGATCCATCCATGATCTTTGCTCCATCATAATCCTGCCTCAGTTTAGCTAAATATTATCTTACAATCGGATCTTCTTTCCCTTTTTCTTTTAGCTGTATAGCTACCTATCTCTTCATTTGATTTATGCTATTCTTGGCGGGTAAGCTATCACAAGGATTGTTTCTTAGGATTCTCACCGACACTGCAAAATTTAGAATCTGCTTGAAAGTCTTGCTAAATGTAGATAGAGTAGCTGGATCCTTCTTAAATTATCATCATTCAAATCAGGCATAAAATTAGGCAACTAATGAAAAAAATTGTTCCCTTTTCCATTTGCAGCGGTATTTTTTTATTTTTCTGTTTTTACTTTTTAGAAGTAAAAGATGGTTTTGGAAAAATCGGTGGGTCCAAAGTTGAAGAAGTGTTCTTGTTTTTCTTCAATCAATTGATCATTCAATTGAGTGAGCAAAATCTTTTTAAGTTATTAACTGATTTAAGAGCAATCGAATGCCGGGTTGCAATCAGAAAGGTCAGATCAGCACATCAAATAGAAACCTATCCAACCTGCTCACAAATTTATTTTACATTTTATTAAAATCGGGGTTGATCAAGTTTTTTTTTTCTCAAAAAGCACGGTAGTCTACAAGGGTAACAGGACGTTTTACTGATGCCGTACAATGTCTCAGAAATTGCATCATTAAAACGTTTAAAGCTACCAAATGAGTGGATCCTATTGGTGAAGGCATTATTACAGTAGGTTAAACAACAATGGACCATAACTTTAATGAATCGTTTATCGTTGTTTGATACAGCTTTTTAAGAGACAGAAGATTATTCTACCCAGGTATTGTCAGCGGAATGACCTTTTGTTTTTTAAAAAGCTGTGAAATTTCAATGATCCATTAATGTTATGGTCCATTTTTTTCAACCTTACTAAACGCAATCTCTTCAACAGAAGTATTCATTCATTTGGTAACTTTGAACCTTTTAGTGATGCAATTTCTATGATATTTGTTGGCGTCAGCAGAAAATGTACTCAAACTTTAAAGCTATTGTTGATATGATAGCGTGCAGGATATTCAAACTAATTTTTCCTTTTTTTGGGGGATGATGAGTTTATTTATCGTTAATGGTGGACTTTTGATTTTTACTTAAAAATTAAAATTCAATTCTGTCCAGATTTTCCTTTTTTCTCGTGGTGTAATGAGGTGGATTATTTCATTACTATCCGAATTTCTTGATAAATTAAGGGATTTGTAGATTTGAATAAATAATAATTGATTTATCTATCATCACTAACTTTTTTTTTTGTACTTTTCTAATGACAGTTCAAGTATGGACACATTTATTTTTCTAAAATAATTTGTTTCCAATTTTTGAATTTTGGTCTAGATTTTATGTAGACTAATAATTATTGGCAAGGACATCTCAAAATTTCTTAAATTTATTCACGTTCTCATCGTTCCGCTGTAAAGCAACAGGCTGTGTGGTACCAGCTGTGCAGTATCCCTTTTCCCCCTGTTTACAAAGTACCTGATCAAGAAAAATTTATTTCTGTCTCAAAGATTGTTCCAATCAATTTATTTACCTTCCTCTTAAAAAATGTTTGTGTTACTTCCATTTATTGAGAGTAAGCGGCAGGGATTTTTCTAGAGAATTGCTTTATAAAGTTGAACTCGCAAATTCTAAAAAACGGTGGTTTTTCGTCATTCAAACGTGATGAAGGAGCATTAAAAAAAAACAGTGAAAATTAAAATTATCTGCATTTTCTTATATATACAAGAAAATTCACTTCAGTTTTTAAAATACTGACCTCAATGGAATATTCTTAAAACAGTAATAGTTAGATTTTTGATTCAGAGAACATTGATGCGTTTGTAGTGTTTATAACTAAGGACTATTGCACAAAAAAGGGGGGTAAAACTTTAAATAGCTCTTATTTTAGAAGTCAGAATCGTTTTCAAGTACTATTGATGACAAAGAGATTTTCACTCTTCACTCGTCCTTTAGACTGCACCTAAAAATTTTGCTCACAATTAATGTTCATTCTGTGCAAAGTATACTACCAGACGTACCCAAGCGGTCACATGGTAACTCTTGACTTCCTCATTGGTTGATGCATTCAGCAGCGGCGGTTCGTGCAATATGGCAACAATGTATTTTCTCCATTTAAACCCATGTAAAACAATCGATCATCAGGATATCGATACTTTTGCATAGCTTTAAAGGGAAAATAAGCGTGGTTGCCAAATCGTACGAGCCGCCCATGGCATTCAGGCACCTTTCAAAAAGAGGCAAGGAAGCAGTAACAATCTTTTTGATATTGATTGTAAAAAATTGGCAAACGGTTTGACGAGACAATCAGGAAAAGAGCATACATTGTAAATTAATGTATCTACTCCTGTATTAAGAGATTACTCATAAAGAGCGCACCAGGTGTTTTAGATGCTTTTTTTTGGGCTCAAGTCTGTTTTTGTCTTTGAGATTAATGTAAGCCCTGTTTATGACACTGCATGTGACTTGATAAAACTACAGACTACAAGATTATCCTTGAAGTTGATCAATTTATTGAAAGATCTCTGTTTATATGGTCTTGAGCATATTGGATCTGTTGCGATTTTTTGCTTTTTAGCCTTTAATTGGCTGCAAAGTAATAAATTAACAGAGTTTGCTCTCGAAATTTTCTAAAATTCACTCCTCAACTCTAGAAAGGCGCTTTAAAATAATCCGTTAATGTGAACCTTGCATTTATGCACGCTAGGAATTCGCGTAGGAAACTTGAGGTGCCCAAACGAACAAGTATATTTGAGAGTGAATAGCTAAAGTTTGTTTCAGAAGTGTAGACGAGTCTAGACGGATAATCTTAAAGATTTTTCGATTTTATTGCTACATTTCTTATTGCACGATGGAAATGGATGAAATTGAATTTGAGCTTTGGATTTACTCCTAGGTATGCTTGAAAGGGAAATGTTCAAGTCGGAGGCAAGTTTTGTTTTTATTTGAAGGAATAAAAATTGAAAATGCGCCAAAGATTATAGTTGAGCTGCGACTACACTTTTCAAATGAACTCAAGTAACAAAGCGAATGTGGCTTGATTTCAGAGAACAGGATGTAATCAAGAGCATTAAACATTTCATTCAGGTTATAAAAGAGGTCGATATAAAAATATTCCCGTTTTTTTATGTTGGTCCCGGATTTTACTGTCTTGGATTAGCTGCGTAAATAATGTTCTAGACGGTTAGATTCAGTAGTGTTTAACTACGACATCTACAGGCAATTTTGCTTTGCTATTCTTGAGTTCAGGAGTGGATTTTGAAAGTTCTGAGTGAGCGCATAGCAATTTATGTGCCACTTTCTGTGAAAGTGACTGCTTAGAATTGCTGCAACCAACGTTAGCAACAGATCCACTAATTCATGAAAGACAAAGTGGATTCTTGTGAATTTGCATTTTGTCCAGGAACAGTTTAACAAAAGACTGTGGACTGCTGCAGTTTTTGATAGGGCCCGTTTGATTGTCTGCATACACAATTAATATTTTTAAATACTGCCGCAGCAAAATGTCTTCTAATTTTTTGCATGTTTCCCTGAGGTTATTGAACCATGCTTAATATTTCACCCTTTCATTTAACCGCCCAAATTACCTCGAGTTACCTTGGGTGCCGAGAGACTTTGATTGGAAATTTTTTAAAGATATTTTAATCGCATGTATTCAGAGATATTTTCCAAGTAATTCCCTCATTCTTTTATTTAACGCTATTATCAAAAGATATCTTTGCTGTTACAGTGATTGCTTTTAATTTTGTATCTGATAATTTGAATTGAAACCCCGATTTATTCAGAGTTAAGCATCGTGCATTGTCCTCCTTGCGCAGAGCATTTTTTCTACGTCCTTTTAACCCAACCACAAATTATCTCTTTCTTTTGCATTTTGATGCATTGCCCTTTACTTTTTACTTGATACTAAACAAAAAAATTGTTATATTTTTCCAATTAATTGCACGTTGTCATGGTTATTGTCCCCACAGCTATAGTACATTTATTTCTCTTCAGAAATTATAGCTGTCCCAATAAATTTAAAAAAGTTGTCAAACTCAGATCGTGCTCTGAATTGTAACAATGATTATTAAATATTCGAAGTATCAGAGTGAAACTGAGTCCTCTATCAAAATAAAATTTTTGGATGGATGAATAAATATCTCTATAAGTCAGGAGTCCTACCACTACTTTTTGTTAAAATGATCGCGAAATTTGGCTATTTTCTTTGAATCCTCGACCAGTTTTTAAAGTCACTTTAATAAGTCACTAAGCATTGATTTTTTAAATTTTCTAAGGTATTTTTACAATAAGAAAACAGATTTTATAGTGCTGGTAACCACTTTATTGCAAACCTTCGCTGCAGTAAATTTAAGCATCCTTTCTAATGTAGAATGATTCAAAAATAACGATGCGCGCATCTAAAATTGCTAAAATTCACTTTTTAATTTAAGAACAGTTAATGGAAAGTCACTTTCTATTTCCGTTGCTGGATACTATTCAGCCCTGCGTCTTTCCACCGTGGATACCATTCAGATGGAACTTTTGTAACGTTCGCTTCAGCTGATCACATAAATAAACATGATGATTGTTTGGTTGTTGTGTGATTTGCTAGTGTCTGTGGCTTGTTTCACAGATAATCTTGTTTGTTTATGTAATCAGCCAAGAAAATCATATTGAACCTGCCACGCAATTGTTATTCAGAGAGAAAAGCTACAGGCATAAATAATATCCATCATCAGCGGCATCAGAAAGTTAATTTTTGTTCTCTGTTTGAGAATTTTTTTTTTTTATTTTTTTTCCAGGAGAGTTATACATTATTTATTTACTTTAAAAAAAAAAAAAAAAAAAAAAAAAAAAAAAAACTTCTAAAAATCTTCCTTTCTGTGTTTTCTGGATACATCTCGTATCTGAGGGTGTCTGGCAGGACTCTGTATTCCTCTCCATCCTATCCTCATGCTGAGAATACCTTGGTACAAGCAGAGCCATAAGTCCTGCGTCGACGATTCGACGCAATCCGCATTACGTGTACAGTGAATGCTCTCTTTCTTTTCTTTTGTTCTCCCAAGACCGAGCGAGGTTCGGGCTATGTGTAGTGCGGGTTGCGTCAAATCGTCGACGCAGGAATTATGGCTCTGCATGTACATCCTGTTCTATTCCTTATTTTTTTTTTTTTTTTTTACTCAGTTCAGTCATTTGCCATGAAACACCAGCTTAACAAACCACTGTGTTTGAGCAGCTGGACTTTACTGCCACTATTGCTTATTTTTTCATTTATTTATCTATTTATTTATTTATCTATTTATCTGTCTATTCATATTTTTATTTCTTCTTTTATTTATTTATTCATCTATCTATTCATTTATAAATTAATTTGTTGATTTATTTACCTAAAAATTGTGTACTTGGGAGCCAACAGCTATGGTATATGTATAACAGAATTTAAATTTAAATTATAGAGATATAATTTATTAAACAAAAATGCTATTATTTTACAAGATGTGGGTCAAAAGCTTCTGGATGCTATAACCCGCACTTATTAATAAAAAATCCTATAATTTTATGAGTTACTTTAGTTAGATCATTATTTGTAAATAGGGCCTTAGGGTCAGTAGATGGGTTGTTGACAATTTGAATTGCAGAAATCGAGACTGGAGATCAAGGAGTGAGTCTCCAATCTAAATTTAGGAGTGAATTTCAGGAATTTTAAGTGCGCGTATTTTTACTTTTGCATCGTTTGAAATTTGAATCAATTTCAAGATTGGTGCAGAAAAAGTTTGCCATAGACTCATCAGCAACTTCTATGAAACTCAAATAAAATTGCCATAAAAGTTTGAGTCATTGACTTAGTTATTTATTCATCCGTCCGTTTATCTGTTTCTTTATTAATTTATTAATTCAGTCCCCTATTAGTTTATTTTTCTATTTATTTAAGTAATCATTTCCCATTCTGATCCTTCTATTTTACCTCACATTAATTCAGTAATGTTCTAAAATCTCCTTGTTCTGGCATCCCAAAAAATATTTGCTTTGAAAAAGGGGATATTACTGTCCATGTTTCAGAAACCTTTCTGAAATTATAACTTTCTAATTTTACCCACTAAGTCTCCTAATTTCTGTTAACTTGCTGTTGTCGTAAAATTGTACTTCATCAGTTGAAAGTGAAAAAAAATCTTCCTGAAAATTGGATCCTCAGGCCCTCAGGATTGATTTGTGAATCATATCTGATGGAAAACTTGCTGAAAAGCTTAATGCAAAGGTTGAAAATTCTCATCTTGGGCGAATTAATCCAATTCTTGGATTACCCATTTGGGGTTTCTACCGCATTACATAATGGCAAATGGCTAAATTTTTGGGAAAGTGTTCTGCAGCTATAGATGTTCAATAAATCAACTTCGAGGGCCCGAACATCACCAATGCTTTAGGAGATTTCAGACGTAAACAAGTTCATCCAATAGAGCAGTATAGAACTATCTTGAATGATAGCTGTTGCCTCATTCTTTCCTTTTTACTGATAAAAAGTAAATCTTCTCTTAAATCTTTTCTCCCCCATTAGATTAAAGTTCAATTATGAAAATGATTTTTCAATATTTTAATGGATTTCAACTCCTAAGTATTTAAATTGGAACTTGGTTATGATTACATTTAATCTGTTACAAAGCAACAGACGAATACAATGTCAGAATAATCTTTTTTTCAAACATAGCCGTCCTTCAGCAAAAGATATTGGAAACATTTTTAATTAAATTTTCTGGAATCCAAAAAATTATGCTCTTCAATTCAGTGTTTTCCTATCCAGTTAATTGTAATCCCCCCTCTCCTTCCTCCCAATGAATTGGAAGAAAAAGTATGCATTGATTTTAAATATTATTTAAAGCAAAATGCTGGAAAGGTGTTACATTGACTTTGATAGTGCGTCTGTCGTAAAAAATAGAAACTTTAGTACAACGGTATTTAGTGTTGGAAAGGAAAATAAAAACGAATTTTCTTTATTGTCTATACCGTTTACCTCTCTCAATAGTCCGTTGGGGTCACTGGTATTTGTTTCAAAACCTTACTTTACCCTCTAATTGTTTTGTGTTTCCACAAAAAACCCACTGCATCTAACGATCAATGAGACCAATTACTCTTTGCCAATAAAATTTTTATTTTTCAAAATGGTTTTAGCTCACTGTGGCCGCAACTATTTGCTCCAATTTTATTTTCTTTTTTTTTAGGGAAGGATAGATTTTGATTTTTTGCCTCTTAAATCACGAGTTACAACTTTATAAGTTAGCTATCTGAGTTTTTTGCAATTTGTAAAATTTATCATTGAAAAGATATAATAATATCATTTTCAAATTTACTATTATTCATGATCAAACATGAGTATGAATGTAGCTGTTAATTGCCCTCTATAAATCAACTATGCATCAGTGTTTAATTTTCAAGAGCGTTATTTTTAATTTCTTACTTTTTGTTGGCTTTTCTTTGCCATTCCTTCAGATTTACTGAATTTCCCTTCCCCCTGACAAAGTTTAAGGAACTTTTGAGATGGTCCTTGGTTCGACACCAAACATTGATTCAATTTGAATAAGTATTTAGTTGTTAATTCATATTATTTTATCTTTTTTTTCTCTGTTTGCTGTATTCTTTTCTTCCCATGCTCGGGAACTCTCTTTCGGATGCAAATCTCTCCTGTCAGGATTTTGAGGTATACTTCATTTTTTGTCGCGCTGTTTTGTAGACGATTGATTCATGTAGTTATTGTCCCCTGTCCAGTTTGATTGTAACAAGTATATTTTGTACCTCTGTCCGACATTTTTGTGTGTCGCAACGGTCATTAATGGATTAAATGCAAACAATACCATATTGGATCACATCGCTATTAGAGCATGGATCAACATCTGATCTGAGCGCTAATTACGAGCTTTTTAGAGGATAGAACTCTCTCTGACGTTGATTTCTGCGCTTTGCAATCACCGTTCATTTGATTGTGTCTATCCATATAGTTGTGTCAGGAGTTTGTAATCAGCGCTCGGATCGCTCCAATATGTCTGATGGTGTAGATGTCACTGTTCAACATCTTGGTTCGTAGTCACTGCCTGGCCATCTCACTAGTATTCTTAAGCTTTGAATTGCTCGCTTCTTAGATTTTACGTTTCTAGATCATTATCGTTTTTTACCCCCTTTTCGTTTTAGTTTTTAGCCACTTTAGAGTGTAGACATTTTTTATCATAACCCTAATTACCATATTCATTTAGTACACATTAGTACCTCAACTAGCATCAGAATAGATATCCAATAGATTCTGGTATTTTAGATCTCACTAAAAATCTACTCTTGCTCCCAGACCAGCCCTCATCTAGTATCAATCAGGAACCTCAACAGGGGTTTTTTTTTTAGTCATATTAGCATGTCTAGTTTTGCTTGCCTGTGGAGTAGACTTTGCAACGATGCTTGACTTTTTCAACCCCATTTTCATCTTCCCCCTCTTTTCTATTAAAATCATTCACTGTTCCTGTGTCCCTTTAACTGTGATAATCCTCTTTTTATCTGATTCCTTTTCTTACTGAAGAAACTTAATGTCACTGTCATCAAATCGATGGCTTTAAATCAAAACAAAGTCTCTCCTTTCCATTAACAACAAGTGTTCTCGATAGCTCAAGGGGGGCAGAGTTCCTCTTATTACTCAATTGACAATTTTACTAACCATCAATGAATGAATTGACCTTTTGTTTATGGACATGAGAAATAGAGAGGAGACCTGTTGTTAATGGACATGAGACATTGAGACTTGTGGTACACTATTAGCCATCGGAATACAAAACAACCCATTCATCCTGCTTTCGCCATTTTGAAGTTTAAATTTATCCTTCACAAATAAATTGAGATTAATGTTGGAATTAGAAGTATGTTGAAGAGTACATATACCAAATTGAATCTGAATTGAATGTCGTAGCAGTTGGCTTTTGTACTTTCCTTTTTCTCTACTATTGGACCATTATTTACAGGTCACTACAATTTCAGCAGACTCATTCTTTTACAGTTATCTTCATAACCCTTTTCTCAGTTGGACTGGGCGAGGAAAACTTCAAAAGTTCAATTGATGACGGCTGTCCAACAGGGATAAAAAAAAGCAAAAAACAAAAATAAAACAAAAACAAAACTCAAAGATAGAAGGTAATCAAGGAGGGCGGAGGATGTGTTCGACAAGAAACAAGTTTTTTTAGTGGCTGCAAATACAAGTTGCTAGTATTTTTATTCTGAGAAAAATTTGGTTTATGGTGTGAATTTTTTTGCAAAAATGTAATTAAGTTCACTTATATCCTGAAACATGAATGTATCCGCTCTCCTTAACCTTGTCAGTGCCAACGATGAGTTAATTTTTAGCCATGAACCCAGGTCCAACTACGAGTTAACCCAGAAATATCTCGCGCAGTATTCTTGTCAGGCCGAAATTGGTTGCTTGTAGCGCTTCTCTAAAACCAAAAACGTCAAGCTGTTAGCCAAAATTACCAAAGTAATTAACTAAAGCAGGAGTTTTTGATTGCAAAGATTTTTATGACGTTTTTACAGATGTTTGATTTATTATCCATCAAAATTGATTTGGACAGAGATGAGGATATTCTCATAAGTTTTTGACCATTTAACATATTGAGTGAGAGTGAAACGTAAATACCTCACTTGCACTTGTATATGGATGCTCAGAACTTCTGAAAATCTTCACATCTTTATTTCTCAACTGATTTTGATGATTGATGATCTGAAATCATTAAACAATTAGGGAGATTCTGGCGATTGGATCAACAGTCAATTAGTTGTCATTTTATAGAAAATACCCGAAAACTAGGAGTGTCAGAAAAAATGACTAGGCACGATCAAGGAGATTAAAATTTCCAGAGTTTGAAATGAAATCATGTTACTACATTGTTTAAAACATAACAAGTTTTTTATTCTTCCTTGCCTTTCAAAAGACAAGTAGGTACCGAGGCATTCCAGAATATTAAACTCTTTTACTGAAAAACATTTCCTAAATCAGTTAAAAATTAAAAATTGCACTTCTTTTTAACTCAGAATTGATAAGTCCAAGAAAAGACCAATTCAATCACAAAACGCCACCATCGTTTTTACAAAGGAAAAGAAGAAATTGGTGTAGAGTTTTATCCTTTCCCTAGAACCGATGTATTTTGTTTGTCTTGCATCTTTACAGATTTCTGTTTAATCTGTTCTTTCTTATCCCATCAGATGCACGGAAAAAAAACTACGGTGAAAATTACCATACTGATCCCTGATTTTGGCACCTGCTAGATGTTATGGTAATGTTAACCAGAAGTATACTATGTTTTGACTAGGCACTAGGTGTTGTTACCTGATTGCATGTTGAATTTACTCAAAGTGTCGGTAAATGTACCATACTTCTGGTCAAGTTTACCATAACATCTAGCAGGTGCCAAAATCCGCATCGGTATCCGTATGGTTATTTTCACTAATCTTTTTTTTCCGTGTGACCATGCGAACTTTGAGTTTGATTTCTGGGACATAAGTTGTTTTTCGGGTAGACTCTTTGACTAACATTTTGACTGCCGATGGGTGTAATAATATAATGACCCATGGTGCTAATGTTTTTATTTTTTATTTTTTTTATTTCCGTTAATTTGAAAAAAAATTAAAACTTGGCGGGAAAAACTGCTCTCAAAAAAGTTTTGTAGCATATTGTATGCAGGAAGCTGCATCAGTCCCAGCAATACAGCAACATGCATTATTCGGAAGCTCGGAGGTGCTGTGTGAACATTTTTCCATTCCTGTGGACATCGAGTGTTGGCCTCATAAGCCCAATGCGGCACCACAGGAACATCTGAGCACAAGACTCATGAGCATAATGTGGCAGTCAATGTTGACTGCCACTTGATGCAGTTATAACAACATACTACTCTAATATTGAATGTACTAAGACAGTTTCAAACAAATATCTGAAAGGCTTGGTATAAAAATTTGACAGTTTTTTTGCAGAAAGAAATCGACTGCCGTGGATCTCCTTTGGAGTTGTTTCCTTCCTGCAAAAAAGCGTCTCGAACATTACTTCAGAAGACTGAAAAACATGTATCTAAAGCAGGGCTGCCATTTTGCGTATAATGAATGCTATTTTTCTATTCACCGATGATTCCACCGGTTGAGGAAAGATTACACATTTCAGTTCAGTGTGTGACTGTGATGCACGAAAATACTCGCATCTGTAATCTTTCCTCAATCGGTGGAAACGCTGTTAATTAATTAAAATATCCGCAAGTTTTTAAAAGTCATCAACGACTCCACCGGTTGAGGAAAGATTACAGATGCGAGTATTTTCATGCATTACAATCATACACTGAACTGAACAGTGTAATCTTTTCTCAACCGGTGGAATCATCGGTGAATAGAAAAATAGCATTGATTATACGCAAAGCGGCAGCCCTGAATTCTAAAGGGTACGCATTTGCACCAGCTCCTGAACTTTCCTTTTACGTTTTAAGTAGAATTTGAGAGCTCAAAGATTACATCATCAGAGTGAAATCACTTCGTCTCTAAGAGAACATCCTTTTCTCAAAACATTTGAAGCATTTTTGTACACAGCTTTTTGTTTATGGACTCATTGATTTAAAATACCTAATTAAACTGTTTTTGTGTTGTGGTTTCCCCCGATTGCACGTTTTTCAAAACTTTTCTTTCACTTGCTTTAATTGTATTTCCTGTTTCCGTTTGCTTTTTTATTTTATTACCTCAAGAGATCACAGATCAGGGTTGTGTGCTTTTTTTTTTAATCCTCTGTTTTGTGATCCAGCTTGATGCGCTAGTTTTTAGCAGTTTAAAAATGCACTATAATACACAACACCATTTTAAGCAACTTTTTTTTATTAAATGTTTATCTAGAGTATGTACAAGTAGTTTTCTATCCTCATTTTTTGGAAACCTCTCCCGTAAAATATGAATGTGCCTCGTGGCAACAGCGCTATTTCTCCATTTAAACCCTTGTAAAATAAATTGATCCTTGTTGAGGGAATCAGCTGCTCCTACAATCAATTTTATTTTGCAAGTGCAAAAGGCGAAGAGCGTAACTGCCAGACTGCACAAGCAATTATTGCATTTCACCCACAGAAATGTTCCTCCTGTAAAAATCTCCTGACCTAACTGTATCAATTTCCTCACATTATCCTTTCAAACGTGTGATTTCTTGAACTGATTATATTCTCAAAACTACTAGTCACTCGTTCTCCGCCGCTGACCTTATCGCTACCTACGTCTTTAACCAACTTCAGCTGTTATGCTTTCTGAAACATTTTCATGTATTTTGCAGTCTAAATTTAAGTAACTTCCCCCCCCCTTTCTATTCTACCTGAATCTTTTCAAGCTTTAACTTCTTCATTTTTTGGTAGAGATCAATACAGTTGTCTCCCGCCAATCGCTAATTTCCTGCCGTTCGCAATCATGTGGGGCGTTTATTCTCGAACCGGTGGAAATTGAAAAGACGCGAAGAAAAAAAAACGTTAAACATATTTTTAAATAGTAGAGGCGAAGGATGCCTTGTTATGGATAGTGTCAAAATTTCAAGTTGAAAGACTGTTTTTTTTTTAAATTAATTATTAAAATATTCTAAATATTCTTGGTATTACAAGTTTTCTTTTTCCATTTTTTTTTGTCTCACTTTATTTTAAGTTTTAATGGATTCAAAGTTTAGATTTCATTTTTTATCAAAATATCCCGGGAAAGGCTGCAAGATAAAGAAAGAGATGGGAAGAGAAAAGCAAAAGCGCCCAATACAGGTTATGTCTTTCCACCTGCGAATTTAAAAGCGCGCATTGGGTGCTTGAACCAATGGGCTTCTTTGTTGTCGATACATCAGACTAGAGCTTCAAGGCAGCTCATTGGCTCAAACAGTTTATTCGCACTTTCAAATTTGCAGGTGGAAAGACCCCTTAACCAGCTAAATGGTCTAAGGAACGCATGAAAGGCAAGCTGGTTCCCTTACCTCTTGTATTCCCCTAAGATCAAGGTCTTGCCAATTGTAAGGTTTTCTTGGAATACATATAACCCTCGCGATTGGCGAGGAACAACTGTAATAATATTATTAGTGACGAAAAATTATTCTCCAAAAAGTCAATTTGGATCTTTAAAGGATTAAATATTTTGTGCACAATATTTGCTCTGAATCATCAAAACTAAAAATAAAAAAATTCCCTTGTCATCCCTCTTTTTTGTTGGGTTTGATTAATTAATTTTCTGTGCATCAAATTTGAACAACTAACTTGCAATTAGGGCCTCGCAGTTTTGGACTTGAATATCCTCGATTGCTCATTCTCTACCATACATGTTTCATTCATTTTTTGTTGTTTTTGTAGTGGTGTTTTTAAGAAACATTCATGTTCTTCAATAATTCTAAAGTGATTTATTTTCTAATTTTCTAGTTTTTTGTACGATTGGATCATATCCGGAAGTGCTTCACTGTCAAAGGAGGGATTTTCGTTCTTGAAGAGTACAGTAAGTCTGCCACTGATTGTTTCTCTAATGAATGTGTAAAAATGTAAATCATTTCTCCTTTAATTAGACAAGTTGGAAAATGATGAAAGGAGTAGGACACGGAATTTTATCCTCTTATCTATCTTTTTCTAACATGTATGCTTTAATGGAGGAAAGAGAGAGATAGAGAATCTCTCGGTGCACCATCAACATCATTGTACAATTATTGGTGCATTTAAGGAAATCCAATGATGAAAAGGCTTTAAAACAGAAGAATACAGTCAGAAAAGAAACTCCCTCAAGAGCCAATGGAAACGTTTTTCAGTCTGTTCTGGTGTCTATTCCAAATGGCGGACACATCTCTGTCTCTGTCTTTCACATTGCTTTGCATGGGAATAGTTTGGATCTTCTCAAAATGGCAAGCCAGAAAATACTGCTTTAGAATGAATCAAAGTGTCCAATCCGATTGTAGTATTCTGTGGTTTTAGAACTCGAAATCTTATACCTTGTCTAGTCTTCAACTGACTTGAAATTTTAGAAGGCATTGCATTTTTCAGCCTGAAATTAGTGAAATTCGAAAGTACTAGTTTTCAAGTATGGAACATTAGCTTAAAATCATGGCAAAGCGGCTTTAAAAGATCTTTCGTTAAAAAAAGTTTGTTTTGTTATCTATAACCATTCAATAGTTATGGCCGAAAAACCGTTTTACCTTTGGACCCCCCCCCCCCCGGTTGTAAGAGGGCTAAAATTATAAATAGGCTATATTTAGACTCTCTGTAAATAGCTCTATCAGCCCTGAAAAAATGAAGGCAATCCATTCACAGCCCATTCCTTATGGGCGATGAAACAACCTCTTAAGTACCAGCTTCAGTATCAATGGGGCTCTTGCAAACTTTTGCTATAAGCAAATAAATAGTCCAATCTTATGTAAAGACCAGAAAAAATCACACTGAGCAAGTCTAAAATTTAGTAATAAACTCACATAACTGCTATAACGGCAAGATGGTAATTGCGGTTCGACGCAGGTATCATGGGAGATCCCTGTCTATTATGTCACTTTCTCTACGGAGATATGTCTGAATTTAGATAGGAATCTCCCATGATACCTGTGTCTCTCCGCCATTAAGCCCAATTCTGAGAGTGAATTTCGTGATTTTTTAGTGTACTTATCGTCATTTTTACAGGTTTTCATGCAAGAATCAACTCTTCAATCCCCTATAGCAAAAGTTTGCAAGAGCCCCATTAATAGAATTATTTTGCTGTTTCAGATCCAAAAACAAGGCAAGTCATACAGAGGAAGTACAAGTCTACGATGGTAAGTGTCGTCATCTATACACAATGTCTAGATAGGTCTTAACTGCACGATTGTCATTATAGAGCCTATGCATTAAATCCAACAAGATATTTCTCCTTCATTTTTTCTCTTCGTTTTAAATTCAAACAAGTTAGGTACTCGGGAAACATTTTCTAAAATATTTTTAAAAAGTTTTGTGAGGAAACTTAAGGTAGGCTTGATATATTCAATGCATTTTGCAATCAGAGTGAATACATTTCGAAGAACCTATTTCTAATTGACAGTGTTTCTTGCGGACAGGCAAGCTGTGCCTCTGTAGGTATTTAGGTAGTAACTTTGTTACTTTATTGCTTTTTTTCATTTATTATACAATGTGTACTTACATTGCAGGTAGTTAACAAGCAGCTTGTAAAATGCCTGGGCAAATGGCATGCAGCAAATATCCATATCATGTCCTTAAAAAATGAAATTTTGCGTTTCAGAAAAAAATGATTTAAAAATTATCCTTTGCCCATTCTCAAGCTAAAATAAGCTGATGAAATGGTTTTTATAGATTAGGTTTTTCTAGGCTGCTTGTTTTACAATGTTGTTTTAAACATGCTCTGTTCATGCACCTATATTTTCTTGCTTACGGCAAGAGAAAGGATAACCTAATCTGAAAAAATCACTATGTTTATCAGCTTTTTCGCCTTTGAATGAGCTTAGAATTAGAATTCCATTCATTGGAAAAATTCATTAACTTTGTTGGAACTTTACTGATTTTGGTTCATTTTAGGCAACAACCTTTATCTTGCTTGTTCCGAGGAAGTCAAATCCACTTTTCTCATTGTTTTTTCCAGTCATTTTTATTATGTAATAATTTGAATAAACAGAACAATAGAACCTTCAGTAGACCATTTTCTTTTCCAGTCTGTAATTGCTTATTGTTATTATTTTATAATTTATGTGTAATCTTTGTCGCATGGATGTTTTAGAGTCACACGCTGATTTTATCTTTCCACCGAATCATATCAATAAAATTAGCCGAAGAATTGGTCGATTGCGATTCGTGACACGTCTTTGCATGTTCCATCTTATTTTTGTTTTGTAAGCTTTTTTCAATTGATCATTTTGATTTTCCCTTTTTTTTTGTTTTGAATTTGTTGGCCTTAGAATTTTTTTTTTATTATCTTTCCCTTTCCGTTAGTTCCAAATCTTTGAATAGAGTTTCTCTATTTAAAATGTTCCTTCACAAACTTTTTCTCTGGAAACGTGTGGCATGCATTTCCATGGATTTTAACCCTGAAAAACTGATGAATACACAGAGACCCTTCAAAGTCTCTCTTCACTCTTTAAAGTCGTGAACGCCTTTTAAAAAATTTCAAATTCAAACAGTGCACTCGCATTTTTTGTACCATTCAAAATTAACTACTAGTCACTGAATGCAAAGCAGCGCGGAATACAACTACTCAACTCCAGAGCAATAATAATGATAATAATAATAATTAGTCAAATAACTAGATTTTATGGTTATAAAAACTTTAGTTGCTCTTAACAAAGACTGGACTTGGTGACTAGCAGTTGCTTGTGTGATGAAGTAGAAATTACGAGAGGGCTGATTGAATTGAGGAGGTTATCAAAAGGTATTGATTTCGAAGACATCCCTCTTCATAGTCAGTTTTTGGATGCAATTTTGGTGGCGCTTGGTTGAGTTAAGAAAGTACCCTTATTTCAGTAAGATAATTTTCTCTCTGACCATTTTTTTCACAGTCAATAAATTTTATCATGTTTATTTTGTTCTTCCCATTTCTTTCAGGCAAATCAAATTTGCTACGCTGTTTTATGCGTTTTCTCATACGTGGCTGCTGGACGTGAGCAGAAAAAAATACAGACTAGCAGTAGCAGGCCCTCAATTACATCAACGACAGCCCTGTACTGAGAAAGCCCTTTCACAGAGCAAGTAAGAGCGGATTTTTATCATCTGCCACCTCAAACATTGACCTCTTAAATTTATGTTTGTATGATGGATTCATATTTATATCCATCGCACTCTTTCAGTTACCATTAAATACATTTCAAGTTGCAATCTGTTGCATTGTTGAACGAATAGGTGTAAATATCGTAGTATATATTTTACCTGAAACCATATCATAATTTTTTTTAAAAATGTATCGACTCGTTTGTGTAAATATTTTTTATTCCTTATCAAAAGAATCAGCGTGAATTTTTGAAACATGTTCTGTTAGAGTGTATGTTTTGATAGTGAAAAATACTATGCTTTCTCTGCCCTGTGTGGAGTGAGAAAGTAAACAAAATAATAACGTGAATTATTTATGGAAATATAGTTAGTAATTACAAATGAATGTTTAGAAAATTAAATTAAATAATACTTTATTACTTTTTATTTTTTTAGGGGGAAAAATATTGTACTAAATGCAGTCAAATTGTTCCATTTGCAGTGTAACAATGGCAGAGATAGGTAGATCTTGGATTTTTGAAAATGTATGTCAGAATATCTCCCATTAGTGTCATAGACAAAATTTTAAAAAAACAGTCCCTGTAAAACAATTTGAGGTTTCGTTTGCCAGGAATCTAATTTTGTCATTGGCAGGAATTTATTACAAGAATCAGAATAGAAAAAAGGATTTGTTTCAGCTGGTTTTGTCATTCATTTGATCATCGATTACAATTTAATTTCTGGTTCATTTCACATTTATTAACAACAAGGGGGAGGGATGAAACTTCCTGTCGCAGTTTCTCGTTTGCAATTTTTCAGTGAGAAAAGAGCACTTCTGGGTCCTTACTACGTACATCAAAAATTTCTGTCATGACAAAGGTTTGACTGTGTTTAAAAACTGCCACCTTCACATACCATCTACTTTTATACAGGCCCACCTGCCATTTTAATTTCTGAGTTTTACCTGAGTGTGCTTACTGAGATCTTCGTTGTAAAGTAAACTGACTTTTGAACTACAGTATGTATTTAACTCATAAACTGAACTGAATGAAATGAAAATAATTCTAATTATAGATTTATTGGGTTACATATATATACTTAAGTACCATAGAGTTGAGAGGAAAGGATTCGAAATTGAAACATATTTCTATTTTCTAGATACTGAAGTGGTTCAAAATGATTATTTCCAAAATTCATCCAAAGAAGTCTGAAGTTTAGTCTTTAAACTAACCAAATTTTGTCATTATTTCAAACTTCAGTTTGTTTATTAAATTATTAATTTATTTCCTCAAATTCCCACGAAAAGTTCTAAGAGCATTTCTAATTTGTTTCTTTTTTTAATCCATGCAAAGAATGTGTAAAATTGTGTGATACTTTGAATGTTATCCATGTGGTGTAACAATATTATATTCGTAGAAAACTTAAAATATCTTTATTTTCTTGCAGGGAATGAAGTTTTCTTTGACTGTTCACTCTATAATTTGATTTAGAAGTAAATCATCTTGCATAATTTATGATAAGCCCTCTGTTTTTTCCCCTGAAGGTAATTGAGACACTAAGTCTCCCGTGAAATGACAATACAGGCAAAGCAAATAAAAATTCACAAATTTTAGCCTCATAAATAATTAGATATTTTTGGTAACCTTGTTTTTAAATTGCAAAGTCATATTTCTGTTTGTACGTGCCTACTCAGTAAACATGCCTGATCTTGTGTACCTAAAAAGATTTGGTCTATTAAAGAGAAAAAATAAATACTTCAGAATACAATTCTCGTCTCGTTTTTATTCCCTTCTTCCCTCTTCCCGTCTGCTTTATCATGATAATTTTAGAGCAATCAAATTATTGCTCCATCAACAGAGAGCTATTTCCTCCTAGCCACCTAGCACTTTTTCCTCAAAAACTTTGTCAAATTATTTTTTCCCCCAAAATTTCCAACATTCAGGTAACGAGTGAGAAGAAAAAGTAAAGTTGCATAATTTCCCTTCAAAAAATCCAACATTTCTAGGAAACTGGAAAATTAGAGAATGTGGTTCAGTTGCCCCTAGTCTATAAATGGAATTTCATGCCTTTATTTTAAGGAGATGTTCATGAGAAAAACTGAGGTAACAATAAAAAGTTTCTACGTTGCTTTATAAAGAATTATGGCTCTTTAAAAATAATTCAATATGACATCATTTCGATACCACAATGCAATCATGTATTTTCACACCATTGCTGCAATGAAGCGTATCGTGCTCGTATACAAGGATAAGTTGTGGTAGCTTGATGACATCATAACTTTCAACTGCTACATCTTTATATCTCCTTCATTACACAAATTAGAACCTTCTCATGGACATCACTGTTTTTCTTCAAAAACAGAGCTGTTGCATGCTTTTGTGATTATTAAAGGATCGATTCAGAAGTAAAAACCAGCGACTGAAACTTCTGTACTCCATTCCTAAACTGACAAAATGTTTTTAAATGTGCAAGCATAATGGTAATGTTGGCCACTAAGGATGAGAGATTCCTATCTTACTTTGGTCACTCTTTCTGTGCTGGGAAGGCATATTCATAGAATAACAAGCCATTAGAGAAGAGATTCAGATCCGATCAATGGTTGCAAACACACTGGCACCAAAGGAAAGTCGTCTCTTATTGGCCATTTTTTGATGGAGGACAATACTTTTTGATAGGAATCTCCTGTTATTAGTGCCCAATGCCGACATTACGCTTGCGCTTCTGAAAGTAATTAGTGAATTAAGGAGTAGGTTTTGTACGTTTATAGCATCATTATTTTTTCTGGTTTTTACCTCTAAACTGCCTCAACAATTGCTTACAGCCAAAGCTTGCAACAGCTTCATTCTTTGAAAGATTGAGAAATTAAATTTGATTTTTATCTTTTGTGCAACAGACCCATTTGATCTACTTTTAAATTTTTTGATAATTTTTTTCAAACCCTGAAATTATTTATACGTTCGCGGCAAACAGGATTTTTTTTACCACTGATGGCTACTTTAATGGTCAAGGCAAATTGAGAATAAAACTTAAAACGTGAATAAAACTTGACTGAAAAATAATGGGCAACAAAACGAATTAACTTTATTTTGAATAAAAACAAAAATAAAATTAATCAACAAAATGTATCATGCGGAATGCAGAATGCATTCAAACTCAGGACGGTATACTTCAGTACAGCCAAATCGCCACTCAGTAATTTAGATTCAACAAGATCATGCAAAATGGAAGCAAGTCCATCAAATCAATTCCATAAAAAAAAAAAAAAAAAAAAAAAAAAAAAAAAAAACAGAAATAAAATTACTCAACAAAATGTGTCGTCCTCCGGAATGCAATTGAACTTCAAGAAGATATACTTGACGGCTTCGACATGTCGGCACAACCGAATAGCCATTCTATAATTGAGATTTAATGAGTCCATACATGATGGAAGATTCAGTAACATGAAAGCGATTCCATCAAATTCCTAAGAAAAGAAAAGAAAAACAAATCAAATAAAGCCAACTCTGATTCTGAAACTTTGTAGACCTACAAAATAGTCAACAACACTCCTTCTAAAGGAATGACTCATGATGAGTTTTTCAAGGGTTGAAACAGTGGCCTCAGTTAGGCCTGCACTACGAGGGCCCGGGACTCCAAAGTAAGTACCGGAAAGGCTTTCTCGCATCTCGAGCGAAAGTTTGGTTTCCGAGCCCTCTCAATTTGTTATTTATCTCTTTTTCTATGGATTGAATTTTGTTCTATTCTTCAGGATTTGCATCGTTAGATAGGGTCTAGGCTTCCACGGCTAACTGACTGCCCCAATTGCTCATTTTCCATCGCTTAGTTTAATGCTGATCTCGATTTTTTGTTTCTTTCTGTCTCATGCAGTCAACGTAATCTTTTATGAGAAATTTTTTGGATATAAATCTCTGTCATTGACAAATTGAGAGGTCTTCTCCCATAAATGCCTAATGGCTGAAAAATGACCCAAAAACGAAATAGGGATAAATAAGAGCAAAGAGGGATTTGAATCAAAGGTCGGGGATATGCCTATTACGTCGTTTTTGACCCATCCGTTTGTTCATTCTCACAGGCTCTAAAACATAAATTCAAGCATACATGAGTTGGAAATACTATTGTAAGAAGGCACATTTACAATACATTGACAACAGAAACCATATTCAAAATCACTGGGGCAAAAGTTGTATAACAGAACCATTAAATTGTACAACTCCAGCTTTTGAGAGTTTTCCTTACTGTTTTAATGGATAAGTCTCTCCAAAGATGATTAATGAGATTAAAGTTTAGACATGTACCTGTTGTTTTAGTAAAGGTGCTAAAAGCTGACAATCGTTGGTCTCAGCAAGATACCGATAAACATCTTCGACAGTCCATGTATAAGGATCACCTTGAACATTGTAGTGCTGATTGCTAATGTCTTTGATGGTTTGAATTATCGTAAGCGATTTCACTAATTTATGACGATCATCACTCAATCTATGAGTTTTTCTACCACGTTTTCTAAAAAGAGAAGAAAAATAACTGTGACAATAGTAAATAAAAAATATGTGTAGCTCAATAATATACTTAATTGTACCATCTTCCAAAAGTATACAATAAAACATGAGCAGTTTATACAGCATAGATGGCGTTTACCATAGGTGGTAAAACCATAGGACCATAGTTTGGGAACCGCTGTTCTGAGGTGCATGAAAGTTTTCAGCAAGCTTAGTAGTTTTTTGTCAGATACATAGAATTAATTTTATTTACCCCTAAAGAAGCTGAAGTCTGTCAGACATGGATCATGTTATTGCAAGGAAATTCTTGAAAAACTTAGGAATAATTCTTTTCATGCATAGACTTCTCAAAACAAGAGGGAAAGAAAACAGTGGTAAATAAAAAAAGCACTTACATTGGTAAAGGAAGCTTGTTCTGACTAGGAGTACCAATGACCATTAGCTCATCATTGTATTTATTATGGCGAGGTTTATTCCTGACCACAAAGCTTGGCAGTTTTATACCTCGCGTTTCATAACGAGTTTTCTTGCTAGGAGGTTCATTTTCTTCCAACGGCTCTTTTGAGCTTTGTAATTCTGAAATCAGATGGAAGACATTAACGGTGGTTTCCAATGAGACGCAAAACCTTGCGCTGCATTGTGTTACTAATGTTTTGACAGGCAAAGGAGGAAAGAACTAAACTTGTTCTCAATGAGTGCAAGGACCATCCAATGAGCATCCAGGATTTCAGAAAGTCAACGATGAATGATGAGCGCACACAAAGGTGAAGACCATTACAAAGGAGATAACATCATCTGCCTCGGACTCTATACTGCACAGGAAAATCAATACTCAAATCTAATACATCATTATGTTTTAATGCAAAGCGTATATATTGTCTTGGGAATCATCTTTGCATGAAGTTCAACTCCGTTATGCTCTGTGGACTTGCGCCTCATAAAATTAAAAAAATAAAAAATATTATGAAGTAAAATTTTAAAAATTGTTGACTTAGATGTAAATTTGAAGGAATGATAGTTATTCTATGATCAAGCAAAGCTCTAAGACTTGTTTGAGACCTAGTGTAACTTACGATAGCTGCTAACGAAAAAACTAACAGATAACAGAAATACTTAGAGGTGACCCTTATGGGTGCCATACGTTTTGGTCACACAATTAGGCAAATTTTTATCTCCTTTTTATTGCTTTAACAGGAATGTGGACTAAGCGTTTCTTTACAATCTAAGTATAGAGTAGAGGGGGGAAAAATATCCATAAATGGACCAGTTTTAAACAGTCGTAAACAAAAATTTTTGTTTTAAACTTCAACTGAAGCGTAGAGGATCAAAACAGGCTAAACCTATTTCCACATTTTCATGACTGTGAAATAAATAGATAGCTCTCATAATAGCAAAAAATGAACTGAAATTGAACTGAAAAACTAAAAATATTCAGAAAGTTCGGAGATCCAAACAAAAACTTAAACAAAAAAACTTGGATAAAGGGCTAAAAATCGAGAAGCAAAGCTGAAACACTGGAAACATTAAAGCCAAAGAAACTGATGCACTTACTGTTTTTGCGGGATCTTGTTTCTACATTCTTTTGGTTCCAACTCAAATTATCAGGAGCATATTCGTTTTTCACTTTTTCAGTCTTAACAATTAATCTTTTCCCGTCAACAGATCTCCTGGTTAATTTTGGATTGACGGACGCTGTAAAGAAACAAAATTAGTCAAAAAAACAGTTTGAAGTAGAGGGTTTGGCAAGAGCCATGGATGAGAACAAGATTTGAGGGAGGATTCACTAATGTAGGGCCTTGTCATGATTCAGGGAGAAACACAATGATCAACATAAATACTTTAATTTAATTTAATTTTTAAAACAATTCAAAACAGTTCAAGTTGCCTGAAACCACCAATTCCATAGCTTTTAGGGAGCAAAGCATAATTCCATGATGACCAGAAAGTTAACGAACCAAAAGTTTCCAATCTCTCATCTGAAGTCAACTTTTTTCTGAAGATATGCGAGAGACAGACACCAAAACAAGTCCAACTTATTAATAGAAAGGAGAGGAGAGCGTTCATCATATCCACTATTCAGACTTCTGAGTTAGCATTTACTGTGCTGTTAATTAAATATATTTGTTTACATTGAATTTTTATATCAACATTTTCCTGCATTCAAAAAATGCTTTTTTGAACTTCTGTCAAAAATTGGCGAAGGTCCCTTATTGGGAAAGATTATTGATGAGAAAAGGGTAGTTCTGAAATTAGGATAAGAATCTGATAAGAATATTCATACTTGTGCTTATGTTCGTTTTCGACATTTTATCACACTTTCTGGGACACGGAGAACCATCTACTGCGACGAGAGAGAGCAAGTTAGGACAGATTTGTAATCTATGACAAACATCTTGGCAAAATTGAGAAACTTTGTCCGCTGACGTTACGATCTCCACCTCAGCTCGATATAAATTTGATTTATACCTAAAAAGAAGAACGAAAATGAAAATTATTCACAAAGATTTGCAGGGTCAAAGGTCATGTTCAATTCATTTGTCGCCGCCAGCTATAACAAGATGGTCACATAATCTTAAAAGCTTTGCTTTGTTTACCTCCTTTTCAAAACCTCCCAATATAAAGAGTCTTAAAGCCAAAATGAATCGGCCTTAACAAAATGCCACGGCACACTTGAGATTTTTATCTGCAAGATAGAACCACAAGTTATTTTTCAGAAACTCAAAGTTTTCAATTATTCTCTGTAAAGTGGCAACTATTGGACTGTGAATCAGATAGTTAGGATCCCTAAAGTTGTTTTTAATGATTTTTTCAGCCATCAATCATCAAAATTGGTTAAGAAATGAAGACATGGATATTCTCAAAAGTTTTTTATAACAATGTGCGAGTGAGTTTCGGTACATTTTATTCACACTTATTGACCATTTAAACAGATGTTCAAAACTTCCAAAAATATCCATGACTTATTTTTCAACCAATTTTGATGATTTATTGCTTGAATAATCAGTAGTTGTGGTAGTGAAGTCCAGCCGCTTAAACACAGTGGTTCGTTATGCTGATGTTTCAAAGCAAACGAATGGACTGAATAAAAAATTAATGAAAAATTACAGAGGACCTAACAATTTGAAACTTAAATTTCAATTGAAACATTTCTTATTTTGGCAAAAACTTTTCAGTTTCAGAGGAGCACTAAGTGGCCACTATTGGCACAAAATTGACAATTATTTTTGAAAATTTGCAAAGTGAGGAGGGAAGCATTACCTTTTATTTTACAGAAAAAAAAAAAATTAAATCTATGGATTAAGAAGAAACAAAATTCAATCTACTTACTTTGCTTTAAGTACCTCTACATGCGTTGCAGCTGACTTTTCAATACACTGAAGCTCTTTCAAAACTCGACTCGGAATGTATGCGATTCCAATTAACATGGATAAGACCTCTTTCAAAACTAAGGTGACAGGACCTGGACCCACTGCTTTTGGAAGCTTGGCTAGCCCAGTTTTACTTAAGAATGGACCAGTGAAACATCGATGATTAAAGTATATTTTTGAACACCAAGATGAGGCAGATAAAGTTGAAACCGGTTTAGAGATGCTCGATGTGGGTCCTCCCGTAGTGCTACTATTCGATGAAGTGCTTTCTTTGATTTCTTCTTCATAGCTACAAAACGACAATCAGAAAAGCAAGGTTAGAAAATATAAAGTATGAGTAATTTTCTGCAGTAAGGCTCTCAAGTCTTCTTCTCTGTGACGCTGCCAAATTTTTACAACTGATCATTGACCGTGAACCAGACTTGGAGAAAACTGAGTCAAAACTTAAGAAACAAAAACCAAGTAAATTGAATTAGTCCGGTACGCAACTAAATTAGTTGCTCCTTGCTCAGGTAGAAAACTGAACCTGATACACAAACAATAGTTGTTCATCTGAGCCACTAATGAGTAATGATTAATTTAGTTGCTTGCTGAACTGATTCCAAGATTTAGTAGTTTTCCGACAACTTAGCTTCGTCCAAATTTGCAGTGAATTTAGATGGGCCAAACAAATCATTAGTTCAGCAAAATCTGCAAGTCATAGTTGGCAAAGTCTGACAACAGAAGAGGCCCTTAAAATTTAGTTAATATCAGCTTTCTTAACGCAGCACTAATACCATGTAAACATAACCGCAGTTACCATCATGAATCCTTTTTCCTCTTTATTGCAATCTCGTTCTAATTTTCATTGGGTTTTCTCATTTTTCTGACAAAAGAAATAAAATTATTAGTGTAAAATAATGATGAAATTACCTTGATCTGTGATTTTTAAGTATTTCCTGAGCGTCTAAAGGTGGTTTAAGCGGATATGAATTTGTGTCACACCAACCAACCGGAAAAATATCAGAACTTTTAGAACTTACAATGTGACTCACATAAAATCTGGAACAAAGAGAAAATAAAATACAATGCTTTAGGAAACATAAATGCAATCTAGGCTCAAGGTTTGGTGATTAACTAGGTACTATCGACGAATTAAAGATTTTCGCAAGATTTTCACACATATTCAGCTATGGGTAAGAGTGTGGGACTGATCTGCAATGGATTTCCCGCCCCACCCGCATTGGCCTCTTACCTGCAAGGTGTGAAGAGTATACAGAGCGGCCGAACCAGAACCTTGAAGGCAAAACTTAGCTCATGGAAATCTCACGACAATCTTTAATTCGTCGATAGTACATTTCTGTTCTCTGGATGCAATACACGGAGAAGAATGACCACAACCAAAAACAGCTGTGGTTGCTTTGTCACTTCCTTGAATAATACAATTTACAAAATTCAGAGCTAAATTCATTGGAAAATAGTGCTGGGCGAGTACTCTAAAAAAGCTCGAAACTCGAGTTTTGAGATACTCGAGAGGCTCTACTCTAAGTAATAAAACCTTATAGAGCCCAATAAATTTGATTTACTGCCTGATATTGGAGAAATGAAGAGAAAAAAAGTAAACAAATTTGGAAGAAGTTAAATTTTATTGACGGTAGTTTTTGTTTTTCATAGAAAAATGCTATGAAAATTAAGAATTGCGATTACTCGAGCTCGGCTCTAACTCGGAGCTTTTGCTAAAAACTCGACTTGGCTCTACTTGAGGGCAAAATTCAATACTCGCCCAGCACTATTGGAAAATGCAACGAAGGACTGCAAGTGATGCTGAAAAGAGAAAGATTGAACTGTAGATATTTTAATGGTTAAAAACTTATAGTGAATATTTGTGCACTCATATATTACATTCATGAAAAAATATGATCTACATATTCCTGATTTTCTCCTTTTACTGTTCTCTTTTTCTTTCCTCAACCTCCTAAAAATGCGGCTTATCAGCACAAATTTTCTTTATTGCTCTCAGTAACTCTGGGTGCGCATTACATGGGGAAAAATATGGTGATTTCACACAAAGCTTCCCAGTACTCTTCCTGAGGCTCCATCAAAGCTATTATTTGAAAGTACTCAAGCACTATCCCCAGTTCGGTCATGAACCAAACTGTAGCTAAGCTTGGAACTAAAACATTGAGGAATCACCCTAAACACAAAGATAGTTTTTATGGAAAAACAGAGCACCACTAAAGTGAACTTACTCATTAAAAGAATCAAGATGAACCCATAGGAGGTGTTGATTGAGACTAGAGATGCTTGCTGCACAGATCTGATTGGGGTTATCCGGATTGACAGCTTCAAGCTTCAGATTGGACGCAAAACCTAAATTTTTTGCAGATTCATGATCCATAGTGATGGGCGCTTCCTGCGAGCTTGTTTTAGCAATGTATTCTACCCAATCAAATTCATTTGAATCAGCCACCCAATTTTTGGGATGCGTTAATTTTAAATTAAGTTTACGAGACCAACCTGGAAAAGTAAAAAAGTGTTAAACATGCCTTAAAATAATATGCTTAAGAAATCATTTCTGATCATTTCATTTAATCAACACACTAATGACAAAATAACTGATAAAAACAAGTCAGTGGCAGCTTGTACAATTTGATAACTATGTGTTTTGCCGTTTAAACCAATGGAAAAGAATCGATTTCTTGGGGGTGCAATGCACCTCCTAAATATTGATTATTTTACAAAAGTTTAAATGTACAGGATCTGTTGTTGCCAAATGGGTCTGTTGCACACTTCAGGGATAGAGCATTTTAAAGTATCGATTCATATGTATAAAGTCGTAAAAATGACAGTGGTAGCATCAAAAAGCACAAAAATTCAATAATAAACTCACTAATTGCGAAAAACACTAGACACTATACACCCACGTATCTTTCCTATATCGGTTTCCGTACCTTTCACAACTTTTCACGAAGAATTGAGGATATTGAGACGTAATTCAAACAGATGCCATCAGTGTTTACTGTTTATTTGTTTATGAAGTCAGCTGTAATGACAGTCGGCCATGATTATTTGAATGTGCCGCGCTAACCACATGAAATATCGTGAACTTGGTGTAAATATACAGGGGTGAATAGTTTCTAGTGTTTTTCTTCATTTGTGAGTTTATTATTGAATTTTGGTGTTTTCTGATGCTACCGTGGTCATTTCTACGGCTTTTTACGCATGAATTGATACTTTAAAACGCTCTAGCCGAAGTGTGCAACAGACCCATTGCACGAGCTGCCAATGGTACAAGTAAACAAAAATAATACAAACCATCTTGTTTAAAGTCATTAATTTATAGCGAACTGCATTTTTGAGGCATTTTTCTACAGTCAAAGTTGTATAAAAATATAGAAAGTTCATTGAGGCAGATTAATAATTGAAAAAATATGATACTAAATTTTGGAGCATTGCTTTTTTTTCTTCAGAAAGGGCAAAGCTAAGTACAGTAAAAACCGCTTGTCTCGGACACCGCGTTAGCCGGAAAACCGCCTATCTCGTATTTTTCGGCCGGTCCCGTTTTTCCGTCCATAAGAACAATAGAAAAAAATCCCGCGTTAGCCGGAAACCGCGTTTCTCGGAAAACCGCTTGTCTCGGAAATCTCTCCGGTCCCAAAGCATAAAAAATCCCGTACGTCTCGGATTTTTACGGAAACTTTTTTCTTTTTCCTTCATTTCTCCCTCCAGTTTACCTCCCGAACATGTTTAGCTGGTCTCCTTCCGTTTTTTTATCATGAATCAGCAGAATCAGCTTCATCGGCGCGGTGAAGAGTGCCACCCCTCTGCCGCGAAGTCGCACGAAAGTTTCGTCAGGGCTCATTTCACACATCGCCATGGCCCTTGATCGTCTATCAGAGATTAAGATCTTACATGTTGCGGGAGTGCGCGGGGTAGTTGTTGCCTGTCGGTGAGATAAGCGCGATCCTCAGGTCAACAGTCTGCATCGGCAGACGCGTGCATACCCTCAGGCAGTGCAATTCGTGGCGTAGCGATAGCGATGCGGTGCGATGGCGCCTACTCGTTGCGTCGGATTGCAGGGACTAAATAATACTGAAGCTTGACGTGGCAGGCTGCCGCGCCGGCTGGTGAGCATTTACGGGGGGTTTAACCCCTCGCAAGTATTTACTCTCACTCATACTCACTGTCCAATGTATTTTGTTGGGGGGGGGGGCGCCAGGCCGTAACGTTTATTTGGTCCCAGATCTTTAGATCATTCAACAACCATGCCGACAAATAGTTACTGCTCTTCATCATAATGAACCGAGTGTGTCTCGCACTTATTTCGCGGATGTTTGTGTGTAGCACCACTTTGGCAAAATCTAAGTTTCAATAAAAATCCAGCGGCGCCATTTCACCGATTTTCGGGGAGAGGCGCACAGCGATGACTTTTTTTTCATTGAGAGGCGGGGGGGGGGGGGGGGGTAGAAGCCGTCTCCTCCCCCCAATGGCACCGCTTTTAAGCTTGGTAACAAGATAAGCCGTTTCGGATCACGAAAAATATACGTGAGTAGAGGGCGAGACACTTTTAGCGAGATAACACGAAAATCGACCGCAATTATCGCGATTTAGGACATCAGGAGCAAAAAACCGTTTTTCTCGGAAAACCGCTTGTCTCGGATTTTTCGGCCGGTCCCGAGCCGATCCGAGACAAGCGGTTTTCACTGTATAGAATGTTGGGCCCCAGCACCTTTTTTAAACTTTGGGGACATGTTAAGGACCATGAGAAACTAACTCCTGCAAATTTTCAGCCCTTAATTACAATTGTTTTTTGGGCTAGGCAGTTTTTTTCAAAATTTCAAAAAAAATCAATTTCTTGAGAAATGCTGCACCGATTGCGTCCACATTTTAGGAAAATATCAGAGTAAACAAGAGGCATCTAGAAACACTTGTTTTTGTATTTTTCATGCAATTTGTCAGGGTCAAAACGCCCAACTTCCAGTGTTATTGTTTTTGGAAAGAAGACTTAAGAAACAACAGACAGAAGAAATGACTTACCAACAGGAAATATATAAGGATGACCAACATATCCTAGCCAGAAGAGGTCAGAGGAAAGTAAACTATCATTATCTAAAGTGAGATCATCGATAACTACAAGGTAATAGTATTCATCAAATACTTTTACTACAGTTGCTGGGCAGACTTCCACTCGATTCTGTGGGTGTAATGCCTCACATTTCATTCCTACACTTAAATTGTGCTTCATTTTACACATTTGAATCTGAAAACAAACAGAAGTACAACAAATTAAGACCTTTCACTTGAAAAATTGTCTTCTAGATTCTTGTTTTCACTTGACAAAATGCAATTTGTCGTAAGTCGTAACAGATTTAGTCTAATCTCTTGCCATAAACTTTAGGACTCAAAGGTAATAGTAAAGTACGTACCTCAATCAAATCAGGAGGAATAGAGAAGTTGTGTCCTTCTTCCATACTTGATTCTAAAATAGAGTACCACCTTTTATCATCTGATTCTTGTGATTGATTAATATTTGATGGTTTACGAAATTCGAGAGGTGAGCCTGGAAATACATTAAATCAAACAGTGAAAGGTTAGTTTAAGGAAAACATTTTTTAAAGTCTGGATTGAATTGGCATTATGTACACGGTAATCCCTAATTAGTTTTTAAGTTTTTTTAAATCAAAACTACACCTGAGACATTTTCAGTTAGAATTTAATACCTGAGTTGAATTTAAGAACTGAGACTGATCAAGATGATACATTTCAGCAAATGCCGGTTTTTGTGCGTTTAGTACGCAAATTTTACCCTAGTGGCGCCAAGACATCACCAGTAGTAAAAAATAAATAAGGTTTTATGACAACTTTTTGAAATTTGATTGTGGAATGTATGGGTTAGAAAACTTAAACTTGCTGTCTTCAATTCATTCAATCAGAATTGGGCAAATAAAAAAGTTATCGATTGCATGATTACTGGGTGATCGGTAATCGTCAAACCTTCGTAAGGTAATTAAATGTGGTCTCCACAGATTTAAAATAAACTTTTGGGTCATTTCGATTAGATCTAATTCTTCAGCAACTAATATGATGGGTGGCTTATAAAAAATCAGCCCCGATTACGGTAAAATTACCATCTGAAAAAACAATGATTACGATTATTTGATTTATTTGGTAATCATGTAATTGGTTATCGCCCCCATTTGCCCAACTCTGCATTCAATAGACTTGTCAAAATATTGTGTAAACGTTGTTCTTGCGTGATGTCACACTAACGGGATCTATGCATACAGTAGCGTAGCCAGGAATTTTTTGAGGGGGAGAAAATTGTCAAGGGGGTGACAGTGTATTTGTAACAATTTGGTAAAATTTCTCACCACAAAATGACCTTTCTAGGGCAAATGTCGGTGTCGCTGGCGGGGGGGGGGGGGGCTGAACCCAACCCCCCCTCCCCGTCTACGCCACAGTTACGTACACGAAAATTAAGAATAAGTCCTAAAAGAATTAGAATTAAGTCCTAAAATAGAATTGATGAACAAATGCACTTACCATGCTTTTCACAAAACCCTATGGGGAATAACCTGGGAGAGGTGTAATATAACCAAAAGTTAGGAGAATTTGACTCCGGAGAGTCATACCGCAGTAAAAGCCTGCCTCCAACATTTTCTATTATCTGATAATGAACAGAGAGAAACAAAAGTTATTTGATAAAAAGTGACGAACAAATATTAAAAAAAAGGGAGTCAGTAAAAGTGAGGACTACAAATAAATCTAGGATTTAATTAACTTTTTTTCTAACCAGCTTTATGAACATACTATTCAGCTAAGCAGTTGGCTTGGATTAGATTCCTGCTTGTGTACTTTTAACTCTTTGCGGTTTCATTTTTTCCCACTTGCACCCCCAACAGGTTGTAATTAAAAACCAAAAAGAGAGGTTGTTGTTTATTGTCACGCCACGCCGCTAGCACTGTAGGCAACTTCCGCACTATGTGAGAATGAAATGCTAGAAGTTCCCGAGAAGACCCATAGAGCGCAGCACACTCTGAAGTTGTCAGGGCTGGCTCAATACGGGACTCAGCAGAACGAAACTTTTTTGTCATGTCGGGTGAGCCCCGACAGGCGACCGGAACGGGAATTTTACGATGTCGGGCCTGACCCGATACACGACCGCAAAGGGTTAATAGGCTCAAATTTATGTTAGCAGCAAAATTTAGAGACACTGACAGGTAATACAAAACCTGCCCAACCAAATCTCTACTTTTTTTCAAATCAGATTTTGACGCCTAGAACCGACGTAGATAAAGATAATCAGATCCCGACAAAGAATGGGGCATTAGTGTCCCTAGACACTTAACATGCCTTTGAAGAGTGCTTTTTAGATACTCTGAACCAACAGTTAAAGTAATAATACATGATAATATTACTTAATAGTTTTAAGACTCAAAAGATTTGTGTAACTCTCCATTATCCTCAATTTAGTTCTTTTAGTTAGTTGGTTCCGATTTTCATTTTAAAACCGCATCATGATTTTTTTCCCCCCCAAAGCAATAGTAGGTAATTAAGATGAAAAATTCAGGGTTACTTTTTATAATTTGTTGCAACTTTATTTGAGATTAAAATGTCGATAAACAGCATGACTTACAGTGGCGACCCAGAAATAATGCGGATTCTTTTCATCCTGAACTTCCGCTTTCATCCCTTGTTTCAAACGCTCCACTGGAGTATAACCATCCTGAAAGTTTTTAAAAGTTACAGAGTTACAGTGAAAAATTGAAACAAAAAAGAAATAATGAATTTAAAAAAATATGGTTCATGATCTCTTTATCACTGAGCCTACCCCGTTGGGGCTATCGTAAGAGTTATGAATTGATTCCAAAGGCTTCAGAGACAGATAAAATCAAAACTTAGGGCCGGATCAGTTAGGTTTTTAAGGGTTTTTACAAGGAAAGCTAACTGATATTTTTATTTATCAGGATTTTTTATAAAAAATCTAAAAATTGTAAGGAAGAGAGGGGTGAAAATGAGAAAAAAAACAAATGGAAGATAGTAAGAAGATGAACATGGGATTTTATAACTGTACAGTAGAATCCCCTTAACTCGAATCGTTAGGGACCTCCGAAAAAATTCGTGTTAACGCGATTTTCGAGTTAGCCGATTCTTATGGAAGTTTCGCGGGACTGCGAAGAAATTCGAGTTAACGCGATTTTCGAGTTATCCGAGGTCGAATAGAGGGGATTTTACTGTAGTAAAAACTCTTCGAAAAAAAACTTTGAACTCGAGACCTCAAGTGTGCTGAGCGAGAACGCTACCGTTCGGCCACAGCTTCTGTTAAGAAGTATGGCCAGAACTTTCGGTACATACCCTTTGCACTATAACTTTAAATCGATTTTTATGGCATTTCAAACGCTCATTGGAACGGAATATTTTAGGAGGTGTTTTTTCTACCCTTAGACTAACTTCTCCCAAAATTTGGTCAAAAATGGAGGGGGCCACCTTGTGACCTTCCCTTGTGAGAGAAAAAAATATTTTGTAATATTCCCCACTCCAAATTTTTTCAGCTATGAATACTCCCCATGGGAATTATTCCTGAACATTAAAATACTTGCGATGGAAAGAATGGAAAACTTACTCCAGTAATTTCTTCAGATAAAGTTTTAGCATCCTTCAGGTATTCTTCTAAGTTCTCTGCAATACTTGCATCGGTAACATTTCTGGGTGGTATCAATGGTTTCCCATTATCTTTACACCACCCCAAGCGATGAGCTTTTTGTTTGGCCGGATCCAGCCAATAAATGTTGCTGGAATCTTCGTTCACTCCAACATAACGCAATCTAAAAATGATAGCGACAAATTAAAATGCTTGTTGGATTCAGGAAAATACAGAAAACTAACTACCATCAGTTTCCAGAGTTCAAAGAAGGACAAGGTTCACCCTATGTTTAAAAACAACTTGAACCAAAAATTCTGAGAAGAGAAATTTCCTAACTACAGTTCAAAAAGGCGTGCAGCTAGCTGAATGACACAGTCCCTTCATAAGTGGCTTATCCTGGGAGACTAGACCTAATGAGTTGGTCATGCATTTTTGGATTCGTTTTTACTTTATTGCATGGGCGCCCGCAGCCATTTTTTGCCTTTCACGAGATAATGGATAAAAATTATAACATTTAGGGAGATGGTACCTTAAAAGAGATCCATAGACAGAGATTATGGTGGCAACCCAATGTAGCTCCGCATTATCTTTGTGAGGTACTTCGATTTTCATTCCTTCTTGAAAGCAACTTTCTAAACTTTTTTCAATCTAAAATGGAGAAAAAAAACCTTTGTTAAGAAATTAATTTCAGAGGAACTCTTTCAGCGGCAAAACCTTTAAGAGGACGAAAAAAAAAAAAAAAAAAAAAAATTCAGAGCAACAGAGTCTTTGCTATGGACATTCTTAGGAATGCAGCAATCTAAAATATGACCAGACCTCACATCAGAGGGTCACCAGATTTGCATACAGTTATATGTATGACATCAAAATCGACAAACGACAGGGAGTCGTTTTTTGTTTACTTTTATTTCAGCTGAAAAATTGTCTAAAATTTGATACATTTTAATTATATCATATTTTCAACAAAAAATATTGTTTAAACAAAAGATAAACTTGGAACTTCATTTACGTGGTCAAACAGGAATGGAAGAACAGGTTCTGTTTGGGTAGCATCCATATAATCTTGCCACACAAAGTCATCAGAGAAATTTTCTGGAAAAAAAGAGAAAGGGGGAGATTAACAAAAAAATAAAATAACACTGAAATCAAGAGAGCAAAAACGAGGAGATGGAGAATTTAATTATTTTCTTCAGATTTTAGGAGTCTGGGAACCTGCACCACTGAAGTTAACTTTTGAGATCTAATCAAACATAAAAACTAGGGGGAGTCAGAGGGTAACAAATAAAAAAACAAAACAAAATCAACAAAAAGTATTTCACTTGAGGATTCCCAAACAGTGAAAAGGGTAACAAGATCTGAGCAATGAGTAATTTAAAGATTAAAGTTGAACCCAGCAGCAGATACAAGATTGTGGCCTTCTGTCTCCAGTCATTTGAACCCGTATGATTAGAAAAGGATAGAACGAGGGCGCCATCACAAGATTTTCACTCTATTTTGTCCTTTTCTAACACATCCGTTCAAATAGGAGAAGAGAGACAGTGTAAGATAAATCTTATTCCTGGATCCGATTCTGATCAAACTTCCCCTACTCTTTCCCAGCCCTAAATTTTCTGCGGTATTTGTTGATTGCAAATGTCCATAGTCGGTCTATTGCAAGCAGAGGCCTAACAATGGCATAACTATAGTCCCCAGTGCAATGAACCGGGGGGGGGGGGGGGGGATGTCCCAAGGGCACAATGAGAGAGGAAGAAAAGAAAATAAAGAATGAAAAAAGGAGAGGAAAGGATAGAGGAGGGAAGAAAAAGGAAAAAAAGAAAGAGAAAGACAAAAAAGGGGTAGGTTTTAGGTTTCGTTTATAGGTAGTAAATATTCTCTAAACAAACTCACTAGGCTTGTTTATAGGGAAGAAGCTCGTTTCAAATGCGGTGACGGAGTTCAACCAATAACCTTCAAAATTTTCCCAACTTTATTTTTCATAGGTATAATTACATAATAAAATTGATGAAAATGAATTTGGGCCTTGGCTTCACATTGAAGGCTGCTTTAAAATCAAAATTCCAAAGTTACAGGCAAGTTTTGTTTTGATTTGAAGGAAAGAAAATTGAAAATTTACCAAATATTATTGATGAGCTCTGCTCACACTTCAGAAACAAGCTCAACTATGATACATATTTCTTGATTTTTAAGTTTGTATGATGAGTAAATTTCAATCCATCTATCTTCCTGCTGGCAAAACAAATAAACCAGTCTTGTCCTTTCAGTGGACAATATGCAGTATAGAAATATGATCAATTCTGAGGATCAAGCGCAGGAAACTTGGAATTTTTGCTGAGTTTAGCACAAATTGACTCATTCCCGATAGTGCAATCACAAGCGCCACTTTCCTAATTTCACGGGAGTTATATCAAATTATGAAATTGGGTGTTTTAAGAAATAAGTGGGACTGAAATGTGAGATCTGTGATGCAGCCAGGTTCAGACGTACTCAGTGCTTGTGATACTTACTACATAGTCATTGAAAACCTCTATTTCTGAATAATAGTCAGTGACTGATTTTCCCCGATAAAGATCATTTAACCTTTGCAATGGCGTTTGACATACATTATTCTTGGGTAATAGCACAGGGAAGAAATCTATTGCGCGACAAAATTTCATATCACAATTATTTTCCAGAAAAAAGATTTCTTTCCAGGAAATTACCTTCTGTATGTAATTAAAGAGCATCTAATCAGAGAGAATCCACGTTTCACTCAGTTTTGTCAAAAGGGGCGCTAGTGATACTCTACTGGAGGTTGCTGCGATACGGAGCAGGGCCTCTCGAAACTTGTTTCATGGTATGCTGAAATTTGTTCCGCTAACATCGCAGCAATAAGGATAGAACAAATGCTACTTTTTCTTACGGAGAGAGGAAATATTTGACGCGAAACTTAAAAGGATATGCAAGATATGTGAGTCACGCCTAGACTACGCTTATGTGCGTTTTTAAGATCCTGGAGTTGTGCCAACAGAAGAAGAGAGGAGCTCTATCAAATGTAAGGGTCTAGAAAATTTAGTTATAAATATATGACAGGTGAACAACGTACAACACATCAAGGAAAAAGGAGAGAGCACATACCTGATTTGACATCCTTGCTTTCGTCGGGTGAGGTATTTTCGATCGAAACACTTCCATCCATGATTGACTGGGTTGTGACTTGCTGATGAAAAAAATAATAACTAGATTACTTATCTAAACATAATAATAAAGCCACGACCGAGACCAGAAGCAAAAACGCAATGAAAACGAAAATCTCGACTACAAAGAGGAAAAAAGTAAAAATATAAGAAACAAAATAAAAGGTAGTCGCTTCTACCTATGCACTTACGGAAATAAGAGATAAAAAAACAAAAGTTTCCTCAAAACCACGAGATAAATAGAAGTGATTAGAGGTTTGATAACTGGGCGCAAAACGGACTGTAAAGTAAAGGAAAAGCAGGAAACTTCCTCTCAATTCGCTAGAAAAAAAATTGAAATTTTTTGTCTCAAAAGAGGCACGGCAACTCACAAAAATTAATTTCAGCACGCGCTGCGCGACGGGCTCGAGAAATGTAAACAATACGCGAATGCGGGCATCGACAGGGAAATTATGGAGAGGTTGGTAGACAGGCACAACGTGAGGTTGGCATCCATACGGTAAAAAAAGCGGTATTTTCAAATGTACAAATAATGTCGTCTTCAGCGCAGCAGAGACTAGCAAATAGTTGACTGATCTTCAAAGATTACTTATACATAATCTTTGCTGATCTTACTTACCTACCTATACACGCGATTACTCTTCAGTAATCGGTAATCGTCAAACCTTTGGATGATAATGCAAATGTAATCTTCGCCGATTTAAAACAAAGTTGAAGGTCATATCAATTAATTCTCATTCTTCTACGACTGATATGATAGGCGGTCTATTAAAAATCAGCCCTGATTATCGTAAAACCAAGGAAAGGAGTCATGCCACTAAAGCAGTGGCGTAGTAAGGGTTAGGAGTTAGGACCTTTCAAGGATTATAGTGTCCCCCTCCCCCTCCCTCGAAAATTGAGACACCATTTTCATTTGGGAGCCCATTTTTTGCCATCTCCAGGAGTAAATTAAGATATAAAAAATTTAAAAAAAATAAAATTGTTTTTCAAATTATTTACTGTTAAGTCTACAGCGTGACCCGGGACCCCCCTTATCCAGGTTGATGAGTTCACTGAAATGAGTGAAGGTCAAACAATTATTAAATCACAACTCTTCACTTGACACTCTAACTCCTCAATTATAGATATCATAGGTTTATTGAAGAATGCGTTCTCTCATTTCTTGACAGCAAGGGCCGTGCACTTAACAGTATCAGTTCCAAGCCCGAGTGTCTTCATGACCTCTCACCATGTGATCTCTGATTGACTGAAAAATCGACTTTCAACTGTGGACATTGGCGCAGCAATGTTTCTGTAGCGCCCTCAAACCTTCGCTTAGGCAATATCCAACATCCCGGAGTAGGTAGGAATGGCTGCTCACAACATGAGCAGTAATAAAGCAGTAAGTAAACTAAAAATATTATTCTGCCAAGCGGAAAATTGTATTTTGGTATGGTCATTGAGAAATTCTCGGCAGTAGTAAAGACAGACATTTTTCGCGGGGGGGAGGGGGGGTGTCAGGATCAGATAGTAGTCAGCAAGAAATTATCTTTTTATGAGTGCGAAGAAAAATTAGCCCTCTGAAAAAAGCACACAAGGTGGGCAAAAGCCGAAAAGTTGAGATCCACGCACCTATCATGGACTCATTCTTATAATTTTGAAATTTAGGGTTGCCCGTACTCTCCTGAGAAACCAATTAAACTACCCCTAAAATTCAATCGACCGTATGTTTTTTTGTTGAAGAGTCTTGCGTTTTGCGCCATTTTGTTTTAATTTTTTAAATATATATTTTTATAGCTATGTATTGCTCAGTTTTGGATCTCCTTTTTGAAGACCCCCCCCCCCCCCCCTGTAAACCATGAAATGTTTTAACTGCCATTTCGAAAGGGCTAAAAGTTTAGTGACCTCTTCTGCTTGGCGCATTTTTCTTGTTTGATAGACCTTTCGAATGTCGAGTCCCTACGGAGACTCTATTCGAATGATGTGTCACAAGCTCTATACATATGTACTATCGACGTATGAAAGATTGTCGCGAGATTTTCACGAGCTAAGTTTCCCCTTCAAGGCTCCGGTTCGGCCACTCTTCAAACTCCTCATACCTTGCGGGCGAAGGGTCAATGTCAGTGCGGGTGGAATGGGAGAGATCCGTTGCAGACATAGGCGAACCGTGACCAAAAACGTTGGGGGGGGGGGGGGGAGATAAAGAGTGGTGATTTTTTTTAACATGCAGTAAGTACTGCATGTTTTTGTTATGGGTTCGTATCGATTTTGGCCATAAACTTCCTGCATAACAATCGACAATTTTCGGCTTGGTCGCAAATGTGCGTTGTCAGATTTCCGCACGTAATGATCGCGTCTCGTTTTACGGTGGATTCCCTTCGTTCGATATATTGCGGAGCGGCAACGCCAAAAGTCTCCCTATCCTTTAACGTGGAAAAAAACGAATCGCGCGCTATATCGGATTCTCGATATTCTTCGGTTCGCCGCACAATGGGCAGAAATGAAATCTTTGGCGGTCCAAATTCGATCCTTTCAAAGTTGGGAAATTAGTATTTTCGCTGGGCACTATAAGTGATTTTAAGGGGTTTATTTGGCTCGGTTTTTCTATCCTGGCTTGTCCCATATTTATCGGAGAATATCATTTGATGGATCGACAATTCTTGTGACATCTCATGTCTTTGTATTTTTGACCACGTAGGACTCGATTTGGATCCATAGTGCGCCGTTTGAATGTTTGAGTCAAAGTTTGAGTGAGGTTTTGACAGAGTATTGGCCCTAAGTTTTTCATAAGGATCTGTCTCCGTTATGAATAAATTTGGTAGTTTCATTATTTTGTCTGTGATTACCAACGAGCTATATCTAGTTCGGAAGCTTTGGTAAACATGCGTAACCGCCTCGGAGATTTTAAGGTTACAGATTTGTGAAAATCAATGAGTAAACAAATCGAATTTCTTCGCGTGTTTTCGAACTCTATCAGTGACCAAGTGACTTTCAAATTAGGATTTCTTTTTGAACTGTGCGTGTTTTCTGTCAATCATAGCCTTAATCTCAGTTTCTACTAATTGAAACCCTCAAGTTCTTCATAGCTTTCATTTAGTTTGTCAGTTGTAATTCTCATTCGTCATTTGTAAGCTCCATTACCTATTCTTAATTTTCCATGTCTCGAGACAACTTTATCAGGAACTCTTTCAGGAGCCTTTAGGTACTGTACTGCCTTTGGGAGAATTCCAGGCTGGTTATGTGTTGAATAATAGTTAAGTAAATAATCGAACTAGTTATATCTTCGTCCATGGTCGTAAGAGTAATTATTTGTTTGTTTTCTAATATTCATATATCTCGTCTTTAATTTCAATGTTATGATATGATCGTATCGGAGGTTTCAACGATTTGCCAGTAAACAGTTTTCTACTTTCCCTCTAAATACTCTTCGATTAGTTTTTTCCTTAAATTCTGACTTTGCTCGGCAATTCTTGCCGAGACAGGACTGAGACTGTCGCAAGATGTTTAGTGTTTACGTTTGAGGTTAATTGATGAGCAGTGTTCCCAAACGTTTGTTCTTTTTTTAATCATTACTCATGTCCTTTATTTTTTATTAGTGGTGCATTGAAGGATTATTTCAATCAACCATAACCCACCCACTTGCTTCCTATTAACTTCCAGAATCCAGATGTTTGCTCGTGAAATGTTGTGGCCACGGCCGTGGTTGTGGATCATTTTATGAAATAAGCAATCTGAACAATCAACTTATTTCTCAGTGCTCAATCCATCTTTCAGTTCTGTAACTCAATCTAGATTTTATTATTTGCTTTACAAACGCTCACCCACTTCTTTAAGCCAAGAATTCTTGTTTTCGGGTGTGTAGTGAATTCTGTCACGAATCAGTTTGTTGCTATCTTGTCCCTTCCGATCGAAGAGAATGAATTTTAATGTTTTTAATTGCAAGGTTTTGAACCAGACGTCAGAGCCACTGTCAAAGTTGTGGTTTTTATAACTGGTGGCAACTAGTTAATACTGATTGATTTCAATGGGTTAGGATGATTAAAATCCTTGGTGGTTTTCAAAGGTGTGTTCTTCGAGGAGTGATTTTATCATGTTGCATCTCACTTTAACTGTCTCGTGCCTTTACAGAAGTAGTAACGCTGTCAGTATCCTTATTTAACTGCTGCTAGCAATGTTTCTAAAATTGGGCTTTTGAAACGAGAGTCTCCTTTTAGAAAATTTTATTAGTAGTCAGCTGTATTCTGCGTCAAATCAAAAAATTCAGAGTGTAAGAAATGCTAGTCGGGGTATCATTAAAACTCAAGTCTTTCAAGTAAGTCACATCAATTTTCACTTCAAACTCTACCATTAACTCTGTCTTTCAATGGATTTGTGTATATTTATCTTCAACAATTTTGGTGATAAAATAGCTAGGTCATTTCAGGAAAGATTGCTGATGACAGCTCTTTATTTACATGTGCGGATGGACGCATTTCTGTCTTATGCACAGAACTTTGTGGATAATGTTCACAGCTGGGAGTTCATTTATCTGCGTAGTTGCATACAAATGGAGTGCGCTTTGCAAAGCTGTCATTGGCAATATTTTCTTAAATAAACGCTATCAAGATGATCAGAAATGTAAGCAAATCTATTTTGACATAACTCGGCTGATAAATTTTGTATGCAGCAGCTAGTACTAAAAGTTGTTACCAGTGGTGTAGCGTGTAGTGAGGCATTAAGTATTGCATTTTGTTCATTTAAAACCTTTCAATAGATCAAACTCCTGAGCCCACTACACACCCAGTAGCTTCATATTTTTCATGGATTTAAATGCGCACAGTACAATGTTGCCACATTGCAGTATTTTGTGAATCCCATAAACTTGGTAGCGCAAAGACATACGTGTACTCAGCTCGCTGAGTACTTAAATTTTTTTCATTTTTAAAATCACGCAATACTGATCCTTGTTCTATTCAGGGTACCGGAAACATTTTAAACTCCATGCCTGCTGAATTTCAAATATTGTCCCTTTAATTTCAACGCCAAGTTATTTTTCTGACTTTTTTTTTAATTTGTTTTTCTTTTTGGTGGGTGAACTATAGCGAGAGGATGAAGTAGAAGAGGAAGCAGAAGAAAGGTGCGGTAGGTTCAAAAAATTAGACTTGGTCCTTCGGATATCAGCGCCTTTGGGCATTAAATCTTTTGCACTTTCATGCGCCTGCAATTTATGAGTTATGCAATGGTTTGCGTTGAGCGCAGCCAACAGATTGTAATAATAATTCGGAATAATGAAGATCAGATAAAATCTCAGGCTGAAATCTGAAGGGATAGGGGGCTAGAAGAAACACAAGAGTAGAAAGGGTGGGAAGAGGGGAGGGGAGGAGACTTGGTTGCTTTGATATCAGCTAGTTTGTAAGTTGAATCTGAGAGATCTCATGCACAATCATGCATCTCTCAGATAAGGTTAAAAAAACTGATTTTGAAAGAAAAGTTTTTAAAGAGAGGAGATGGAGGTAGGAAAGAGGAAGGTAGTAAAAGGGAGAGGTTTGGAGAAATTTTTGGATCTTGACCGCCACGAGTTTAGGTACTTGAGGTTTACTGATAGTTTTGGTGAAATAAATTTATCCAAAATAATTTGAGACATGAAATTAATAGAAATTAAAAAAGAAAATGAACAAAAACACTAGCGCTCAGAAGTTTCACATAGAAAAGAAATTCTCACTCCAACACTCTCACTTACTCTGCATACCCAATGAAATTATACAGAACATAATACAGAGATGATAACTATAGATAAAAGGAACCAGCACAGAGCATTTTTCTCAAGAACGGCTGATTAAAAATGTTTTAAAATTGGTTACGGAATTGAAACAATTTTTTTCATTTTTGATATTTTTTTTCAAAAGCCCTCAACAGCTCCTCATTCATATTAGAAGAAGCTCACACACATTTATCAAGTTTTTTGCAAAAAAGCATCTTCTAAAAGTACAAAAAGAGTTCATATCCTCATATCAGAGGCAATTGCCAACATTTTTGCTCCCATAGGCATTTACCAAAATACCCAGATTTTTTTAGCTATCGGGACTTAAAAGATTTTTGAATCAACCCTTGTGCTTATCCACTTGAGAATTTCTCACAAATCTTGACAGATTCTGAGAAAATATATAGAAACCTTCTGATCGATGTGCAACATGTTAACTTGAGGAGAAAAAATAAGGTGTATTTTGTCAAATTAAAATGTTGGGACTTCAATGGCAGAATCGGACCGATTCCGTGGTCTGAGACATAGACTGCCCAGAATTTTAATTTAACGAAATACACCTAATTTTTACTTTCTCGCTCTAATGAAATTAGGAAAATTTAGAAAGTATTGCGATAGCGCAGAGATTTTCAAAGTATTTTGTTTCGATAGTTGGCCTCTCACGACTAAGTTAGAATCATGATTTTTACAAAATAATGGCCTCTCATCATGTCTAATACCATCAGAAAGAATATACTTCAATCATATTAGCATATTTCTTAACCCTTTCTAACTTAGAGACATTCATGCAAAAAAAATTCTGTGGCGTCTGTCCGTCAGTCTGTCAGTCCATCAGTCCGTCAGTCCATCAGTCCATCAGTCCATCAGTCTGTCAGTCCATGTGTACCTTCCCATAACTTTTGAAACATTGGTCCTTATGCTTTCAGATTTTGCACAGCTGTTACTTTTTAGATTCCCCAGAGGCATTTTTTTTGTTTTTTTGAAATTTCAACTTTTAGGTTAGTTATAGGGAAAAAATGATTTCCATTGAAATCAATGTTAAAATGGGTAAAAATGGGTAAAACTGGAATAATTCAAGTTTGGCTCAATCAATTTTGATGAAAGTTAGCAAAGAAAATCTACATTCAGCCTACTATAAAATAAACTACACATAGTTACAAGATTCAACCCTTAAAACCGTTTAAAAAATCAAAATAAGTGCGCTCGAGCCAAAAAATGGAATTATCGTGAGAAATTAATCTTTTTACTTGGAGTCAATCAATTAGGGCTCGATGAATTTTGATGAAACTTTTGTACACACAATCCACTATCAAAATACTAACATATTTTTCTTTCTTAGTCACCATACACAATTGATAAAACCTTTTCAAGAGGCAAAATAGGTGCGATTGAGAAAAAAATATGGGAATAAACGCAAATAAAAACATATTCCTATTAATTGGGATAGTTCAGGTTAGGTCCAATGAATTTTGATGAAAACTGGCAAATGCAATCTACTATTAGTCTACAAAAGAAAGTATGCCTTACAGTTACAATATACAACCCTTAAGAGAGTTTAAAAATCAAAATAGGATGTTCGACCCAAAAAAAAGAATCAAATAAAGTGAGGAATTAATGCTAAAACTTGGAGTCAATCATTAATGGGATGAATTTTGATGAAACTTTGCACAAACATAACATGTTACCGACCCACTAAAATATTTCTCTCATACAGTCATCATAAAAAACCTTTAAGACCGTTTCAAGGTGCAATATAGGTGCGATCGAGCAAAAATCTTTTAAACTAAGCCAATATAAAGACAAAAATAATATTTGGAATAAGTAATTCAAGCATGACTCAATTAAGTTTAATGAATATTAAAACAAAATGTTTGCAATCTGCCTAGGCATAATTTTTTTTCCATGTATAGCTAGAACAAACAACTCTTAAGTCTGATACTGTTTAAAGGCAATGTAGGTTCCATCAAACCAAAATAAACTGTAGGGAATACCCTACGAACACTTTCTCACACCATTTTTATCTGGGGGCGGCCCCCAGACCCCCTTTGAAATTTTGGGGGAGTCCCATGGACACCCCTTTGAAATGCTGGGGGAGACTTCCAGACCCCCCTTTAGAATTCTGGGGGAGACCACCAGACCCGCAAATATTTATCAAATATTTTCATCTCTAGACATAATTCAGCCTTCAATCCGAAGAGTTTGCAAATTTGTAGAGAAGCTGTACGAATAGTTGCCTACTTCATCAATTGAAGGCTAATTGAGATCCCTAAATTCTAATCTGATGTTGTTTTCAACAAGTTTCAGATTAATTCCAGATTCCAATAAGTTCTTATTCTTTAAGTTGCATTGCAAATTTGTAGCGAAGCTGTACGAATAGTTGCCTACTTCATCAATTGAAGGCTAATTGAGATCCCTAAATTCTAATCTGATGTTGTTTTCAACAAGTTTTAGATTAATTCCAGATTCCAATAAGTATTTGGAGTTGGAGTTGTTGGAGTTTCTTTTTTTTCCCTTTGTTTTTATAGGTTGTCAAAATCGATATTGATTCTTGCATTTCCTCCAATAAATACAATTTTTGGTTCCTTCTTTCAAATGGTGGATCTTCAAAACAATTTTTTAGTTTAGCAGATTAAACCCCCCTCCAAAGATGTACTTTGTTTGTAGACTGCGTACACAAAATTTCAACAAAATTCATCCAGCCACTTTTGATTGACTCTTCTTTATACTTTTAATTTTCCTTATACGTTCTTTTTTTGGTTTGATCGAACCTATGTTGCCTTTAAACGGTATCAGACTTGAGAGTTGTTTATTGTGGCTATACATGGAAAAAAAAATTATGCCTAGGCAGATTGCAAACTTTTTGTTTCAATATTCATCGAACTTAATTGAGTCATGCTTGAATTACTTATTCCAAATATTATTTTTGTCTTTATTGGCTTAATGTAAAAGATTTTTGCTCGATCGCACCTATTTATTGCCCCTTGAAACGGTCTTAAAGGTTTTTCATGATGACTGTATGAGAGAAATATTTTAGTGGGTCGGTAACATGTTATGTTTGTTCAAAGTTTCATCAAAATTCATCCCATTAATGATTGATTTCAAGTTTTAACATTAATTCTCACTTTAATTCTTTTTTTTGGTCGAACGCCCTATTTTGATTTTTAAACTCTCTTAAGGGTTGTATATTGTAACTGTAAGGAATACTTTCTTTTGTAGACTAATAGTAGATTGCATTTGCCAGTTTTCATCAAAATTCATTGGACCTAACCTGAACTATCCCAATTAATAGGAATATGTTTTTATTTGCGTTTATTCCCATATTTTTTTCTTAATCGCACCTATTTTGCCTCTTGAAAAGGTTTTATCAATTGTGTATGGTGACTAAGAAAGAAAAATATGTTAGTATTTTGATAGTGGATTGTGTGTACAAAAGTTTCATCAAAATTCATCGAGCCCTAATTGATTGACTCCAAGTAAAAAGATTAATTTCTCACGATAATTCCATTTTTTGGCTCGAGCGCACTTATTTTGATTTTTTAAACGGTTTTAAGGGTTGAATCTTGTAACTATGTGTAGTTTATTTTATAGTAGGCTGAATGTAGATTTTTTTTGCTAACTTTCATCAAAATTGATTGAGCCAAACTTGAATTATTCCAGTTTTACCCATTTTTACCCATTTTACCATTGATTTCAATGGAAATCATTTTTTCCCTATAACTAACCTAAAAAATGGAATTTCAAAAAAACAAAAAAAGTGCCTCTGGGGAATCTAAAAAGCAACAGCTGTGCAAAATCTGGAAGCATAAGGACCAATATTTCAAAAGTTATGGGAAGGTACACACGGACTGACAGACGCCACAGAATTTTTTTGCATAAATGTGTCTAAGTTAGAAAGGGTTAAGAAATATGGGAATATGGTTGAAGTATGTTCTTTCTGATGGTATTAGACATGATGAGAGGCCATTATTTTGTAAAAATCATGATTGACTTAGTCGTGAGAGGCCAACTATCGAAACAAAATACCTTGAAAATCTTTGCGCCATCGCAATACTTTCTCAATTTTTCTAATTTCATTAGAGTGAGAAAGTAAAAAGAACGTATAAGGAAAATTAAACGCATAAAGAAGAGTCAATCAAAAATGGCTGGATGAATTTTGTTGAAATTTTGTGTACGCAGTTTACAAACAAAATACATCTTTGGAGGGGGGTGTAATCTGCTAAATTAAAAAATTATTTTGAAGATTCACCGTTTGAAAGAAGGAAACAAAAATTGTATTCATTGGAGGAAATGCAAGAATCAAATCGATTTTGACAACCTATAAAAACTAAGGAAAAAAAGAAACCCCAACAAATAGAATGAATGCAACTTAAAGAATATGCACTTATTGGAATCTGGAATTAATCTAAAACTTGCTGAAAACAACATCAGAATAAAATTTAGGGATCTCAATTAGCCTTCAATTGATGAAGTAGGCAACTATTCGTACAGCTTCGCTACAAAGCAAACTCTTCGGATTGAAGGCAGAATTAGGTCCAAGAGATGAAAATATTTGATAAATATTTGCGGGTCTAGTGGTCTCCCCTAGAATTCTAAAAAGGGGTCTAATTCCGAGTTACGTCACCTAATGAGTGATACATCAATCGAAAAGACGTAACAAACTGAGCATTTCGGCGCAAACCGGAGGTGGATATCGTTTTTACATTTGAGATATCGAATGTCAATTTACAGATTGAGATATCTCGATTGTGAAAAACGATATCGAACTCCGGTCTGCGCCGAAATGCTCAGTTTGTTACGCCTTTTCGATTAATGTATCAATCAATAGGGGTCAAACCTCGGAATTTTTCAGATGGCCCTCCTTGGGGGCCAAAAACGTCTAAAAGTTTTGAGAGCTTCAAAACCAAAATTTGACTAAATGTTTGTTATGATTGAATTTTTTCTGAAAGGGGCTTACTTTTTAGAGTATTTTTGTGTCCTTGATTTTTAAATTCCGACTCTTCAAAGAGGAGTAATGATTTTTTGAAAATTACTCCAAATCGAACTTTGATCTTCAATGTATCAAAAACGAAAAACGATATTGAACTTCGATTCGTACCCAAAGTCTGATAATTTCACCCTCTTTTTGATTAATAAATAAAATATGGGGGTCCTCGTTTGAAGTATTGAATTTAGGGACGTGGTATCCGCCCTGCGGGCCCCCCAGAGATGGCTCCGAAATCGGAAACCCCCTATAAAGATGCCCCCCTCAAGCTAATTGAACACGTGTTTCAGTGTTTTTCATAATCCGGAGCCGTTCTCGAGATATTTGGCCTAGCTCCTTTTTTAATTGACACCCTATATGCTATGAAACTTAATGAAAAGCGGTATTACAAGAATAACAATGCAGTCAAAGCAGCTTACACTGATTGACTGCATGTTATCTTTGTATCGCTAGACTGCGATACAAAATCTGCTGGCTGCTTGTTTTTTTTTTTTTTGCTTCTCAAGTCTCAAGTGATGACTTTTACCGATTTTTAGCCCCTCCACTCTTAAAAAAAGTGGGAGGGCTATAGCCCTCCCTTGTCCCTGATACGGTCCGCCTATGGTTACAGATCAATCCCACACGGCTGCTTAGTTACCCTTGATGGAAATATTGTGCAGGGTATACCAAACCACCCGGATTGAACATTTTTCTCGAAAACTTTACCGAACAAATTAATTTGAAACAAAAAAGTCAGATAGGGGATTGACCCCAAATTTTATTCTTTTTGATATTTTCAAAAGCCCACGACAGTTCCAAGGACGGTGCACACTGGTCTACGCAAGCCAGCTAGCTAGACAAAACTCCCCTAATGCAGTTGCTGTGGTCAAAATTGACAATTGGTTATTTTTCTGGTTTCTCAGCCGTCAGTGCAATAGAACATGACATTTTCAGTCCGTTATCCTCCATTTTGACCGTTTTTTGAAAAAAAATCGGGTATTCCAATTTTTTGAAAAATCGATAAAATTTTGAGGGCCAGAAATTAAGTATGGGCAAATTTTTGGGAACTGCCGTATTTTTATCCTTATAGTGCTCGTTTAGTAGAACATTTTGCACCCAAAGTTTATTAAATTTGGTTCATTTAAAGGGGAGCAACGAATTTTGGAAAATGGGTGGATATCGAACTTTGAACTTCGATATATCGAATACGACAAAAGGTATCGAACTTTGGTTTGTGCCAAAATGCTTAGAATTTTATGTTCTTTCTAAGCATGCAAAAAATCATGGGGTCCCTATTTGAAATATTCGATTTAGCCCCCCCCCCCCGCCCGACCCCGTGACCCCTTCCCACACCCCCCCTAAAATGAGGGGGGCACCCAACATAGCCAAACAGATGAGCCCTCTGAATAAAAAAGATTGGCAGAAACCGATTCTCTAAATATGAATCAGGAAAAAAATTTGAGGGAGGTTGTGCGTTACTTTTGCCCACCCCTGTGTAAGATGCCAATATTTGAACGTGGAGGGTTCAGATAGTTGATGGTAGTGTGGGGGGGGGGGTGTTCCCCGCTCAATCTTTTTCTTGAGTCGGAAGTTTCAAGATCACAGAGAATCTATGTAGTGTAAAATTTTACGAGTTCCAAACGGTTTTCACAGTTATTATAGTTTTTTACTGTTTTGATGATTGAAGATTGTTCGTCCACGTCAACGGCAAAATCCCCCATTATCCGCTTAGTTCTCCAACGGAAAAAATTCATTACTTGTAAGGACGACAAAAGACGACATTCGCATATTGAAAAACGTGTTCCCAGAGGTCTTAGGAACATTTCCTTGCCACTCTAAGCGTGGGCATCCGTGGGCCAAAAAACGTAGGTGGCCTTAAAGCCTAAAATTCTCGTCAATTTTGAGTAAAATTGGTACCGACCTTATACAGTCTCTAAAAACTCCAAATTATTGACTTAAATGAAATATATATAGATGAATGTATTCGCCTTATCATCAGGAAGGATCAACAAGTTCTAAGTTTGAACAAAAATAAAGTAACTAAGTAAAAATCGTACTTTTTGTCTGGGGATTGCAATGGCTAGAAACCAATAGCACCTTAAAGTATACAAACACACCTTGCGCGCGTTGCTTTAAACGCATGTTGCAACCTTACCAAACATGATCGGTCGGAAAAATTTGAGATACAGATGCACTAAGATATGGGGAATCACACTACGTTGTCAGATTTCCGTTTTTCCGACCTCCAAAAATCGACTTTTGTCTAGCTAGATACCCATTGTAGACCATAGTGCGGTGTTTGGAGGATTCAAGCACATTTTTAAAGTTTCGAGGCGAAATTTAGCTCGTGAAAATCTCACGACAACCTTTAATTCGTCAACAGTACCTATATATTTGCCGTTGAAAATTTTTACGTAAGTAGGACCCCTGGACCCCCCCCCCCCCGATTTACGCAATTTTTGAGGTTTCGGCAAACAACCCCCCCCCCCCTCCTCCATGAGACATTGTGAACATGTTTATTAATGAATAAATTGGGGTCGCTTTGCACACGGAAATTTGGTCATTTGCTAGTTTTTGCTCGTTTTCTCCACACAGATGGTGGCAGGGAGGTCTTTGAGTCCCTATGTACCTACTTCTGAATCACCCTATAGAACCGAGAAAATTTCAATTTGGTTTAATGCTTTGAAAATTAAAATTTGATTCTGAGCAAGTGATCGCGCAATCACTGGAAAGAACTGTTTTACATGAGCATTGCGAAAAACTTTCGAATTTTTATTTTATTCATTAACATGTAAGTTAAAGCTATTTCGAGCCATTCAAGCCACAAACGAGCCATAAATCTGAAGAAAAACTGGAATTCCAGTGAAATCCGATGTCAAGTAGAAATTTTCAAGTTATCGCTGCGAAAAACCATTGAATGGCAGAAGAGTTATTACATGGAGGTGGATAGGGAAAATCCTTCCCATCCGTGTATAGCGGAGGGGAAGGGGATTGAGGAAAAGCTGAGAAGGGGGGGGGGGGAGACGGATATTTTGTCTAGCTCTAGGGTGTCTGTAAACAAAAGGAGAACAGCTGATATCGTATCGTGGATGGGAAGCAATGAGGGGGGGGGGGTTGAAGATAGGGAGTACGTGAGCAGCGGCAGTGACCTCATGGGCGGCGGCGGCGAACCTGCTGATCCAACATAAACAACTACACTTTTGTAAACAGTCCGCGTTGAGATTTTGAGTCGCAAATCACCGCACTTGTGCCGTCTCTGCCTTCAAGTTTTTTAATTGAAAATCAAACTCGCTAACCGTGAAACGTGTTCATTTTTTTGTTTTTAGTGAATGAATCAGTGCACGATCTTTTTGTTTTTCATCAGAATAGACTTACGAGTCAGCTTTTATCGGAACTTTCTTTTCTCCTCTCAACCATCTCCAAGTCTTTGTTGTCAGAATCCGAGGCGTCTCGAAATTTTGTTCGTAACGTAACCATTTTAATGAGCCTTTATTTCCTTTCGGAGGTATGAGACCTCACGAACTAAATTGCTAGTTTTCATAATCTTCCTTAATTTTACCAGAGTATCTTCTCTGTCGGTCTAATCTCCTTCTGTCATTGAAGAAATGTCTTTTAAAAATTGTGTTGCTCGTTTGAACCAATCTGTGAAATCTGTAAACTATGCCCAATGTGCAGCTTTTTCTAATTTGTTAAAAGATGTGGATAACAGGTCAACTGATCGGAGATTACTCAGCACTGGTGGAGCATTTTCCAACTCCAGGACTCCGCTTTCCTCAACATGCCTTAAATTGCAGAAGGAGCCAACAAAGCTGAACTTATCCAGGTAACCACGTCCCTTCAAAATTATCAGAGCATGTACTTACTGTATTTTTTTTAGCAATTGTCATCAGTTTCAACTCACCGACACTGAATTACATAGCCCTTGTGCTCATGAAGGAAACTTCAGAAGGGTAAATAGAGGTTGTTTTGAAGTAGAGCAGACACTCTATATGAGTTTTTGGACTTGGATAAGTAGTGTTAAGTCAGTATAAATGCGTCACAGCGCTTCGTTGAGCAGCTGGTCTGCGAAGACCCTATTATTATTTATAATACTTGATGATGAAGGTGATTTCCTATTAACTGATGTCTGACTGTACATGCGCAGTAGGGCAGGACCATGTTGAGTATCGGGCTCTGACACGTAGCGGTGCGTGCTACCGAACCGAAACCAAAAGCATCGGTGAGCGATTGGATAGTGCAGAGTTTTGACGCGTTGCTAACTAACCGCTCCCCCATGCGGTACGGTCGCACTGCTATTTGTCAGAACCTGATACTATTTATGGTCCTGCTCTAGACACATTCGAGTGTCTTTGCGCATTAAACTTCAAATAGATCATGCCAACTACTTTGAAATCATCCCTGATCATCCTCTGTTTCAAAGGAGACTGGAACAAATATTAAAAAATACCTATGAATTTTAGGATAGTTAGAGGCTGTTCCAGATAGCTTTGGTTCTGACAGCTCTTTGTTTACATGCGTAGAGACATTGACACGGCTCACTATGTGAATCATTAGAACTTTTTGCCACAAAACAGACTCTGTTAACTATTGTAGTTTGTGAATATTACGATTAAAGCGTAATTAAAGACTTGATATCGTCCTTCCGCGCATGTAAAGAATGATTTGTCAGAACCAAAGCTATCTGAAACAGCCTCATGGACTCCGCAGCAATATTATACCCTGAAACTTTCACAGTTCTTTTGTTCACCAGCTTAAGATTGGAAGTAATTTTGCTGTGTAGATTAGAGATTCACCTTAGTTTTATCTATGTGCAGTATGTATTGCCCTGAAAATTTATTTGTTATGAGGTTCTAACCTCAATTTTGTGAAAAACTTAAATGGGAATCATGAGGAGATAATTTGAGATGAAAGTGAACATGAAGTCACTCTGGAATCAGCATCTGAAATTTGCTGAGCCTGTTTGACTTTGACCAATGATTATTGTTTGGATAAGTTTTCTCATAGTGAGCGATGACTGATACGACTTATGGTGTTGTCTATAGTGGTCTACCCAGTGTCCTCTGTTTCTCGTTTTCCCCTATGAGTGTTTATGAAAAAAAAAATGGAGAAAGAGAAGAGGCTTCAATTCCTCGTCTATCCTTATCAGACGCACAAAAATGCTTTAATGAAGGAAGGAAAGAAGAAAATAATTTTTCGTTGCGCTACTGATTTCAATGGTAAAATATTTTCATGGTGACCATGTCGAGCGTTGAAACCCCTTCTGACATGATTTTGTTTCTTCGAAAATTCTTCTTATGATAGCAAAACCACTCTCAGTGCATGAGTGATTTCACTCTGGCACAGTACTTTTGTGAAAATTCTAGATTTAGAAGTCATTCTGAATTGATTGGCCGTTTTTTGTGTATTCTTAGCACTATTTGCGCTCCATCAAAGCTCATGAAGTTCATTAGTTGAGCAGTTGAGTAATTGTTGGCAGGGAGAAAGCTTCTGTCAAGGTTTGGCATCTGGATCCAATGCTGCGTAAAGTTATTACTGGTATTCCCTACCTGTAACTGTGGATCATCATTTTGCTTCTCACAGGTTGAAGAGTTGAGGAGACAAAAAGTAGAAACTTGTTATTGTGTTCACTATTGGATTATTGTTGGTCATCATTATTTTCTGCTGCAAACTCTGGAAAGTAATTTTTGACTGGCTCAGTGCTCACCCGCAATTAGTCCTGTACTGTGCCTAGAGTTATACCCAGGGGACTCAAAATTCGCCACCTCTCTGGAAAGTGGCGGGTCCCCCCCCCTTCTGTTTGGAGGCACTGGACGTTTCCAGTCCCTAACGGAAGAGGGAGATAATCTGTGACCTTGGATAAGTTTTTAAATCCCTGTGTAGTGATTTGCAGATCCCCTCTGGGGACTGGGGGCTCTAGATCACAAAGTGAAGCCAAGTGTGGGCCAAAGGAAAAATCGGGGACCCTATCCTTCAGGTTTTATTCATACATTCTGAGCTCTGAGTTCGTCTTCAGTAATTCAGCAGCAGCCACTTATTAGTGATAAAGGTCGAGGGACCAAGTTTAAAGTGGTGAAGAATGCTAAGATGCTGTCTGTTTGTAGGCTGTAGCTCGTAATTAGACGGTCTCCAATTTCGGCTCTCTCGTATATGTATAGGTGTGGCGCTGGCATGGCGCAGTTACAGCCAATAACGTTTTAACTTGTCCATAACACGGTATCACCGCCGCGCACCGACCGTATAAGCTGTATACGTTGACTACCATATTTTAACACACCAACCAGCGTTGCCGGTTGGAGTTGCTTCGACTCCTTCAAATCGAAGCATTTCTTGTCCGTGCTGAAACTGAAAATTCGATTGAAGTGCCTAGCTCTGAACTTGTCACGCGGCAATCGTGGCATGCATTACCAACGACGCTAAATCAAGATCGCGAACCACGCGATAAAACGTTACGAGATCCTTTGAATTCACTTCCACCCCCCCCCCCCCCTTTTTCCCCCGTGTCCACCAAAGTGACTTTTTTTTGTAAGCCTGGACTTTACTCTTTAGTTGATGCGTTGGAAGAAATTTTGGTCGAAAACCCTGCTTTGGAAGGAGTTGTTACCAGCCCAAAAGTTTCGAAATTTGCGTAATAATCCTAACAGAATAAAAATGAAGAATGAAAAATGTTAGGGGAAGAAAAAAAAATCCGAAAAATATCCAAATTTAACGGAAAATGTCCAAATTTAACGGAAAATGTCCACACTAAACCGCGGCCGCGGTTGGCACGGTGTCGCATGCAATCTGAAAGCGTTATATTTTGACCATTTAATCTTTTGTGAAATATTGATTAGAGTGAGCGCACTTTACACTTTTTATACAGTTCGACATTTTTTATGCGATTCAATGGACAAAATGCAACGTTGCCGTTCGCGATCTTATTACAGGATCGCATTTTAAGAATTCCTGGTAAAATTGTGGCGATTATGGATCTCAGAAATCCAGGCTCCCGCGATTTGGCAACAAGGGGACCGCGTGCGACGAGACTCGCGAGCTTGAACTTGACCGGTTCCAAGCGTCGAATCTAGGTAAAAGAGGGGTCACTAATAAGAGGTGATCAGCGTCAGCAACACCCAGCCGCCTGATTTTTTGTGACTGCTCAGTCAGTGGCTGTGATACGTCGAACCTCACAGTGGGCTTCAACAATGATCGATTTGGTGGCCGAAAATCAGCAATCAAAAGTTAACAAAAATTTTCGTGCTTAACCCACTCAGGATTAGATTATTTCGTTGATTTCCCATTCACTCACTCGGATTGAGTACGTAGGTAAATATTTCTACACCGCTGACTTCATTTTGCCTATTCCAACAATTGAAGGCGCTTAGCAGACCACTTCTTTTAGGATATTAACAGTTTGGAGAATTTCAATGCCTATAAGAAATTGTAACTGTGTGAACAAGATTTAGTGACAAAAACGAGTATACTCGTACTTATGGTATCGAAAGGATTAAGCTACCTCGGCTAATTTCGGACGCTTCTATTATATTTTTTTAGCTAAAATAATGATTTGTTTGAAGCGGTTTGAATGTTTAAAGTCAGCCTCGCATGTTATATTTTTTTAAAAATGTACCAAATACATATTAAATAGATCCGTGGCTTCGAAATTCCTTGGGATACGAATCTCGCACGGAATTTCATGAAAATCCCATGGGCTTCCATATAATTTCATATAACTTCATGGAAAGTTAATGCCTCGTGGAAATTTGGCCATGGAACTTCATGAAACATTTTTACCAGAGTTCTGGGGTTGTTAATTTTAAACTGGTGCGGTGGCGGAGCATGCAATTTGAATTTGGTAAAGTCGATTTTTGCCTTTTAATAGAAAATAAAGATGGAGCTAAAATTGGTAATGCGACGAGAGTGTCGAGAGTCCTCGATATTGACTCTTTCGCACAAGTTTATGTGGACAAAATGTGACGTTGCCTAATTTTACGATTCGCCGTGCTCTGCTGCAAACTGTACTTGCTCAAAACTTTGATCTTTTTCTATGGGGTTCTAGTGGACCAAGTGCAACCAAAGGCGAATCCAGAAATCTCGCAACTGTGAATTCTTCCAATTTTAATTTCCTAGAAACGATCGATGAATAAAAGAGCCGCGGTCCCTTCTAGAATCGATTTTTTCTTATGCGGCTAGATGGGTTGAATTCATGGTCGCTAAATCTTTGGATCAGTCCACGAGTGCAACGTTACCGGGTCGTCAACTTTGCCAATCGCCTTTGTGATAATTTCAGTTGATTTTAATAACTGGCTGATTTTTGACCGCTGAATCGGTCAATTCTACCCGCTGTGCGTCATAGCGGCCACCCTACGTCTGTAGGCAAGGACGCTTGTCAGACGAGTTCGATGCGCGCGGTTGCTGATCCTCTGATTTCATCACTCATCTGCTTTTCTATAAGGCTGTGGTCGTGTGGTGTTTCACCTTTTAACCTTCAAACCTTTCTTACTAGTGGTGGTCCGTGGGTTCAAAAGTGCCCCCCCCCCGCCCCCGGGTCTTGATAAAATGTGATGACCTTGTTTTTTGTGTTTTTTCTTTTCTTTGCTCCTCACTATTTTTGAGCCCTTCTCCATTTAAAAGTGGGGGGGGGGAGAGCTTAAGGTGTTACGGCCTTTGCTTTTACCGTTTATGAAGCCCTTTTCCTTAAAAGTGGGGGCTTCATTGCGTGTGCGTTAGTAAAGGGAAGAAAGAAAGGTGAATATCACGTGATATAGCCTTCCCCCCATCGTTTTTTAACACTTGTGATCGAATGGTTCGAGATAGAAAAATACAAATATCTGGATCCTCGTACACTGGTAAAATTCGGAGTGAAAAAATAAATATGCGTGAAAAAAGCTAAGGAAATTGACACCTCAACTTTAACCTCGAATTCTTTTACGGTGGTTACCCGGGCGAGACTGCCACCCCAGAGAAACGTATACTTATTATACTTGTAGTTCATCGTTCTTGCAGTTGTGCCGCTTTCACTCTTGCTGTCCATTCTATTTGCCCATCGCAAAGCAGAGTAGACTGTATAGATTGTAGCGGAACAAGGATCTGAAAGCGTGCTACAGTCGCCGAATAAGTCACTTATTTGGTTTGGTACTAAATCATGGGCTTAGCTAGAAATTTTTTCTTGAGGGGGCCAAATTTGCAAACCCCACTGGCTGATCTGGGGAGCAGTGGCGTAGGGCGCAATTTGGCAACGTTGAATTGTGTCCATTTAAACCCACGTAAAAGGTCGAATGCGAAGGTGTTCGCCGAACACCCAATAGTTCGATCTTTTTCGTGGGTTTAAATGGACGAACTTCAACGTTGCCAAAATGCACGCTACGCTACTGCTGGGGAGACACCCAGGAAAGAAGGAAGAAACTCAAAATTGAAAAAAAATAAAAATAGATATAGGAGCGAAAAAAGAAGGCGACAAAGTTGACGTATATAGGTAGTCTGAATTTTAAGAAAATTCTACGATCCGTGACGCTTAGGACTTTTCATCGTAAATAATTGTTCCATCCATTTTCTCTGATGATGTCTGATGATGTTTAGGAACGACTCAATTGATCAGAATCAAAACCCAGCGGAAAGAATTGTCTTAAGACTGTACGGCCAAAAAACAAATGTCGAATAAAGAATCGAAAAATGATCAATTCTTTGCGAACAGAGCCCACGTGAGCGCAAATGCTTGAATTCAAAGGTTCGGCGTTGCAAAGTAGTGCGTTTCTACCTCAATCGTCAAGTTTCTTCTTATCCTGAACAGTGGCGTAGCGTGCACTTTGGCAACGTTGCAGTTCTTCCATTTAAACCCATGAAAAAGATCGAAGTATTGGGTGTTCGGTGAACACCTTCGCATTCGACGTTTTACATTGGTTTAAATGGACACTGTACAACGTTGTCAAACTGCACGCTAAGCCACTGATCCTGAACATAGTATAGTCTGAAATAGCACGTTTTCAAGGCGGTCTTTTAGAATAGTCAATTTTTATAGGAGGAGGAGGAGGCTGTCGCTATGCCTCCTTTAATGGAATCACATGCTGGTAAAGTTGCGTTTTACCTACTTATTTTATACTAAAGTAAGATAAATCTATATTCTCGTTAACTATTTGACGGCATACGCTTCTTCGTATACTGCAGTTAGCGAACAAATAAATCTAAGCTGCAAAAGTGAGGTCAGCTGTCAGAAAAGGCGCCGCAGTGTTGCCATTTTGCATGTAATAGAATTCCCGAGATCTACTGCGATTTTCCTCTCTTGGAATAAATGATGAAGCAATTTAGTTAAGCAGATTGTCTATAAGTATGTTTTAAGCCAGGGCCTACAAGAAAAAATTCTCTCGTTATAACTCATAATGTCATTCCAATACCAGTATAAACAAATGCTCATTATGAAGGATAATAGCTACTCTTTGTCTTATTTTCACTTTCATGCCTGGACAAAAAGAGACTCGTTTTTGTTTTTTTTTTTTTTTACTAGTACTGCCGCTGCTTAGCATTTTTGCATGGGTGTGTACTGTCTGCGTATTTTTCTCGCGCCGCCGCAGGGTTGTCGATTTGAGAGAAATCGTGGGAATTTCAAGAACCATCGATGGTTCTGCTGGTTTTGCTAAAGATTTCGCAGTCCAGTTAAATAGTTATAGTTTATACCTCACGAAAAAACTCGAAACTTAGATACTCATATCATCTAGATCCATCGATGGTTTCTGTCGGTAGACGAAGCGAATAATAATTTTTCAGGTTAAAAATAGTATGCTTGTATTTTATGAAAGCTCTAAAAAACTCGAAATTATAACTTTATCATCCGTCGACGATTTTCTGAATTCAAATTACTCACAAATCGACATCCCTGCTTACCGTATATTAAATGCATCAACTCTCTTAATGCGGGATTCGCTGTAGTAGACTATGGCTATGACTTTCAAAAGAAAGTCCTCTCATCGAAATTGATCTTGATCAACTTTTCTTTTATTTTCTATCGTTTTAAATTTCTTGAGGCATAATGTCACATGTGGCAATAGTGTGAGACGCTGAAATACCTGAAAACCGTAAAAATCGCAAATTTTTTGAGAAATGAAATAATGAATTGAAGCCCCCTCAGCCCGCGCGAAAGGGAGAAGGGGGGACTAGAACCTGTTTCTTCTCTGAAAATCCCAAAAATTCCTCGAAAATCTTCGGCAAATAGTGTGAAATTTTGGTTTAAGGGGAAGGAGGATGGAAGCCCCCTCCTCAGCACACGCGCCGGATCCGCCACTGGTTCTTAGATTTTAAGTACATCTAGTGTGATAAGTGATGCGCTTTAATGTCCATAACTACTGCCCACCGAGTTCATTTGTAAGGAATGTCTATGATGTAATAGAAGTATTGACCTCCATAAAAAATAAAACAATAAACGTTTCGAGCCCTAAAATGTTTTCGTCTGCCGCATGCAAGAGATGCGACTTGACCTTGGTCAGGGGCTAAGCTTTGACTCTGACAACGTTGCAGTTCGTTTGTTTGTATTTAATACCACTAAAAAAATCGAAATATTTGGTGCGCGATAAACATCTTCAAACTCGACCTTTTGCATGGGTTAAATAGACTGATATGAATGTAACATCGCCAAATGGCACGCGTTGCAGCCTTTGCTAGGTACTCATTATTTTACGTAACATCAATCTTTTAAATCTCCTCAATTTCATTTTACGAGCGCGCTAAACTGAGAAAAAACGACGAAAGATGTTTAGTCTAAATTTTTCGGGCGTACTTACAATTAGTATTCCGTCGAGTTCAGCGATTCCTTCTTTGTTTTAACGTGTCGCGTTTTCGTATAACCCTTGTGGTGAGGTGACTTTTCCCTATTCCTACACCCTTCGATCAACTCGGAATCTTTCGTTTGTCGCCCGCAAAATATCTTGCCACGGAGCACACCCCAGGTTCTCTTCTTAAAGAGATCTTATTGTGGTGGTGCTTGTACCAAGATATTTTGACGTACTTAACTCACAGGTGAAAGGCCAGCGGGTTCCCGTGAGGGATCTTTCGTGGAGCTTCACCTATGAATTAGTATGGACGACCTACGGGTTCCCTTATTGATCGGATGCTCTAAAAGTTGACGACCAAAGTTCTTTAACACAATCTCAATTTTAACAATTAAATATTTTATTTTGATTGAAGATTGATAAACTATAACTAATGCGTTAATTGATTACGGCTGCGTCCGAACCCGATACGCATTTTTATTGTAATTTCATGTTTTAACCTCTTATTGGCCAAGCCCGTGTATACTCGTTTTTTCCCTTTAGTCTATCTCACATTGCTTCAGTATCATGATTCAGAACAAATATGCGATTCTGGATGTAGACACTTACAAGATAGGGTTTCCTTCGGGCGCCTTCAATTTATCGTACATACAATTCCAACTCCCCTGAGTACGAACAGTTAACTAACTACCTTCCCTATATCAACGGAAGAGTGGCGTTCTTTTGATCGAACCTGTCTGTAAAGGGTTAACAGAAACTAAAACCTTTAGAAAGTCGGAATCAAGAAACTGTTTAGACGGCCTTAATAATGGCCGCAGCCGGTGATGAGCGTTCCAAACAAAGACAGTTTGTCTCTCTCGCTCTCACGTGACCCCCATGTACTGCCATCTCACTCTAATTTCAATAATCGTACATAGAGACATCTTTCGTGAACTTTTTTGGCTGAAATGAATTCCTCGAGGCATTTTAACGCGATTTTGATCATAATATGTCGTAAAACAAGGCCCTGTATACGAATTTTGAAACTAGAAAGAGATGGGTATACATGGGGATCACGGAAGAGTGAGTGAGATACTTCGGAACGCTGCGCGAGTTGTATCAGAACCGATTGCGACCGATGAGTGAATTGTTGTGGTTGTTGGCTAACCGTTGACTTCGCACTAAAACCGTCTATTAAGTAGCATTGTTCTTCACTCTGCAACACCGCCAAGCCGTGAAGGTATAGAGGTCATCTCAAATTAATCAGCGTCTGAAAAGTCTCAGTTTTCAATCAAGTGTGGCAAAAGCATAGTACTATGTGTGTTGGTTCTCTAAATTTTGTATTTTTTTTTTTTTTTTTTTTTTTTTTTTTTTTTTTTTGAAATTTTCTGTACGAATTCCGATGAACAAAATTGTTCTCTTCAGCATTTAATAACCATGCTCATTGATACGCTATATTGTACCGCGCAATGAGGTCTGCAACTTTCAACCGCTCTAACTAATTTGAAACGACTGATATACTTACAAATTGGTCAGTGGTCAGTGCATGCACTTAAAACTTGGTTTTGATAATTTGATGCGCCCAAGCCGTATCAGTCCATTTTGTAACCTCGTATTTTCCTTTGACTTCAAAAAATCTTTTATCGCATTTTGAGGCTTGTCGTGGACTTACCGTCCACGTAACAATTGTTTTACGACTTGTCTGTGACGATTGGTTTTAAACTTTTAAATACAGTTTGTTCAGAAAGTTTGGATTGCCTTCTTGGACCTGCTACAAAATTGTCTGTTGTGTCACGACAGTCTTTGACGATTGCTTATAATACAGTGTGTTAGGAAAGTGTGGTCCCTCTCCTCATGTTGTGTCTCGACAGTCTTTGACGATTGCTTTTGATACAGTGTGGTCTGTCTCCTCTTGTTGTGTCACGACAGTCTTTGACGATTGCTTAGAATACAGTGTGTTCAGAAAGTGTGGTCCGTCTCCTCATCGGTCCTGTCACAGCATTGTCTTTTGTATCGCTATTTCCTGTAACCCGCGTCCCTTGAAAACGCGGAACACAAAGCAAATATGTAAATTTTAAAAACTGATTCCGCATCTCTTCTATTCTTCGTTTTTATTTAACTCGCGCTCTATTTTGGTTTCTGTTATTCTCAGTTTCCGGTCGTTGGGCTCTCTAACTGTTTCGCGCATTCAAGTCTCCTGCCTCATTAATTGCTCCTGTCTTCCCTGCATTCGAATCATAAAGTAACCCCCCCCCCCCCCCCCCCCCGCATTTTGGTCTTATTCTAGTGCGATAGATTTCCTTGGAAAATTCCTTTCACGACCCCACCGCATTCACCTTTTTAAGTTTGCGTTGTACCCGCCCAAACGACGTCTACTATGGCTTCAAGCAATCAGTGAGTATTTTCATAACTTCAGTCTATTATACTCACAATACTCAAAATCAGTTCATTTTTTAGTTAACTTCAATTAGAGGTGGGTTGGTTTTGTTCGATGCATCATTTTTTCCCTTTTGAACCTGTGCTTTTGCGAATATGTATCTAAAGGTTCTATTGAACCCTCCGAGGATCGATTCTTTGTTATGTATAGGTTTATGTGGAGAATAAAGTGATGCACTGGCGCAACCAGGATCTCTTCCATCTCTCTCATTTCCCATTTAAATGTTTAAGTAGGAAAAGGACAGAAAGAGGGGGTTTTATCCCGTTGTCCATCCTTGTCTAACATACGTTTCTTAATGGAGAAAAGAGAGAGATGAAGAAACTCTCGGTGCGCTACTGAAGTGACGCATCGCATAATGCACAAGTATCTATTGTTTTTCTGTACGTCTTGCACTTTTTAGGTAATATTGTACCTTTCACGTCAAACATTTCTTGTTACGGGGGGGGGGGGGTGAAAAAGAATTGAAGTATTAAGATCGGTAAAACCTTTAGAAATACGTTCAGTCTGAAGCATTTTTTTTTTCTCTCCATGCGATGCGTTCTAACTGATTGTAAGATACTCACTATCCAATGTAGAATAGTCAGCACTGTTACCTTGGCAAGCAGGTGGCACAAAAAAGCAGTGAAGTGGACGCCATGACACCCAATTTGAAAGAAAATGTTGACTTTTCCTCATTGGACAGCAGTTATCGCGCTTAAAACGAGTCATCTCGCTTCAAAAAATCGCGGTTAGAGACTAAACATGTTTCTGAAAGTTTTTCGATTTGATCACTTTAATTAGTTTTCAAATTTTCCCCCATAACGTACAATTTTTGATGTCAAAGGTACAATATTACCTGAAGAGTTCAGTCAGGCTCAATTTCTGAATTTTCTCTAAGGTCTTTAACGAATTTCATACGAAAAATAACCCCCAATTCAAATTCCTAGAAATTTGATCCGTAATTTTGGACGCTATTTCGAAAAAGAAACGTTAATTTTTTTGAAACTTTAGCTCAGAAAGGGGACATTTTCAGAATCATGTTCATTCAGGGAAAAAAATATCATATTAAGCTAAAAAAAAAAAAAAAAAAAAAAAAAATCAATCCTGAAAAATATATGCGAGTTAACCGCAGGAAAGTCTGTGTGGAGACTCTTATTTTAAGTTGTTTTATTGGTAATTTATCATTTATGTATTGCTATTCATTGATCATACTTAATATTGACTTTCGTTCATGACGTGATGTACGTCTAGGGAATTCCCAATTTTCATTCACTGTGCGGCGTGTAGGTAAATTGCGTGTATCGGTACAACTCCCTGTACTCAAAGTTACTGTAGTAATGAAAACTCCTACTTAGCAAAAACAAGGCGACGATCATTAATCGTATTGATGGAAATGCCTAAAAAAAAAAAAGAAATGAACTCTTCGAGGAAAAAGTGTTTTTATGAAAGTGCGTAAGCTCACGCGTGCGTCAGCGCTCCTCAGCGCAGCCCTCTCACGCGAAACGAGCAATATCAGTGCCCAGTGGTTGGCTAGCTGCACATAATAATTTGTTAGCGCATAAATAAGATGCGTATTTAGTCATATACGCAGCCCTATTCAATTCAGTGAAAGTTCTTTAAAAAGCGTGTCTGCTGTCATGTGCCAAGCCTTGTCTAAGCTCACCTCTTGCATTCAAAACTGTCGAAGTCAGTCCATGCATCGATATTAAGCTCACATGTACCACGGCTCCAAATTGAAAATGTCGCACTCAATTTGGCAACCATGCAGTTTGTCCATTTAAAATCGTGTAAAGTATCGATTTTTTGGTTGATCACTGTGGATTTCTTCAATTCAACCTTTTTCATGGGTTTAGATGGACAAAATGTGCGCAGTGTTGCTAGATTTCACGTGAATCCACTGCCTGGTTAGTTTTTAAACGATGGTGTATAAGCTTCTTTATTAATTTGCTGATGATTGACCGTCACATCGGCCACCAGATTTACTTAGCACCAAAAAAAAAAAAAAAAAAAAAAAAAAAAAAAAAAAAAAAAAAAAAAAAAAAAAACGAATTTCCTATACGTACTTTAATGTAAAATTTGTATTTTTTTTGTGCCAAATTTGGCAGCGCTGGTCATTTCCTGCCACCTTGCAATGTTTAGCTGAATTCCTGCTTACAATCAGTGTTGTGAACATTGCGGAAGAATGCAATTTTAGCGAACACGAGTGCGAGTGAAAGTTAACTTCTATGCGAAATCTGAAATCAAAGTGAGCAGGTCCAGGTCTGTCAATGAATGTATAATTCAGACTAAAGTGTTCGATTTTTTGCCGTGTCAAAAGGAAAAGAAAAATTCTCAATACAATTAATTAGATACTTGGAGGTGTAGATATGTTGATCCTTATTATGCATGTACTTATACATTTCGAAGCGGTTCGTATCGATTGGTTTCCGACTTAAATCTCAATCGAAAAGACACACTCATCAGCGGGTTCTTTTTAAAAAGTTGAAGTTTCAATTTTACCTTAGAAACCTCTCCTAAGTCCTAAAGAGCACCCACACATGGGGAAAAAAGTTGCTACTATTACCCCAAAGTTTATACGTCTTATTGCTTTCGGAAGAATTGGGGAAATTAAGACTGAAAGTTGGAGAAAACTGCAACGTAAAAGCAAACGATCAGCACGCTGGTTTTATTATTAGTTATTTTTCCATATTTTTTTCACGACAAGTCAATTCTTTTAGAAATTTCAACTGTTTTTCCGATCCACCCTAATGAACAAAGCTACTAGCTTATAGAAAAACTCAAATCTTTAATCTTTGCTTCAACCCTCAACCGGTTGAATCAACGATGAATCACCGATGGATTGTTGAGTACCATCACCATTACTATGCGCAAAACGGCTGCACCAGTGCACCTGCCCAGCAGCTTCGATTTCATATTTTAAGTTAAGTTTTCTTTTTCCCATCTTCCCGTCTGTCAATCTATGTATGTCTAATTATGTTCGAGCGAACGCCATAGTAATCGCGTTGCGTCGCAATCATATACACGGGGAAAAAGTCACAAACCACACCTTTACTCGCGCACCCGCAGTCGCGTTTACGCACGCATTATGACGTTAGCAGATTAACTCTCATTCATAATGAGACTGGTCAAAAAATATAACCTTGATCTTTCTATTTTTTACGTTTCTTGTTGACAATCTGCGGCGGATTATATGCGGTTTCTTGCGTGCATTAAAATTTGATGCGCTGCGCAATATGTCAACGTGACAATTTTTTGTGCGTCGAGATCTGTTTATTCTCACAAACCATCAAATTTTAGCGCGTAAAGTTGCTCAACGAAACTTGAAAGTTTAGAATCGTCAAGAGAAACAATCGGGGGAGAAAACAAGAAAAAAAAAAACGCTGAGAAATGACCTTATAAAACTCCAATGATGCAGCCATTTTTTGCTGAATTTCTACGGCCTACGCATGCTGTTTGAAATAATGAAGCCAAGACTTAAAGAAAAATCCCGTCATGAATTTCGAGGAATTTTACTTGTACGCGGTTTTAGATTTGTCGCTGGCAAAGAGTCTAGCCGCGTGACGCTTATTATTAGTCATTTAATCAAATTACCCAGGCAAATAGTAAAATAATTGCAAAATTGATTGAAGTGGCTGATTGTATTTCTTATAATCAATGACTCCTCAATTTAAAACTTATGGTTTTTTCCCAGCAGTGATCTAGGGTTGTGCTTTTAGGCCTGCGATCGTATTCATTATCTCTTCCTATTTCTGTAACATCCGATCAATTGATATTAAGAATTGGATACTAAGAATAAAATCGCTCAGTAGCCAGTAAATGTTTACGAAATTGGGTCAGATACGATTTGTTTTTATCGGATGATATATATTTGTAATATAGAACTTTAGAAGAGCTTTCTCTTCATTTGTTCCCATTAGCCCCATTTATGCGAGAATTTCAATCCGGATTGAATCAATCCGACTAGATCCCCATCTAGTGTTTATGCGGAGGACTGAACCTGAGTTGAAATTGGATCCAATCCACTTGATTCGATCCTCGTTTATGCTCACTATTCTGGATTAGTACTGGATCGAATTTGTCGACAAAAATTCTAAACTGAAAATTAGCTAGCAGAGAAAACCCGAACAATAGTTGAAAAATTAATTTAGAAACATGGTTAAAAATAGCGAAGATATGTTTACAAACCGATCTGATCCCAGTCCAATCCCGAGAATAGTTTATGCAAGTTTTTCAATCCGGATTCCTCAGTCCTATCTCGTATTTTAACGAGATCGAGTCGAACACGGATCGAGTTGAATCCGCAGCGTTTTATGCGACCCGATCCAGTCCAATCCATCGATCCCAGTTCAATTCGGATTGAAATGCTTGCATAAACAGGGCTACACTGTCTCATGTATTTCAACTCTTGATATTGATCGAAATGATTCATTCGAGTCATTGCAAGAGAGTAATTTTCAAACTTTTACTTGGTTGACTGTCTCGTGTACTTGAAGGCGTTTGATAAAATATTTGTTTTGATTAATTGCGAGTAATAGATATGACCGTATTATTGAAACGTATGTCGACGACCCGACAATCTATTTTATGGGAATAAGTTGGAATCAACACATTTTCAAATTTCAGCTGTTGATAAATCGATATCAACCGGCCGTGGTGGTAGCGGGATTGGACCACATTGATTCATCTTGGTTTCAACACCCCCCTCCCCTTCTCCAATTAACTCTTCTGCAAATTGACATACATACTTTAAGCATATGCGGGCTTACGGCTTTATCGACGTCGTTGACAAGACAAATATCACCAGCCAAGGGGAGGGGGGGGTCACTCTCATTGTACTGTGATGGAGAATTTCTGCAATGTTGCCAAATTTTTAGAGTGAAGCTTGCAGTTTCAAAACCGCCGTAACATCTACTTTCCTTGCCTTTTGCAAAATCGCAAAAAGCTTCGATTACTCGGAAATACCTTGCTTTAGAGTTGTTGGAAATAAATGAGTAGGTGCTTATGGATGGATGCTCTAGAGTTATTGTTCCTTAAAGTCTCTAAAAATTTTACGCATGGGTTCGCATTTTCAATTTTGGTTTTAATCCCAACTTTCAGGGGTTTGCTTTTTTTTCTGGTAAATTTATAAAGTTTTATTGAAAACAAGGAAAGGGGTGCTTTTTCAAACTACACGGTTTTTTGTACTCAAATAATTGAATTTCCAAGATGTGTGTATTTGTGTGATTTGTGTGTATATGTATTTGTGTGGCATGTGTGACGAGTGTAAATGTATTTGTGTGGAACTACCGGAGTTTGGTAGCTTCATTAGTACTGCAGATACTCAACGATATAGGTGTAAAAAAATCGCACTCCGAAAGGCGATCAGAAGAGTGATCATAACTTGCGACCAAAACATTTCCCCTAGTCTCGATTCTCTCATTTAAACCATTTGATAGAGGCGGTTTGATTTTATTAACACTGAGTTTTTGGTTAGGAACAAAACAGCGTCGCAAGACTGTGGGGCTAAATGTGAAAAATCGGAAAAGTCGGAAATCATGAAAAATCGCTATAAACATGTTTTAATTTAAAATAAATAATATATGTAGCATTTTGTATGAAAGATCATTAAATTCAAAGTCTTTCGGCATATATCGCGTCTCAATATCCTTATTCGTTCTAAAGTTGGAGCTGCGCGAAGATTTCCCTTGGGGGCACTCTGACCCCCCCCCCCCCCCCCCCCCCCCCCCGGCCCCTGCGCCTGCTGCCCCATCCCCCAAATTTTTCCATCCAAAACGGGTTGCACTGATCGATGCTCCTCACAGTCCTCACACACTCTGGCGCAACCAGGATATCTCCCATCTCTCTCATTTCCCATTTGAATGTATGAGTAGGAAAAGGACAGAAGGAGGGGGTTTTATCCCCTTGTCCATCCTTGTCTAACATACGTTTCTTAATGGAGAAAAGAGAGAGATGAAGAAACTCTCGGTGCGCTACTGCTCACACACCTCTATCAACAGGCATAATTGGACTCATTTATACTAATGGGACCCCACTAGACCTTAGACGTTGCCATTGTCAATTGCAATTTTCAATTTTTTCATTTTATTATCATAAAATTAGACGTAGCGCAAAAAAATTCTCGAAACTTCCAGGAACTTTCCTCCTCTATTTTTTTTTTTTTTTTTTTTTAAGTCTTGGTCCTAAAAACATCAAGAAATTTTATCCATTAAATTATTTTTGAGTGAGAAAAAAAAAAAAATCTAGATTAAATGGCAACTTCGCATTACTAATGGGTCTGTTTAGTATAAATCTGTCCTATTGTTTTTCGGATCGACGAGGAAGGAAAATGGCCAATTTCTGAACAACATCAATCTGAGAGCATGGTGATAAAATGCGTAATATAATCAAAATTATCTGTTTTAACAAAGGTGAAAATAATATCAACGACTCATCATATAAATGACTGTTTCTCAAATAACGTGTAATGGTTGAAACCGTACTAATGATCTCGCCTCAGGTGTTAAGTTCAAGTTACGAATATTTCACATTCTACTCTTCAGTCAATCAAACTGTTCGGTCAGTCTGATAGTTTCGAAGCTCATTTGCTACTGCATCGGCCGGGACCCTGCAAGCAGAAGCACAAGCATTGTATCAAGAGAACAATCGAAATTATCTCCACCTCCTCCCTCCGCGCCCTCCGCCCTCCCCTCCCTCTCCACTTACGACCCTCTCACGCGCGCTATTTAATTAATTGTTGTCTTAATATTTAATTTTTCTATGGCACCTTTCAAATGCAAAATGTGTGAAAACCAATTAATCGGATAATCGATTAACTTTTCTTTTCCATTTGAACCTATGCAGTAGCGCACCGAGAGTTTCTTTATGTCTCTCTCTTTTCCCCATTAAAAAACGTATGTTAGACAAGGATGGACAACGGGATAAAACCTCCCTCTTTCTGTCCTTTTCCTACTTATACATTCAAATGGGAAATCAGAGAGATGGAAGAGATCCTGGCTGCGCCAGTGAACCTATGTGAATTGCAAAAGTATGCAATGTCGTTCAAAATAACGCAAAAAATTACATTAGTTAATCAAACTGTTTGTGAACTTTTTTTTTTTTTTCGAATTTCATGGCTGTCATAAATTTTGCCTCTGTCAGTACTGAGTACACCCTGCCTCCACGCACCGCGTTTTTGCGATGCCTCGTAAAATGCTGCGTATAGCAGCTGAGCAAAGTGTCAAAGTGTGTACTCTCAAGAGTGTAGTTTTTTAGTTTTTAGTCAACGACCAACTTGATACTCTCCAAGGTCAGGAATGTAATCAGTGATGCAAATATTTGTTGGGTCATATTTGCATAAGTACACTCATTACAGAAAACATTTTAAAGCTTTTTATACCTAAAATATTGGAAACGTTTTCATTTATGGTGGTAGAGCTCGTTTCAGAAGTGTAGGCGCACCTAAACTATAATCTTTGGCGAATTTTCAACTTTACTTCCTTCAAATCAAAATCGAACTTGCCTCTGACTTTATTCTTTGGCTTTTAAAGTGTTCCTCATTGAAAAGTGAACTCTCGATTTCATTTTCATTCATTTTTATTGAGTAACATCAGAAATAATGTTGACAAATTCCAAAGTTTATCCGTCTAGGTCCGCCTACACTTCTGAAACTACCTCTACACTCTTGCTTCCCTCTTTGCCTACCAGGTTTTTTTACTGTTTTTAAGGGAGGGGGGGGATAGTCAGGAAGTTATCGTGTGAATAAAATTATGGAGGATTTGCCAGTGAAGTTGTCATTTTGGAGAAATTGGTGATTTTTAGGTAATATCCTTCTGGACAGTCCCTCTTCGAAGGAATACTTTTGACAGAAGATGGATTGTTGGATTTATAGCACTTAATTCCTTTTCCCCTTATATTCTGCTTTTTTCCTTTCTATGTCTTTATTGGATGTTCTGTAATTTTTAAGTTGTATCGCCTACTTACTCCTAATTTTCTAAAAATGGCTTTTGTTTGATTTCAGGTCTCACTCTGTTGTAACCCCAAGTGTGCCCAAAGCTGCGATTAAAACTGCGGTGAGCAAGGATCTTAGCAGGGAGTTCATGGCCTTGTTCCCTGATTTGGTGCGGGATTTAACCGAAGCGGGGAGGCACTTGGATATTCCTGAAGTCACCAAATGGTTTGCTAAAGTAAGTTCGATGTCGGAGACCCGAAGAGTAAAGATTGAGTCACAAATGTTGCTGATCTCGAGTTTCCGTGCCACGTAGTCGAACATGAAATTGTACATTCATAGCTCTACACAGTTTTACTTTGTCAGTAGAATTGTAGGTGCTCAGTGTTCACAGGTGAACCAGTCAAAATTTCCAGACTGTCTTATAAAACTGCGAGTTGAATGGAAGAGTCTCGAAAAACCTTTGGTCAAAAATATTTTCTTCAAAATTTTTCACATGACAAGTGCTCAGGTCGTAGATTTCTCATCCCGTAAATTTTGTCAGTTTGTACGTACACAAGTAGGTGTAATGATTTGATCAAAGTATTTGGGGTGGGAGCACTTCAGCTGTAGCATTAGAGGGTGAATCATGATAAAACCACTCAAGAAAAACTTGAAGATGCCCAGGAAATCAGGTAAATTTTAAGTAAATTTTTACTTAAGGTTATTAGCTGTAAAAGATATGATAGTTTAATCTCATAATATAGTTACAAGTTTGCTTTTTTCCCCTATAATGGGGCTGTTGCACACGTTTGCTGTATGCGCTATTAGTTGATTCTGGCGTAAAAACCTCTTAAAATAACGATGACAGCTCTAAAAACTTCCAAAACCCACTCCTAAACTCAATAAACGCTTTTATTTGCGCAAACGTAATGGTGGCTGAGGGCATTAATAATGGGAGATTCCTATCTTAATTTCGTCACTCTCTATATGCTGTTAAGGATGATTCACGGAGTAATTAGTCACCAGAGTAGTGATCCGCATCTGATGAATGGTACCGTGACATCTAAAGACACCGGTGACAAATGAAAGTCGTCTGTTATCGGTCACTTCTCGATGGAGTTACAGTATTGTTTGATGGGAATCTCCCATTATCACTGCCCTACGCCTCTGTTACGCTCGAGCAAATAAAAGGATTTACTGAGTTTAGGAGTGGATTTCGGAAGTTTGTAGTGCTGCCATCGTTATTTTTGGAGGTTTTTCCACCAGAATCGACTATTAAATCACTTAAAGAAAAAGTGTGCAACAGCCTCATTGTGGAAAAATACAATGTGTGTTTACATCTAAGATAGAGGAGGTGTTTGGCTATGTTGATGGCCGAGAAAAGTTTATCAGTCAGATTTTGGGTAACTAAGGTTTAAAATTCAATAAAATTAAGTCAATTGATAGATTGTTTAGTCCATTATACACTTTCTTGCGCAAGCTATTTAGTCTGACTTAGTTTAAGCTGTAAAAATCAAAAATGAAACTAATTTTTCAGTTATCTTGCTATTTATTGTACTATAATCTTGATGTTCGGGAATGAAATTATGTCCGGAAAATTTGACGTATCAATCCACCAAGGATCAGATCCATCGTCAAATGCTGTCAGTTGATGCAAGAGAAAAAGCTTGAAGGAAAAACTTTAACGAACTACAAATGTAACTTGTATGCTTTTGTGACATTTTATTTTTTTCTCTTTGCTTCTGTTTTGAATCATTTTCCTAAGATTGGGCTAATGTCATCATTTTCGGTTTTTATAGGTTTTGCAATACAACGTGCCTGGAGGTAAGAAGAATCGTGGTCTAGCAGTAGTTAGCGCCTATCAAATTCTCACTCCTCTTGAGAAACAGACTGAAGCTGATATCAAAACTGCCCATATATTAGGATGGTGTGTTGAAATGGTGTGTAGCTGTTCAGCATAAAGATTTTTTAACCTCTTATTTACTTTCTTAAATTTAAGGTGAATCTTCTAAGGGTTAGTACTGATTTCCTCCACCAGAGCTCTACCGTTCAATTAATGTCAAGTTATCGTTCGAAAGTAATTAATCTTGAAAATAACTGATAGTTTGATATCAGATCATGGACGCACCCAGGATTTCTGTATGAGGGGGCCAAGTTGTCATTTCATATGGAGGGTCTGGGGGTCCTCCCCCGGAAAATTTTGAAAATTGAGCTCTTCTTAGACGCAAAATTAGGCTACTTCTATTCAGAAACTATATTGAATTAACTCTTGAGAAAAATGAGATTTTCCGAGACTATGCTGATGTTACGGAAATATCTTCATCGCATGCTGATAGAAAGACGGAGTCTTCAGCAAATCTAGGTTTCAGAAGAAGATCGAGCGAAATTAAATGTTTCATGACATTGATACTTTTTTTGAACTCATTTCCTTTCCTATCTTTTCTTTTTCTCTTCTCTCTTTCTCTTTTCCTCATTTTTTCCTTTCCTTTCCTCCTTTTTTTTCTTCCTATGCCCCCCCCCCCCCCCCCCCCGGGCGCGCCCATGTATCAGATTATAATCTGAGGAAAGGCTTTAAGAAATATTACATCAATAACTTTAAAAAGAAAGCTGTAAGTACCAAAAAACAGAGGTGTCCACTGCGCAAACACCATGCACCCCACTCTAAAGAATGTGCCTCACCGCTTTGCACAAAAACCCAACGGTTTTTAGTGGTTATGTCCTCCATAATTTGCTTCGAGATTTATTTCTCTGAGAAGAGGGACAGAGAACATTGCCGGTTGTAAATGAATCAAACCCCACACGGCATTAGTATATTGAAGGCATTTTTTCCGCCTAGTGAACAACGAAAGAGAGAAAAAAAAGGATTATCACATTTTGATACAAGAATTGTTTTACAATCTTCTATTTTTTCGTACTTTCAGCCAAGGCTTTTTGAAATAATTCATAAGATATTCTACAGAAATGTTCTTGAGATAATTATCTATTACCTGATGCTTTCTTAGATAAATTAATTTTGGCCTGTACTTTGACATTAATCGAATAGTGCTGGAAGTACTGGGAAAGAAAATAGAAAACAAAAAGAAAAAAAAATTATCAAGCAGACGAAATATGCAGAATCACCATTGAAACTGCAGTGTTTCTTCACATAGAGTATTTAGTACTCTGCTGTGTTTCCTGATTTATTTTTTTCTCTCCATTTTTGCCTGTCTGAAGGAAACCTGTTGACACATTCACGTTTCGGGCTGGTTGCCCGTCTACCTTGTGCCCTCAAATCTGCGTAAATGAAACCTGTGTAAATGGAGGTTTAACTCTAAAAATCATTTAAACCAAGCTGAATCACACAGTCAGTGGCTAAGTATGCGATTTGGTAACATTACATTTTGTCCTTTTAAATGCTAATAAAAGGTTGACTTTAAAAGTGTTTATGGAACTCCTTCCAGTTAAATCTTTACATTGGGCTTAAATGAACAAAATCCAACATTGCCAAATCGCACATTATGTAACTGCGTCTAGTGTTTGCTGACATTTTTAATTTTGTTGTTGTTTTTTTTCTGTTCAATACTGTCATTTTTATCTCACTATCCTGTTGTGATTTTTCAGCTTCAAGCATTTTTGTTAGTCCTTGATGACATAATGGATCGGTCTGAAACTAGAAGAGGTCGTCCATGTTGGTATCAGTTGGAAGAAGTTGGAACTAGCATGGCAATCAATGATGGTATACTCCTGGAGCAGGGCATATATCAGTTACTCCGGAGGCATATTAGGAACAAAGTGTATTACGGTCCTGTATTAGAGTTGTTCCATGATGTAAGAACTTTATTTATTTTTTGTAGCTTTTTGTGAGTTATTAACCTTTGCAGACCCCATGCAGGGTGTTTAGCATCAGTTAAAGCAAAAATCAGGTACATAATTTGGTCTATTAAAAAAGGAAAGGATTTAGCATTACTCTTCTGGAAAGTGGCTCCCAGTGAAATTTCATGAAATTTTAGAATGTTATTCTTCAGATGGTTCTAAGCTAAAGTTTTTGCGGGTCTAGCATTGCTTCATGTGCCCATTTTTGAGTTACTTAATTTCAAAGTTAAGAAAAATCATGCGTAATGTCGAGCCCAGCAGAGGACTGGTGTGCTAATTCTTGGCTACGTTCTTTGAGCCATGATTGCTCGCTCATATGTTTTTCTTTCTATTTACCAGGTTCATGTTCCCATAACTTCTTTAAATTTTAAAAAAAAACGTAAAACCCCGAAAAGCTTCACGGAAATTTTAAAGAAGCGTTTTTGCACAGTCTAGATGTTGTCGTTGTCAGAGCACACTTTGGACTGAACTGAGCTTTGGGGGAATAAGATCTGATAGATGGACCGAAAGATGCACATCTCCAAATTTTCATGCATTAAGTCTGTCGTACCATTACGGGTTCTGAAATAATGATGTCTATGAATGTTTTTAAGGATATTTTCAGACCTAGTGACAGTTAGTTTTTTTTACCCCTCTAGTTAAAAGTAATTGAGAGAAGGTAGAGGTGGCTTCAGAAGTATAGGCGCACCCAGACCGATAATCTTTAGAATTTTTCAACATTATTTCTCTTGTTTCAAAATGAAAACGAATGAAAATAAATTTGAGTGTGGCTTTTCATTGAGGAACACTTTAAAATTAATAGATCAAAGTCGAAGACAAGTTTTGTTTAGTTTTAAAGAAATGAAAATTGAAAAGTTGCCAAAGATTATGGTTTAGGTGCGCTTATACTTCTGAAACAAGCTCTTTCAATGACTTTTTCATCAAGGAAGTAGAGGGAGAGAAAATGTATGAATGCTGGAAGTGAGAGTATCAGAAGAAAGAAAAAAGAGATAAAAACCATTAGCAGTAAATGCCAACATTTGGTGGATTTCGTGGTGCTCATTCTCATCCTTTTAAAATTAAACGACCGCGCAATGTGCTACTTCAGCAGCTGGGGTAATGCACGCTCTATCTATCCATCTGCCCATCTGCCTATCAATCTAGGTATCTATCAATCTTATTGATTACTTCATAATCTCTGTTTTCTTGTTCTTTGTCCATTTCCAGGCAACTCTCAAGACAATTTTGGGTCAATCTTTAGATGTTTCAACCGCAAACGCCATTCAAGGAAAGACCAATCGACTTGACAAATTAACCATGAATAGATACAATGCAATTGTAAAATATAAGACTGCCTATTATTCTTTTCATCTACCTGTTGCTTTAGCTATGTACATGGTATGCACTTTTTTATATTAAAAAAAAAATCACAAAAATTTCTAGCAGTATTTCATGACAAGTTTGTGTTATGAAAAGTAGTTAAAAATATGTTCTTTATACAGTAATAATAGAAAGAAGCTTTACATATTCAGGCACACCTTTAACGCGAAGTTTCAGATTCATCTATAGGTGGCTCTGAGTGTTCGCCACCATTTAGTGAATGATGAAAATCTGCAAATTAAACAACTTTCTCCAAAAAATCATTTAGTTTGCAGTTTTTCATCATTAACCGAAGGCTGGCAAACACTCAGCACCGTTTATTGGCCTGAAACTACATCGGTGAGGATTCAGAATAAGCAAAAGCAGGCTGCATGAAATGCTCTCTGTTTTGGATCTTCATTCTATAGACAGGGAGGGGGGGGGGGGCAAATTTTGGTTTGTTTATTTGAGCATACTATACACCACTGTCCATTGGTTGAAAAATTTTATTTGGTATTTACTCTTCTCTTCTGCAACAAGATCTCATAAATCTTTCTTTTTATTGTTGTTTTAGGTCGGAATCAACGAAGAGGAAATGCACAGACAAGCAAAGATTATTCTTTTAGAAATGGGCCATTTCTTCCAAGTGCAGGTGAGTCTTTCTTGTTTCTTGTTGTCTAGTCAGTAATTGAAGTTATAGTTATCTGTTCTGTTAAAGGAGGTGCAGCAGAACCTGTGATTTTTTTGCAAAATCTGGCTAAACTACATTTTGTCTGTTAAAACCCCCCCAAAAAAGTGTAACGTTAGAGGATTACAGTAAATTGTCTCAAAACTGATATTTTAACATGAGTTTAAGTGGACAAACTGCAGTGTTGCCAAACTGCTGCATTGCAAAATCGCTTGCAGCGCCTTTGGATACTACAGAAAACGTACTTAACTCATGAGTCTTCCAAAAAGGGTTGCCAACCATCTGGAATCTATTGGACATGTCCTGCTTTGTGCTCTTGTCACAAATCCTGTTTTTTTTTTAAAATGTGTGAATTTGCAATTTTCATGAAATGCAATAACTCAGAAACATCATACAAAGATTAAAAAGAGGGAAAGAAGCGTAGGATTAAAATAAAACCAATCGTGGAAATAATCAAACTGAATGAGCGGAGACTAGTCGTAATCTCAGTTAATTGAAGTAAGAAGAGGTGAGGAAGGGGTTATCGGTGAGATCGAGTTGCTTAGTAGCAAGCCCATTTGATTTAACACATTTGATCCAATTACGATAACGATCCGATCCTCCCTAATCCCCCCCCCCCCCCCCCGCTCCTCCAGCTGTTTAACAACCTTTTAATTTTGTTTGGCAGGATGACTTTTTAGACTGCTATGGCACACCGGAAGTCACTGGTAAAGTTGGAACAGACATTCAAGATGGGAAATGCTCTTGGTTGGCTGTTGTTGCTTTGCAGAGAGCATCACCTGCGCAACGAGCCTTAATGGAGGTAAGTTAAAACTCCTTACGCTTTAAACTCCAGTATCATCATTGTAATATTTTTCTTAAGCCTCTTGTCTGTTTGCGTACAAATTCCTACCGTATGTTTGATAGTTGAAGCTCTTGATTTAACAGATGTTTATTGAGGCAGAATAGATATTGAGCGTCTTCTTTTTTCCACTGGTTGTTTTTCCACCGGTAAGTCTAGCTTCTATTATATGATGTCATCGACCATAAAAGAATGTGTCGGTTGTTTTTTTGTGTTGTCGATTGCTGTTGTTTTGATTTGTTCAAAAATCTGGACTTAATTATAAAATACTATATAATATCATGAAATTATATTATAAAATTATATTTTAATTGACATTAGTTAGTAAGGGCAAAGAGACTAGTAGCATTAATTATCGAATCACAAATCATCGTTGAATGAGAATGATAACGATTGACCTCTAAGGCTACCGCACACGCACTTCACGATCTTTAAATTTAGCGGGAGTTCAGCACGGAGTTGTCACTTGGTGGATAAAAGAACGAGTTTGTCGACAACCACAGTTTCTATTATGAAACCACCGGTGGATAAAAGTACGGGTGGAACTACCGGTTGATAAAAGAAGACGCTCATTGTAAACTGGGGGCAAGAGTTGCAATTAGCTCCTACAATTTCTAGGGTAGGCCAAATAATTAAGCACTGCTATACTTTCAACTAATCACTAGGATACTTTTAATTGTTATAACTACTTAAGTCACTAATGTCTAATTTTATTCGAGAAGAGCTGAACTTGAAAGATTTTGAGGCTGTCTGTACTACAAATTTGGGAAAGTAAAAAAGTGTCTGTTGTACTACTTTAATTATCGGGATCGGCAAGATAAGAGTTGCTCTTTCGGAATTTTCACAAACAGATTCTTTCTTTAGTTGAGACTGTACTCAGTTCGCAATTAAAATTTATAAGTTTATGAGGTCTCTGACAAAGAATCAACTAATCTACTGCCACTATGACAACAGAACAAATTATTGAAAGCCTGTTTCCAGCATGTATTAATAATTTTCTCTCTTTGATTTCAGGAGTGTTATGGTTTTAACGATCCTCAGAAAGTTGCTGCTGTCAAAGCATTGTATGAACAACTGGGTCTCCCTCAGATTTATTCAAAGTATGAAGAAGACAGCTACAATTTAATCTCAACGCACATTCAACAGTTGTCAACGACCAGAGGTCTACATCACGAGTTATTCTTTAAAATTCTTGAAAAAATCTATCGCAGAGAAAGCTAAACTAGCTTTTCTATATTTAAGGTATTTTCTCCGGTGATAAATTCAGACCAGGTATTACGTAATTTAAGAAGAATTTAAATTTAACTCATCTGATAAAGACAAATTTTTAGTGCATGAAGAAGGGACCTCATATTTAAATACATTATGATAAGTATGGGTCTATTCTGTTGTCTACCTGTGCTTTAGCAATGTGGCACATTGATTATAAAGTGAATCTAAGCCAAAATATTGATATCAACTTCAAAAACTTTCAAATCCACTCGTTAGTTCAGGAAATCACTTTAAAGAATTGTCCATTTTGAACAGCCCACACCAAACTGTGCACTTTCTTCACATGATAAACTTTCCATCTCGACAGAACCTAAAGCAAGTATGAAGTATTTGAACATCAGTTTAGCTTTGAAAGATTATATGCTTTGTTTGGATGCATAAAATTCTACCATTATTTTACAATATAGATTATTCAGTACCTATGAACAATTCTTTAAAATTAAAATTCTTTCGGAGTTAATTAGTGTATTTTAATAGTTTGTAATGTGTGCATAGTTATTTTTGCTGAATTTTACTTTCAATTCACTGTGCCATATTGCCGTAGCAAAATTATGTGACAGACCCACTGTTCTCTTAACCATCTTGTTGAGTGGGTTTCATTCTCTGTTGCCAAACAAAAATTCAATCGTGATCCTCAGCTCAGTTGATTGGAACTATATACGTTTAAATTGTATTTGCTGGAAGATTTTGGGCAAAAGACAATCTCTTAGGAAATTTCAGTCTAAAAATAGATAGTGGACTTGTGATTAAAATTAGAGTAATCGATGATTTTAAACAAATGCAGCAAAATGCTTTTATGAATGATTTTCAGTCGTAAAGCACATTTTATTAATGTAATGTTTCTCAGTGGTATTATTCAAGAGCTCAATTCTCACTGTGTTGCAAATCATGGCTGAAGAAAGCCCTAAGGTCAAGAATCACTTTTCTCATTGTAATAATTCTGTCACTGTTACCCATGTGTCATTTCGACTGATGGATGTGCTGTCTGATGCCTTTGAGCCAGCGGTCCTCTGAAACAGGAGGTCTTAAAAACTGCATTTAGTATGTGACAAAATTTCTATTTCTTGTTTAATCTTTCACGTATCACCTCTTCGCAATAGAGGTAGACCTTTAAATTGTATATTGTTACCGATAAGTAACTAAGCTCTTTTTGTTAATCAAGCTAATCTTGAATATTGGGTTGAACCTTTACTGAAAAATCCTTTGGACAGTTTGGCATTTTTAATTTTTGCCATTCCTGCTGGTTGTTGCAGATCAGTGGAAAGGGGATGAATTATTACTCTCCCCCCTCCCAAATCTTCCCCTCTTAGGTTATGCCAATCAAGTCTACCCTTATTATTTATTTTTTGCAGCATACTGAGGTATGCTTCACTCTTACAAGTTCAATAATTATCAAGGCTGTAAAGAACGATCTTTAAAACCAACCTTTTTCATGGTTGAGTTGATTTTTTTTTTTTTAGCAATACTCCCCCAAGACAATTTCCTGTTTAGAAAATGTATGTCCCAGAGCTATCTTGATCATTAATTTATTTATGTAATTTTATTTGCTGATACATATCGTAAGCTCAAACGAATTTCTCTTTATTGTATAAGGTTTTGACCAATACCAATTCAAAACAGGGCTTTGAACTGGCAACAATTTTGGTTTGATTCGGTATTTGCTTTTACTGGTTCTTACTTCAGGTTTATGGGGACAAGGGGTTCGGTTTGAACCAGTTCAACGATTCTGAAACTGGTTCAAACCGGCTCAACCTTATGAAACCATCAATTTTTTAAATTAAAGCCTTCTGTGTATATTGCTAGCTTTTTTAACTTTTTTATTTTTTAGCTGCTCTTCTTGCTGAATTTTTGTTTGACCTTATGAGGAGAACATCAAAGACTCTGTATTTTTTTTCCCCGCAGCTGTTTTGGATATTAGTTGATGTCTCGATTTACAGTAACAGTCTTATTCAGAATCTTTGGTCACAGTACTTTGAATTGACTTAAACAATTGTTGAACTGATTTAAAGTTGGTTGAGCCTGATTGGTTCAGTTTTCAGCGGTTTGGAGCAGTTCAAAGCTCTGATTTTATATAGAGGTGATAGATGCTACAAGTTGTAGAGGTGCCGTTCTAGCGTTCAACGGCACCCCTTTCATATATTCTTAATGGGTGGAGTGTGTGGCTGTTGCATCCATTGCCTTAATTATCTTGATGACGACTGCCTATGTATTTTTGCTGTATCCTATTCCTGATTTGCTAAACTAGCATATCAACTATTAACTGTACACGGAAGATAGTGTATTCCTTAAGTCAACCCTTTCCACTCCACTGTCAAGCTGTAGTCGACAAAATCGATTTACGGGTTCCGCTCCATTGTTGAGCTGTGGTCGACCAACTTTTGTAGCTCGAAATTGACACTCTCAACGGGACAAAATAGGTGTCTGAAAAGTGCTGCGCTCTGACGGGCTTCTTCGGAACTTACCAGTGAAGCTTTAGTTAACGGAGTTTTAGTGGAGTAGAGGAAGGTTCAGCTCGAAAAATGGTAGAGTGGAAATGGTTGATGGTTTAAACCTCTTCTATTTATCAATGATTGAAACAAAGTTCCATTTTATTTCTAGCACTTGTTCACTCTTATGGGATTTTTTTTTTCCTCTCACTTTATTTTTAGTGTTTTATTTATCATTCAAAAGTTAGTTTTTAGTTTATGTGAAGCAATAAAAAAGTAATTACTTGTAATCTCAACATGGTCAGTTTTGCCGGAAATTTTCAATTGTGAAATCCTTGAATCAGATGAAAAGAGTGAGAAACTTTAAAAAAAGTGGAAATTTTGTGACAGGTTTTTCTTCACTTGAAAGAACCCTTGAAGAGCAGAAATTTTGAATTTCGAGACACATTATTAGCGAGTGTGTTATCTTCACTCAACATTTCTTGGCTGGAAGGTCTAAAGGTTGAGGAATACTCACTCAACTCACTAGAAAAATTTTTTCACTACAGGGCATAAATACTGGAGATTGTGGTGCCACCATTTGATTCTCCATGCAATTTTCCACTATTTTTTAGTTTGGTTCAGTCCATGTAAGGAATAAATTGCACCAATGTGGATAAATAGAAGGTGGGAGCATTTCAAATTTGGTAGAAACATCTTTTTTACCGAAACGCCTGTACAGTGCCATTTGAACTGTAGAAGGCGGAGTCTCTCCCCACTCCTGCCTCATTCCTCTTGTCCATCACTGTACCGATGTGACGTCGAACTGGTATGCAAATGCTCTTGCATTGGTCCTCTTTTTATCTTTTTTAATCTTACAACTTTGGAGATCTTTATTAACATTTTTCTTTCACTTTTCTAGCAATTGTTTTTAGATTAGTCTCAGGCATTTAAAAATTGTATCTCCTCAAAGCAGCAAAGAATTAAGAGTGCAAATAAAAAAAATTAATTAATCAATCAATTATTAAATTTTATTCGCCCCTATCACACCTACAATGTATTTTGTACCACTTTGCTGAAAGTGAGCACTGATTGGTTTCGGCCCATCACTTAATCCCAGTTTGCTCCTAAGATTTGCTTTGCCGATCAATCAGCGCTCGCCGCTCACCTCCAACAAAGCGCAGCAAATCACTTTGTAGTTCGAACAGGGACTATTAATATTCTAGCTGACAGAATTTTGATTTTGGTTATCTCGGTGTACAAGAAAGAACTCTTATATTCCTTGTGTACCACACTTTTCAATCTGTTGTGTCACTGACTTATGAATAATTTGCCAGCAATATCTAGTATGTAAGTAAGTACTTTCAATCAACGTAATTTTATTATTTTTTTATTTATCTTTTTTTATTTATTCTATTATTGTAATTGTTTTAGTTTTGAAGACCAATAATCATGTTAACTGGATTCGTAGAATATTACAATCAGAACAGAAACTTGAATTAATTTTGAAACATTCTTTCTTTCGTTATCTTTGCGTCCGCCAAGTTGGAATGCCTTTATTTCTGGCAATCTGCGGCAACCGGCTTGGTTGTGATTGATTGTGCGTCAACCCAGATTGTAAATATAGCCTCAAGAAACAAGTTTGCTATCTTGAGAAGTGAGCAGCCACGGTTGCCAGTTGTTGCTGTTAAAGTCCAAATCTTCTTTCCAATGGCTCTTATGAGAGTTTCCATTTTGATTACAATATTCTGTTCTGGAATGTGAAAGGTAGATTCACATTCTACCAAGGAAGCACAGCTTGTGTTTTTTCCTTCTAATATTGGTCATGCTGTACTATTTGTAGAGTTAGCTCTATCTCTCTCTTTCTCTCTCTTGCTTGCTCTTACAATCAGAAAGGTGATAAAAGCAAATTGCAATCATGATTTTTTCAAGTTCCACAGCTTCGAACTGCTGACAAATTTTAATGAATCAGTTTGAAAGCTCAAATTTTTCTCTTGCTATGATGATTAAGTTCACCTTGAGTTTTTCTCCCCTTTCAATGTTCTACTTCTGCTGTTTCTGATATTTAGATATTTTAAAAGTAATGGAAAAACATTGAATTTAACCGTATGTTTTCTTAAATTTGTCTGTATGGCTAACAAATTGTTGGTTTGTTAATGCCATCGGGCCCTTTCTCAAAAAATTGGTGCTATGATTCTATTCTTTCTGTCGGAATTTCGTTTCCAGCAAAATTAACATTTAAGTACGCTTCTCTTTGATCAATCGATTTTGCATATGCAAAGAGTGAGAATCAGAATTTTTTGTAAAGACGTAATTTATTGCTGTTTAATCTACGTTTATTCTTCTTTTTGATTATTAAAAAATTATTCATAAAAGTCAAATATCTTTAATCTTTGTTGTCAATTTTATACTGTTGAAATGTCAAAAATATAAGTATTTTCCAACATTCTTGTCAAAATGTATTCTGTTTTTTATAATATGAAAATCTATTAGTATTAATATTATTATTATTAAATTATTATCACTATTATTATTAATATCAATTTCTTTTTGTATCACTTGAAAGACATTAGTGTATTTTTTAATATATTATTGTACTCTATTAATTCTTTTCATTTCTCTTTAATCTATTATTTAAGCCATAGGTCAGGTCTCAGTATTCTTAACCCTTTCCGGTCCGCGGCCGTTCTACCCGGCCGCCCCAGCAGGTCCGCGTACTTTTTGCGAGGTAAACAAGCGAGTGAATGAAAACGTAAACAAGGTGAAAATATGCGAAGAGAGACAAGGTTAAGGCGGCTGTCACTGTTGCCAACTGCAAGACTAGTTCCTCAAGTGTTCACCAGAGCGCGCCACACGCCGGACAAGTCGCATATATCCGACTTAGGACCACAAAACAAGTTTGAACTTTCGTGTCGACTATATCCGACAGCGGACCGGAACTGCTTTTTTGTAATGTCGGATATATCCGACGTAGGACCGGAAAGGGTTAAAATGACCTGAAATTCCTCTCCTTCCGTATTGAACATTTTCTCAAGTTCGATAATCTAAAAGAAGCGCTTGTGTCTCTGTTACCAATTTTATGTACATAAAATTCTTATTTTCAAGTAAAAAAATAAAAAAAATTAAAAAAAAAATTAAAAAAAAAAAAAAAAAAAAATCTCAAAAATTGGCTGCGGAACGGAAGTAACATCAAGCATAAAAACGAACGTTCTACCCTAAAATTCTTCAGAATCTTATTCACAAGTAAACAAAAAACTCAAAAATGGGCTGGGGAACTAAAAATGACATCAAATCATTGCATAGACGTTTTACCCTAAAATTAATTGGTATTTCTGGGCGTGGCGGGCAAAAATTAATTCACATGTCAATGGGTTAAGCTTAGAAATACAATGATTGTTTTCATTTGAACAATTAGGTTGGCCCTGGAGAGTGGTTCCTTCAGTAAACCTAAACAGAAACTAAAACGGCAAAAAGCTATCAAAATTAAAACTGAAACTAATCGGTAATCTTTGTGAAAGGTTGATCTAGAAATTGAATCATTAAAAAAACTCATTCATTTCATTGTTTCTACAAGCCGTCTAATAATTCTATATTTTTCTTCAATTTGTGCAAATTCGGATCGCACAGAGGAAAACCAAAAGCTGCCCTAAAGAAAGCTCTTTCTTTTCCTGTTAAAGCGAGTCCAAGATCTATTTCGGGAAGTCATTCGTCTTTGAGTTATGAATTTTCAAAGTGTCAATAATCGCTATTTTGGCGTTCTTAGCGGTTATTCGATTCAATGAAAATTGGTAATTGGGGTTTTTTAGGTTGCAAAATTCAATTCTGCCGTCAGCTTTAAGTAAAGAATTTTGAAACCCAAGCACCAAGCAGATAGAGGTTGGCAGCCATCTTGAATTTCAAAATTCCTTAAATCTAACGGCAGAATTGAATTTTGCAATCTGAAAAACCATCAGCTATCAATTTTCATTAAATTTTGTTGTCTACATGTGGAGAAATGATTTTTTTTTCGGCCTCGTCGCTACCAAACGCTGAGAACGCCAAAATAGCGATTTTTGACGTTTGAAAAATTCATTACTCAAAGACGAATGACTTCCCGAAATTAATCTTGGACTCGTTTTAACCAGAAAAGATAGAGCTTTCTTTTGGCCAGATTTTGGTTTTCCTCCTTGCTATCCGATTTTGAGGAAATGTGAAAAATCTGAATTTTTCCAACTGTCAACATTTTGAAAAGGCAATAACTCAACCGAAATTCAATAATTTTGAAACACATCAAGCAGCAAAATATGGGTCTTTGAAAGATCTTTCGTTTAAAAGAAGATCCATTTTGATATCTTTAATCGTTCAAAAGTTATGACTAAAAAACCGTTTTACCCTTGATTCCCCCACCCCACCACGGGCTCCAAGGGGGCTGAAATAAAAAAAACTGGACATTTTAGACTCCCTGAGAAAAGCTCCATCAGCCCTGAAAAAAGAAGGGAAAATCATTCTCAGGCCCACTCCTTATGTGCGATGAAACAACCTCTTTGTTGAGCGCCTTCATTGCTAAAAGTTTTACACTGGCCCCATGGTTTGTTTTTTCGGCGAGTGAAAAACTCGTGACAGGTCAGTCTGCTGCCGCGCTGGAACCAAATAATGTTACGGCTTGACGGTCCTCCGAAAGACGTTGGATGGTGCGCACGTAAGTATGATTGCGTGTGGTTTATACTAGAGTATACTATAAGACTAGGTCTTATTATACTTAGTATACTCTAGTTTATACACCCCGAAGTGCTCACCGACCATCTGCGTGCGGAACCGTGAGGACGTAACATTATTATTATTATTGGTCCCTGGCCCACGCGATTTTTGTGCTGCGGAATGTGAGCAAACCGTGAGCCAGTGTATGCCTTTTAGCAATGAAGGCGCTCAAACAAGAGTTTTTCTATATCTGGAGTATAGGTTAGTCATCTTAAGTTTTAATGTGCCAAATGCGACTTTGCCAGATTGCACGCTTGGGCACTGCGAATTCCAAAAAGCAACTGATTGCAATGAAAAAACATGAAAAAAGGTGGTTTCAGAAGTGTAGGCGCACTCAGGCCGATAATCTTTGGAATTTTTTAACATTATTTCTCTTGTTTCAACATGAAAGTGAATTTGAGCGTTGGCGTTTCATTGAGGAACACTTTAAATTTGAAAGTTCAAAAAGTCGAAGACAAGTTTTGTTTACTTTTGAAGAAATGAAAATTGAAAAGTCGCCAAAGATTACGGTCTAGGTGTGCCTACACTTTTGAAACGAGCTCTAACAGTCGGTAAACTGCCTGGAAGTGTCGAAAAATAAGCCAAAATTGAACTTTCCCCACTGAATCTTTTTTTGGATAAACGTTTGCAATCATTGATTTATAATTTCTGGTCATTTAATCAAATGGGTGGATACATCAGGGACCAAATAATGTTCTGTCCCGAGCATAACTTACGCACTGACCGTGCGTAAGCTCTCTGATAGGTCGAAACCGCACGCAAGATGCACGCAATTCAATGCTCGGGACCTAACATTATTTGGTTCCAGGAATTTGATGTCTTTCTCTCTCTCCCGCCGTCATACCCGATCTCCATCCTTTTCTAACGCATTTTATATTATTTCTTGTTTTTACAGAATTATTTTTTCTTCTTCTTTTCATTTTCCTTACCTCAAGCGCCTATTTAATATCAATTTTCACATGCATTTCCTTCTGCAATAGACGTATGTTATATGATATTCACTTTAGATTCTCAGCGAAAAGTAGGTTGTGTTAAATTCATCTGAGGAGTTGCAACTTGCCAGTGAGTCAGATTCTAATCAGGATTCCGATCGATGTCAGATGGTTAAAACTGAAACGTCTTTTGCGTCGATTGTTTTGATCAGTTTTGATCAGTGATGCACGTTTGATAATGTTTTGACTGTCTGATTGTGAGTACCTACTCGTCATGATAGCTTAGCATCACTTTTTGAAGCGCCTTCATTTCTTAGGGTGGGCAAAAACGGCTCAGTCACGCAGGAATAGGTAAAACTACTCGTCAACACGGCTCACGGATAGCGAATAATATCATATCGTATCTGGTAGCTTTATTTTCCCGCAGTCCCGACCGTTTCTAATTAATGGTATCGGGGACCAAATAATGTTAGATCCGGAGCTTAACTTACGCACGGTCATGTGACGTGCGTAGGCTCTCTGATTGGTCGAAACCGCACGCAATTCAACTTGCGCACACTGCCGGAAGGATACATTTTTTGGTCCCTGAGCCTCTCTTTTTGAAGCGCCTTCATTTTTTAAGGTAGGCTAAAACGGTACAGTTACGTAGGAACAGTTAACTACTCGTCAACACGGGTAACGAATAACGGACGGATCTGGTTCCTTTATCCTCCCAATCGTTTCCAATTTATGGCACCTGAGCTTACTTTTTGAAGCGCCTTCATTTCTTAGGGTAAGCAAAAACGGAACAGCCAGGTAGGAATAGTTAACTACACGTCAACATGGGTAACGAATAACGGTATCGTATCTGGCTTCATGCTCCCCAACCTTTATTCTCCCAACTTATTTTAATCAAGGCATTTAGCAGCTGAGCCGTAATTTTTGAAGCGCCTTCATTTCTTGAGGTGAGCAGAAACAGCATGGTCATACAGGAGTACCGTCTGTCCGTCGAAATAAAAAGCGACTACCGTTCCTTGGCTTGAGTTTTCCTTTTCCGAGCGTTCCCAAATTTTGATCGAGCGAAACAACGTATCGTATCAAGAGTATTCGAAACATCTCGGGTTCTAAGAGAATGGTACCATTCATCAATAACCTTCAAACAATCGAGATTTGATCGACGCTTTTTACCTAGGAGAGGGAGTCTCCTTGGACCCCGAAGACCAGTGACACTGGTTTTTGCCCATAATCAATTATTGAGTATTCTTGCAAACTGTAAGCTTTGTATTTTTTTCTAATAAATTCACTCCAATACGGTATAGATATACAGTATCTGGGAGGAGGAGAAGAAGGAAGAGGAGGAGGGGGGAGGAGGGGGGGGGGAGGAGGAGTGCACTGCGTCGAACGATGTTTAGCAGGAAACTATAGTAGAAAGCATTAAATAGACCATCAAAAATTTCGACATTTTCCCTCAAAGGACGGTAAAACCGTATGACACCGATATAAAAAACGAAAATGATAAAAAAAAAGGCAATATCCTTGTTTGAATTTTCATTTTTTTTCAGGGGTGACTAAATCGTATTCTTGCGTCCCCTTTTCTTAACCCTATATATCCGGTCCCATGAATAGAATAGGCCCGTTTTACGGTTAAATCCAACACATCTATCATCGCATGTAGCGCAGCGGTTTGGCAGTTAAAACCTGCCGGAGAGTGAGAGTATGCAGTCATTCATAAAACCGTTCATTCATGGAAAATTGTGAATGACTGATGATTCGGGGGGGGGGCGCCGATTAAGGGAGGGGGTGGCGTTCGGAGCGACTGTAGGAGTGGTCGGAGTATCGTTGCGGCGCGGCGAAGGGGGGGGGTGGTTGAGGTGAGACGAGGAGGGAGAGGTAAAGGATAAATCGCGGTGGCTAAGATTTATCAAATGGCAGAACTCAGCATGCTTTTGAGGGGGTGTTTTTGGGATGTCGCGGGGGTGGTAGAGCGCAAAAGTGCGTTTGCGTGGCATCATCCGAATGGAAAGTTACTTCGGGGGAGGATTCAGCTTACGCTTTTGGGAAGGGAGGGGCGTCGAGGAGTTGTATAATTCTGGAAAATAAACTTGAGAAGCTTGTCTTGGGCCGCGCAGCTTCCGTCAGAGAGCCAGCAGAGTTGAGAGTGAGGGTCGTTTCCCGTTTTGAGTTTCCGTACCCGACATTTAACTGCCGCATCGCGTCTTTTTAAAAACCCGCGCCTTTTCGCAGCAATCAAAAAATCTGAACGCGCAATAGTTTTTACCCGGCATTCTTTTACGTCGCTTTTGCAAAATAAAATAAAATAATAATAAAGATAAAAAAAATATATAATAAAAAAAAACAAAAATTGGACATTGGTTTATCGGATAAATTCGATTTTTTCTATTTCGACTTCCGGATATCCTCCCAATTCTTCGGCGGGAACGAAAAGTCCGCCCGAGTTGACGGACTTTCCTCGATAATTTGATTGAGAATTAAGTCGGAAAACAAAAAATATTGTGAGAATGAAATCTTACTCGATACCACTTTTTTGTTTTATTCTCTTTATCATTGCCTCAATAATTCCCGCCAACTTTGCCAGATCCATGGCATATCAGGATGACGGTAAGTTTGAAAGAAATCTCCTCCATAATTCTTTCTTCCGATATTATTTTTTTGTAAATTTTCACCCCGAATGATAGTTGTTTAAAGGTTGTTAGACTGGGTGAACAAAGGGGTGTTAGCAATTGTGAAATAAATTGTCAGAAAGGTGCATCCGTCGTTTTTGTGCCGATAGTTGGATTTTCGGACTTTTCTCGGTTTTTTGCTGGTGTGGTTTTAGAAAACCTGCATCCTGACGTTCGGATTGTCACCAATGAAAAGCTGATGACATTATTTTTCAGAATATTTCTCTGTCGGCTTTTTTTGGCTTATGTTTGTTTTATCACAAAGGTTTTGGTGGAAAATCTCCCTATGAAAGTCGAAAATTGGGGTGCTTGGTGTTTACTGTAACCTTTTTCAGCCTGACCGGTTTTTTTCTACTCGAAGCCTGGCCAGGGACCCTTTGAGAACTTAAATTTAAAATACATCCATTTTACTAACAGGTTTTCATATTTTCATGTTTTTATACAGAAGTATATACCTACTTACTCCTGCATACAAAGGAAAATGACAAAAAAACGAACCAGCGACGACTTGAATATTAAATAAAACAGAAACGGGTAAAATGCTGGAATATCTAAATTGGCGAGGATGTTTCGGCTCAAATTGCAGCCATTTTCGACTCAAAAATAATCGAAAATTAAATTAAAAAACAAAGAGCGACGGCAAATTTCGGCCCTTTTGGGAGTACTCACGGATCTTTTCGAAACATGTCTCAAATGATACCTTATGGTGACCTAATACTTCGGTGAAAATATTAGCTGGAGTTCTTGCATGGTCCCCGAGATATAGCCCCCTCCCCCCAAGTTCCCCCCAAAAATCGATTTTCTCGGATATCTCGTAGGAATTTGCACCGGTTTCCTTGAATATTGGGGTTTCGAGGGTATTTTCACGCGTACTTTTCAATTTTGGGGTCAAAAATTGTTTTGGGTCAGTTTTTGGGGGAGTCATTTTTTTCCATTTTTTGGGGAGGGATATTTTGTTGCGGAGTTATGCATTTTTTAATGAGCGAAAAACGAGTTTTTGAGGGTTCCCACGGGCGTTCTATGGAGAGGTTCAAGTCAAATAAAAAAAAATTGTATTTTTTGATTTGCGGTTCAAATTAAAATATGTTATTCCTCCTTGAATTCGGCTTAAAAAGAGCCCAAGCAGAATTCGGGGCAATTTTTCGTCGCAGAGTTATGCACTTTTTAGTAAGCGAAAGTCTAGTTTTTGAGGCTACCCACGACTTTGAGCCTCTCCACAGAACGCTCGACTTTCGCTTACTAAAACGCGCATAACTCCGCGACAAAAAATCGCCCCGCATTCTGCTTGGGCTCATTTTTACGCCAAATTTAAGGAGAAATAACATATTTCAATTTTATCCAAATAAAACATAACGGTTTTTTTTATTTGACTTGAATATCTCCATGCGTGGGTACCCTCAAAAACTCGTTTTTCGTTCACTAAAAAATGCATAACTCTGCAACAAAAAATAGCCTTGCATTCTGCTTGGGCTCATTCTACGCAGAATTTAAAGAGGAATAACATATTTCAACCCAGTCAAAATAAAAAAAAAAAAAAAAAATACCATTCTTTTTATTTCACTTCAAGTAAATTTTGAGTGGCCTAAAAATCACACAAATTACCATAACTAAGTCAAAAATTAATCAAATTGAATTTTGTTTAAATGACCTTAAAGCGCTTCACAATCCTAATCTTTTAGTGAAAACCACGTTTCAATCGGATGATTTACGCGAAAGTTATGAATTTTTGAAAGGTGCAATTTTGCAACGCTGTAACTCTCCTTCTAATTATTTTTAGAAAAACTATATTTGAAAAAAGACTGCTTATATCAAGTACTATCAAAATACAAAGTTTCTGGAAAATCCGTGGGGGGGAGGAGGCGAAAAACCCCCATTTTGAATCAAGCTCTTCGCCGCAGACCAATCGTGACTGCGAAACGGCAAACTGTGCGTGAACGCAGAAAAATGCCGTCCCCGCAATCATTCGGAGCCACACGACAAAAATCACTTATTTCTGAGCTATTAGAACAAGATATGAGTGTTGATGTATGATTTGAACATTATATTTATCGCGTTTCTTGACGAATTTGTAGGACAGCGCTCGTGAAGCACAATACGTGAATCATAAGTATATGCAGCTAAACAAGCTCACTTAGCTCACCCTTGTAAATATAGTTTGAAGATACGCGTCATCCTTATTTGATCATTATTTTACTATTTGCGCATGTACATGTAATATTATTATTTATTTATTAAATGAGAAGAAAATATGGAAATTTTACACAAACAGTAATTTTACCGTAACACAAATCTTGAGAAATTTTGAGTGATCCAGATAGAATTAAACAAAAATTATCAGCAATTAATTAATAAGATGATAGTTGGTATCATAACTTTGCAAGGCATAACATCAAACTGTAAGGGCCTTAAAATCATTTGACCATAGTATTCCAAAATACAAGGACTGCTATAACGGCAAGATAGTAATAGAAGAATGCCCAAACTTTAAAAAAGATACCTATATGCTTCTTTAACTCGTTGAAGGTTGGTCGGAAAGTTGACATAGGTCCGAATCTGGACAAAAAATCTTGATTTCTGATGCAATTGTTGTTTGTCTATTTTTTTCGTTTTTTTCCGTTTGTTTGTTTGTTTGTTTGTTTGTTTGTTTGTTTTGTTTGTTTGTTCGTTTTTTAAGAGCGAGAGGGGAAAAAAAACAAAAAAAAAACAATAAACAAAAACCAAAATACCTGTACTGGCCACCACCATCATTCCTTGTTTGTTTTACTCATATTCATCATTAATTATTCATCATTCAGTATAGAAAACGCTTTCATTTCTTGAAGTACCTATGCAATTTCACCGCACGATTGCATCGCCGACTACATACAGGGTGTCTCAGACCACCTGGCAAGCTTTTATTGTGGCCAAACTAAGGCAAATATGAAAATTCGGTAAAACACGTGTAACGTATATCGACCCCAAAGAATTCGGGGAAAATATTTTCAGCCCCCCAAAACCACCCCTTGGGGGTTATTTAGGGGGGTGGGTACCCGTATCTCGAAAAAATCAAATGGAAAGGGTATGTTTTGACACTGGAATCTAATCCGGCATAAAAAAACAAAACTTTTTTATACCTGAGTTTTTTTTCTAAAAACCACCCTTTTTCGAGTTAGGGGTGGTTTTCCAAAAAATTAGGGGTAATCTTTGATTGACCGCTGTGACCCTCCAAATCATTGGATTTGAGAAAACTAAGAAGTTTCTGAAAGGGCAGGCCAAGGGCTTTCTTTTGATGTATCACATGCCTATTTTTTGTGAAAAGGGGTACAAGGCCCCCTCACCCCAAAATTTTGGGGCTTCGGGGGGCCCTACGTAAAAATTGTCAAATGTAAAGGTATGCCTTGTGATACATCATTTGAAAGGTCTTTTAGAGACGGAAAAAATGATGCCACCAAAATTCGAAAAAACTACCCCGTTCCAAAATGGCGGCCGTTTTAAGATTTGGGGGCTCAAGGGGGGACCTTCAGAAAAATGACTCAAAATTGAGCGATACACAGCTAAAAAGGTCCTAAAGAGAGAAAAATAATGGTTCAAACCGCGAGTCAAACCGACTTTTCAATCCAAAGTTACGGCCGATTGAAATTTAGGGGTAGTTGGGTTTCCCAAAAAGGCACCCCTAAATTTCAATCGGCCGTAACTTTGGATTGAAAAGTCGGTTTGACTCGCGGTTTGAACCATTATTTTTCTCTCTTTAGGACCTTTTTAGCTGTGTATCGCTCAATTTTGAGTCATTTTTCTGAAGGTCCCCCCTTGAGCCCCCAAATCTTAAAACGGCCGCCATTTTGGAACGGGGTAGTTTTTTCGAATTTTGGTGGCATCATTTTTTCCGTCTCTAAAAGACCTTTCAAATGATGTATCACAAGGCATACCTTTACATTTGACAATTTTTACGTAGGGCCCCCCGAAGCCCCAAAATTTTGGGGTGAGGGGGCCTTGTACCCCTTTTCACAAAAAATAGGCATGTGATACATCAAAAGAAAGCCCTTGGCCTGCCCTTTCAGAAACTTCTTAGTTTTCTCAAATCCAATGATTTGGAGGGTCACAGCGGTCAATCAAAGATTACCCCTAATTTTTTGGAAAACCACCCCTAACTCGAAAAAGGGTGGTTTTTAGAAAAAAAACTCAGGTATAAAAAAGTTTTGTTTTTTTATGCCGGATTAGATTCCAGTGTCAAAACATACCCTTTCCATTTGATTTTTTCGAGATACGGGTACCCACCCCCCTAAATAACCCCCAAGGGGTGGTTTTGGGGGGCTGAAAATATTTTCCCCGAATTCTTTGGGGTCGATATACGTTACACGTGTTTTACCGAATTTTCATATTTGCCTTAGTTTGGCCACAATAAAAGCTTGCCAGGTGGTCTGAGACACCCTGTATACTTCAAATTGAAGGCGTCTATACTCAATGACGCGACCACGCGGCTACACGGGATAATAATGATCACACAGGTGAAAATAAAAAAGTGCGAAAGATGTGAGGCGAAATATATTTATGTCTCTAATTCCTCTTTCCCCTTTTTCATTCCCTCAATAGTTATGCCCCCCTCCCTCACCTTCAACAATCACGTGATCTAATGGTGATGACGATTCTTTCGGAAATCGATCCTAAAACCCATCTTGAAGCAGAAACCCGAATTTTCCAAGGGACTGTTTGCCTACAGTGGCAAAGGCCAATTTCACCTCGAGGTAAATCAGGCAGTGGAGTAAATAGCACATTCAGCCCTTCACTGCTCCCGCGGCGCTCAGCCCTCAGGAGGCAATATATTCAAGAGGGTCCAAAAATTGCCCATGTCACTGCTTTTTTTTTTTTTTTTGGCGTTAAAAATAAGGTTGAAATACTTCATACCATTTGACTAAATCGACCGTTCAATTATATGTTTACCCTATTCACTATTCTGCATTTTAATTTTTCACAGTAACATTTTAATGATGTTTAAATTATGCAAACCGACACATTTGTACTGTATCAAAATTCAACATAGTATCTACAAGCAAACGCTACACTAGCTAACTAACCCTCATTACTGCACTTTTAATGTGATTTGTAGTAAGTAAATTAGCGCTGATTGATGGCTCCTGTTTATCTCTTAATTTAATTTGTTGCAAATATTTGTTTGCCGATTGATCATTTCATTATACGCTCACTTTCTGCAAACTTTTTGGCACGAGTTACAGGGGCTATACCTAGTCTGAATGGAATGGTTGATATTATGGAGCGGGTGGGTGCCGTCGAGAGGGTGAGACAAAAGGAAAGCAGATTTGGGTGGGGGGGTGCTTAGCTTTACTTTCTACGAGAGGGGTGCAAAGTTCTTATTTACGGCACTAAACTCAAAAAACCTCTATATAATAGGAAAAAAGAAAATAAGATGTTTTGACTTGAATATATCTGCGAGTGCTAAGTACTTCTTCCCCACGAGCGACCCAACCAAAATGTAATTGCTCAAATATAATCAGCTCCCTGGAGCAGGCATATTACCCCCAATTCGTGGCTGTCACCCCTGTCACCCTCACCCCGTCATAAAGTTAATAATAAAAGCCCCCGCAGCAACTCGCACCGAAAGTGAAAAGACACTTCCAAAAGCCGCAATAAGCCTCTCTTGGCTTTGAGCATACATTGCTGCCGTTTTGCCTGTATATTCTGTGTCATTCTATATCCATTCCTCTTACAACTCACCAGTGATTCTAGCTATGTTGCAGCAAAGATTACACCAATCAGTTGAGTAAGTATAACAATAGAGGATTTTAGTAATGGCGACTGCCGTGTGATTTGGCAACGTTCCTTTTCCCCACTTAAACCCATTAGAAAGATCGAAATGCCTATTGCCTGGTCATCGCCGATAACTAAAGCGTTCGACTTTTTTGTTGAATTTAAATGGAGAAAATACATTGTTACCAAATGTCACGCCTCGCTACTGAAAATTTCCTATGGTAAAAGAACTAGGAACTAGGTAGGTCAGCGGTTCTCAAACTGGGGTCACTGAGCTACTTCTTGGGGGTCCGAGGCAGTTTATGGAGATATTGTAGAAAAGCGTAAAAACTTCGTAACGGATACTAAAAAAATGGTCTAAAAAGATAAAGGCAGGAAACTTTGTCGATAAACTTTAAAACGCTCGCATTAACAGCTATTTAATACGCGCGACTAAGTACCGTTTCCGGGACAGTCTTCCATTCGTTTTTTCCGCCGGTCTTTTAGATAACTTAAAAAAATGTCAATCCTATAAATTTTTATTCACATTCCTAGTTAATTCAATTTTCTTAACTGCTGTACTTAATTAAAGATATGCAGGCTCATCTCAGTCATTAGGTATAAGTTTTAAGAGTACAACAAGTACAGTTTGATCAGTAAAAAAAAGGCAAAAAAGAGACAAAAAAAGAAAAGGTTGCCAACTTGGGGGCTCCACGACGAGGTTCACGGATCGGACCCCAGCCTGCGGGGGTCCGCAGATGAAAAAGTTTGAGAAATAAATAGTATAAATAAACAACAAATTAAGAAAAAAGTAATTATACTTGACACAGTTCATAGTTAAACAGTTTCACCGGTACTCACTTTATACACATACAAAGTTAAACTAAGTATTATTATAGCAATACCCACCCCAACCCTTCCTCCCTAAAAGGAAAAAAAAAATACAATATTTACATTCAACATTAGACTTTTAATAAATCCTCAAATCTAACAATAAATATTAAATCGGGGCTCCAATTGCTTGACACCTATATTTGAAATCAAAGAGAGAAACAACTTAGGGGGTTTACTTAAGTTCTTATATACATATAGGTTTTTTCCTTCATAGAAACGCGCTCTTGAGCAGGCTTTCAACAGGGTTGTGGTAATGCATAATTATTAGAGAAGAGCACAAAGTCACATTGTGAGTGCACCATTCGAATATTTTAGACTGAACAGTGTTGCCATCAGATCTTATGGATTTTCTCATAAGAACACGTAGAAAAATACGCTAGATCTGGCAACACTGAGACTAAGTTCGTTGACGCACTGTGGTCTAAGATCGTCTAAAAGTGGCCGCAAATCAGACAGTAAATTTCTCATCAAGACCCACAGAGTGATAGAATTTTCATTTTAGAATTTTCTGATACTTACCAGGCTAGAGGTGGTTTCAGAAGTGTAGGCGCACCCAGACGATAATCTTTGGAATTTTTCAACATTACTTCTCTTGTTTCAAAACGAAAATTAATTTGAGTGTTGGCTTTTCATTGAGGAACACTTAAAAGTTCAAAGTCGAAGACAAGGGTTTGTTTAGTTTTGAAGAAATGAAAATTGAAAATTCACCCAAAGATTATGGTCTAGGTGCGCCTACACTTCTGAAACGAGCTCTATCAAAAACTATAAACAGAACACAGATAAATTCGGATATGTCAACAATTATAGTCCCAAAATAATTTTAATTCTTTTTTAGTTTTGGCCCCAGATCAGGGTCAAATACCCCATAGTGCGACATGTGTTGAAGGGGAAAAAATAATAATGATAATTAAAAGAACTGAGATGTGCGCGTCAACAGTATTGGTATCAGTTGAATTTGATCTAATTGACGTTGTTAATCACAGCAGCTTCGACTATTTGGCGAATGTGAACGTCCAAAATATCGTAAACCAAGCTCAAATGGCAAATGCTTTCTCGAGAAATACTAAAGCTAATTTTGAACGATTAAAAAAGAAGTATAGATTAGTTTATGTTACTTCGTGAGGCATGGTCTAATGCGCATGCGATCATCTTTTTGTCTCATGGCGTAACGTGACCATTCTACTGGCCTCAGACAGCAAGACTGCAAAATAATTAAATCTATTAGACAGTGTGAAAAAGCCATTTCTGCCATATTTTGCTAACAAAAAAACAAAAACAAAAAAACAATAATAATAAATAAAATGAAAAATAATGAATAGAAATAAATACACACTTTATACTAACTCATAAAGTGAATTCGTTCATTTTTCGCCTAAGGCCGTGTTCTGGACAAATTTGCTAAGCACCACGCATCAAATTGAAAATAATGAAGTCTTTTAGACATGATAGAAGCGGGATTCTAATGACAAAAATGTCACCGAAATTTCCGGGAATCAAGTTAGTCATTGAATATCACAGCCAGTGAATAATGAAAATAAACACTTTTTTGCTGAAATGATGAAAACAGGTTTCCTCTCGACCTAACTCTTTCCGACGACAAAAATGAACTTTATTTTCAGTAAAAAAATAATGCTTCGACTCGACCGATTCACAGAACATAACTTTTCGGTGGGATGTCTCTGACAATGTCTGTGAGCCACTCGATCCAAATCAAAATGGCCGTAAGAATTAACAATCAAAATTATTGCCAAAATTTTGGAAAATAAAAAATAAATAGGAGAGTTATTGAATATCACAGCTAATAAATAATGAAAATACATGTTTGTGTACTGAAAACAGGTTTCCTGAAATCATTCATTTTTAAATTATGGTCAAACGATTATAATGAAAATGAGCAGAATACATCTAATATTATCGTTTCAGTGTTATATGTAGAGATCGAATGGAGCTTTTAGTAGGGATCAAAACTAGAGTCATTCATGTATCTAGAGTCAGCCAAATGCGTTACCACGTGACATCGTTACTTGACTGTGATTGGCTGTTTCACTATTCTATAGCATCGATCTTCATTGCTTAGCAAGTTTTTACTTAAAGAAAATGAAACTAGACGTTGATCATGAATATTTCAATCGAATTCATTCTTTAACACATCGCATTGTTACGCAGTGGGAAAAAACGACCAATATGATTTTGACAAAAGCATCAACAACTGTTTTTCACAGAAATGAGAAAAATGTTACGTAAAACAAATCGGGTGTACTGTTATGAAATACTAATGTGATGTATCCGAATGAACCGCTACGAACGTCCGCTGCGGTACGCCACACAGAATGGAGCTGTTGCAAACTTTTGCTACAGGCTTATTAACAGTTGAATATGGGAATACCCTGTAAAAATAACCATTAGCGCAATAAAAAATCACGAAATCCACTCCTAAACTCACAAAATGCTTTTAAATGCGAGACCGTAATGGCGGTCGCTGGCCGCGGTTTTCTTAGGCAATTGTATGCTTCTTCTTCTTCTTGTGTGGTGTTGCGAGAACACCTCGTGTAGATGGCGCTGATTGAAGATAGGGAACCCAATGAAAACCGCGGCCCGCGACCGCCATTACGGTCTCGCGTTTAAAAGCATTTTGTGAGTTTAGGAGTGGATTTCGTGATTTTTTAGTGCGCTAATCGTTATTTTTACAGGGTATTACCCCATAATCAACTATTAATAAGCCTGTAGCAAAAGTTTGCAACAGCTCCATTTGTGGCAAAGTCACGTGGTTTGCTCCCGAAACAGCGGGTTGCGTGCAATTTTTGAAGGCTCTTGAAGGGAGTTTAACAAGGTCAAGATAGTTTTAGTACTAACTGGAATTTTAGTTGGTGAGTTTTTAGTAAAATACGTTCCGTAAGGATATGAGGATTCCATTCGTTGGTTGATTATCCCAATTGGTATGCTCATTTACTAACAATATTAGTCCCTTAATGTTATATGAGAATTACCACATTTTTGAGTCAAATATCCGCGGTTATAAAACTGTCGTATAGAACCATTTTTGATCGGCTCTAAAAGGCTCTCATGGAGGAGGCCCCAGGAGGCGAAATACTAATGGTAGACGGTGCTTATTGGAGAAAATAAGTCTAACTGAAGCTTAGAATGAATGTCATTTTAAGCTAAGTGACAAAAATGACATCATAAGGGTTTTTTTTTTTTTTTTTTTGCATGCTGCATGTTTAAACGCGGCATTATTTGACTCTGTAGACAACATTACCTCTTTTCCTCCTAACCACCCTAGAGACGATACGCCCCTCTTTCCTCACTTATTGGCGCAACTCTCATACAGTACATTGATAGGAACTCCTGATGCAGGCCGCTCATTTACTTTTCCGTTAAACTAATTATTTGACTGACTATGAGTCACGCTATTATTAGTCGAGGATTAAAAACCCTAACTGTTGCTACGGTAACCTTCGTTAAATGTCCGTTACTTAACAGCGACCCATAAGTATCGTTTAACGAGAAATAACCTTATCCTTGGTAACCATAATATAGTGACTGCTGAGACTTTAAAATTTTTGACCAATGGCGAGTCATAACAAACGGTTTAACGGAAAAGTAAGTAATCTACCCGCAGCTTAAACTAGTTTGACATGTTTTGTTTTTTGTTTTTACAAATTTTTGAGGTACTCTTGAATTTCGAAGAGTGACTTCCCTTTGGTCTCGACAAAGAAGAAGAGCAAGAACCAAAAATTGATGAAATTAACTAGAGCAAAGATGAAGAAAGTAATCTACCCGCAGCTTAAACTAGTTTGACATGTTTTGTTTTTTGTTTTTACAAATTTTTGAGGTACTCTTGAATTTCGAAGAGTGACTTCCCTTTGGTCTCGACAAAGAAGAAGAGCGAAAACCAAAAATTGATAAAATTAACTAGAGCAAAGATGAAGAACATGAAATAAAGTCCAATGAGACGAACGACGTGAAGGAAAGAGAGGGTGACAACGAATCCCGCCGTGGCGAAACAGAAGGTGGAGACGAGACCAGCGTGAGTCCTCGTATTGGTGGGAAAATATTCACCGATTATGAGAGATCTACTAATGGCGAATCCGCTAGTATAACTAGCTATAAAAAGTATCAACAATATATGGGGAACGTACTCGTAATCATCCCACGCGACGCCTACCTCTTCGACCATGTAATAGTAACATGCGAGTCCTCCAGCCCAAATCGAACAGAGTCCTACAGATACAACAAGCAAAGGTTTCCGTCCAACTCTATCCACAATGGAAGAGCTCAGACAGTTGAATAGAGTGCCGCTGATAACGCAAACAAGTATCGTTTGGTGGGGCGACAAAAATTTCTCAGTTTCCGGCAGCGATATCACACCGAAAGCCAGCATACTATTCGCGCCACCTAAGTTTTGGAAAAAGGATTCCACGACAAGGATGATGAAAGCTCGCTTGCAGCTGAGCAGTTCTAGATAACTGCTTTTACGCTCCATGTCTTTCTCCACCGCAGACTTGAGGGTGGCGATCTCAGTCTCGATCCGTCCTTTGTATTCATCGGTCGAGCATTTGATCGCGTGAAAATGCTTATAAGCCTTCCTGGCTGCGTCGTCCTTCCTCGAGGCGAGCAAATAGAACGGCGATTCAGTCAAAACAAAGAACTGAAGACAAAAGGTGCAGCTAGCGCAGATTAATCCGAACAAGTTGGTTTGGTGATAGTTCATCCAAATCCCCATGTTCACCATCAACACTTGGCCGATGTTAATGAAGACTAGGAACGATCCGATGAGAGCTCCGCGGATCGTGACGCTGGAAATCTCGGAGACGTAACAGGGGACCATGGTCATTCCGATCCCACCTGCGAGACCGCCGAAGAAATTGGCGGTGTAGAGGAAGATCGGCGAGGTTGCTATGACGACTAGAAGCCATGACATGACGTGTATGAGAGAGGTTGTGTACAGGATGGTTTTCCGACCGCATTTGACGACGAGGTATGAGCAAAAGAACGGTGTAAGGAGGAATCCGAGGTAGAGCAGCGATGTGATCCATGCAAGTTGGCTCTCTGACACCAGAAAACCGGCGGAGCCGGCCCTCAGCTCTGGTATGGCTATGGATGGCCACACTCGCCATAGTCCGAAATTGTATCCGGAAAGCTCAGCTGAAACAAAAGAAAAATGCGATTTGAGGAACTTTCTATTTAGAGAGATAAGAAGAAGAAAAATGTTCACTGAAAGTTGTGTACCAATCAACTGAGTCGTGAGATCCCAGATAACAATATCAGGCTTGCCAATCTGGCTTAAAATGCGTTTTTGTAAGACGTCTTTTCATTCCGTCTTAAAGACGTCTTAAATCCGTCTTATGGTCGCGGATCCAAAGACGTCTTTTAAGCTTGTCTTAAATCCGTCTTAAATGCGTCTTTAAGTCGATTTTAGAAGACACCTTGTATTCCGTCTTAAATCCGTCTTTCAAAGTGGTTTTTAAGACGTCTTTCAATCTAGTCTTACAAAGCGTCTTTAATCCGTCTTAAAGCCGTCTTCAGCCAAGATATCTAGAAGATTGATTCCAACGTTTTAAAGTCCTTAAATACTGATAATTTGCAAAAATCACAATTTTTTTTTTTACAAATTTCGAAAATTACGAAAATGTCCACAGTTCGAAAATTTGAAAATTACCAATATTTTCATAAATTTTGAAAATTACGAAAATTTTCATTAAGTTTGAAAATTACCAAGATTTGCTCAAATTTTGAAAATTACGAAAATTTTCACAAATTTTGAAAATGTTGACTATTTTCAAGCAAGCTTGGAAAGCTAGGCTTCCTCGAGACGTAACCTATAAATTTAGAGCATTGTGACCGACGCCTTTCATATGTCTTTAAGACGGATTCGTAAGACGGTTTTCAAAGTTGTCTTAAAAACGTCTTTAAGACAGGGAGTCGAACCGAACCGAACCGTGATCCGAAAACCGAACCGAACCGCTGAAAAATGTCGAACCGAACCGAACCGTGAACCTTAATTTTAAAAATGGCTTGAACCCGAACCGAACCAGAACCGAAAATGGAAACAGTGTGAACCGACAAAAAAACCGGTTCACAGACGGTTCAAAATTTGAACAGTTCCAATGGCCGAGGAGCCACGAAAGAATCCTGAGTCCTAAATTGTCTTTGTAGGATTTTGTTTGTAGGAAAAAGGATCTTTCAAAGAATCGTTTTTTAATACTTTAGAATTGACGGCAGCTGTTTCCAACGCAACGAAAAAGTAGAGCATGTATAATTTTTCTGAGAAAAAGTAAGTAAGGGGGATTCAAAAATTTTAGTAACAAAATTCAAAAATGGCCCATCCATCCTATTTTTTATTTTTTTAATATTTAATATCAAGTGATTGAAGCTAATGAAAACTGTGCAAGCTAATTTAAGAGGAAGTTACGCTGAAAATATAACGAGCTGGCCAATTTGTTTCCATCAGAATGGCTACTCTGGCGTAACTAAAAGAGGTGAAGAGTAGAAATTCGTTGCGATTAATAAATTTGAAGACGAAACAGAAAATTTGTCATTTCATATTCGTCTGAAACGGTTCATGAACCTAAAATTTGGCCGAACCGCCTTTGAACCGGTTCAAAAACCTAAATGTTTGCCGAACCGAACCGAACCCGAACCAAAATTCCGCGCGAACCCGAACCGAACCGCGAACCGAAATTCTGAAAACTGCCTGAACCCGAACCGAACCTGAACCCTTTTTTCGGCCGGTTCGACTCCCTGCTTTAAGACGGATTCGTAAGACGAATTTTGAAGTTGTCTTAAAAACGTCTTAAAGACGGATTCGTAAGACGTCTTCAAAGACGTGTTTGGGCGGAACTAGAGACGTCTTTAAGACGGATTAAAGACGGATTTAAGACAACTTTACTTGTCTTATAAGACGTCTTTAAGACGGATTGAAGACGGGTTTTGCTAACTGGGATAGAACATGATTAGTGAGCTTGTCACTGTGGCTTTAAATCATATGAATCAAAACTTTAAATATACATTTTTTAAAAACTGCATTTTTTGAAATATGATGCTGATGAATCGGAAAGGCACATAATACGTACTTCGTGCGGTAAAAAGCGCCTTCTGAATGAGAGGGTATGCAATATGCAATCCACTCGGCATGTGCTATAAATAGTGTTTGCAGATGCAGGATGCGGCCGTGAATTCAAGATTAATTCATTAATGCGATTCGCGAAATTTAGATTCAACCGCGAAGGAAAGAGTTATAATCGGAAGACGCTCAGTGCTCACATTCTCTCATGTTCCATTGCACAGATATCAGACTTCAGAGTTCGTTGGCTTTGGAGATGAGGCTTAGGAATTAAAATAGTCAAATTAGTGCACGTCAATGCATTAATTAGGTATGGCAAGACTGGAAGGACATTATATCTTCGAAGCATAAGTTATAAGAATATGAGTAAGATTCTCTAACGGTCGGGGGAGCAGGGTGTGCAATGCGGAAGGAACTAGTCAGCATAATGGAAGGCCATTGGAAAAAAGAAGGGGAAATGAAGGGAAAAGGGAGGGAAAAGCGAAGAGTATTGAGGATCGAAGAAAAAGTGAGACCAGAGGTATTAGGGGAAAAAAGAAAACGGAAAGAATACAAGGAAGAAATTGGAAAGGGTGCCTTTAAAACAAAGAAGGGCGAGTTATGACTTCATCCCCTCCAATGTTTAGTAGAAAAAAAAAACGCAGAAAAAAGACATACATGAATAAAACACAAAAATACAGAAAAAAACAAAGAAAAACACGTTGGTAGCGCTGACAAAACCTTCAATGAAAAAATGATTAGGCAAAAAACTTTAGTTGAGCCAACCACATCTTTGGTCCATCCAGCAAAATCTCTTTAGTTAGGCATATGTAACCTTTGCGGTTGATTCAACAAAAGTCTTTTGCTGGGTACTTTTCCAGTTTTCTACTGTAGGTTTTGTCAGCACTACAAAAGAGGTTTTTTCTGTTTTTTCTGTGCATCAAGCTGATTCCAAACCTTGAGATGAAACGATTCGAGACAGCGGGAATCGATCAATCCCATTGGTTTCAATGACGCAGAAGCGGCGCATGCAATCTGGAAACTTTGCATTTCGTCCATTTAAACCCATGTAAAATATCGATTCGAGGGAGTGTAGTGCAGTGTAGTGTACCTTCGATAATTTGAAATTTTTCATAACTTTTTAAATGGACGTAATGCATCGTTGCCATGTTTTTATATTCCAAAATGTACCTACAGTGCATGGGCACTGAGCAGTTCTGATATTTAATAATTATTAATTGCACTGAAAAAAAAAAAAAAAAAAAAAAAAAAAAAAAAAAAAAAAAAAAAAAAAAAAAGCTAAATTTAACTAATTTCTACTTAAAAGTATGGACACCACTTAAAACTGTTAGTTTGACTACTAGAATTAGTAAAATTAACTTAGTATAAATTAACTTAGTTTAACTTAGTAGTAATTAACACGGCACGGAGTTAATTTTACTAATTCAAATAGTCAAACTAACAGTTTTAAGTGGTTGAATTAGTAAAATTAACTCCGTGCCGTGTTAATTAACTACTAATTTAATTTATACTAAGTTAATTTTACTAATTCAAATAGTCAAACTAACAGTTTTAAGTGGTGTCCATACTTTTAAGTAGAAATTAGTTAAATTTAGCTTATTTTTTTCAGTGTGGTATTACATGATGTTTGATATGTTTTATGGATTTAAGTCGACAAAGTGCAACGCTGCCAGATTGCATACTAAGCTACTGAGTGGAAGGTTTTGATACTAACTTCTAACTAACGGCGACCTGATAACGTCGAGGAAAAATGAATGGGTTGCACGGACGGAACATTGTTTCTGACCTTATTGATGCAACTGTGTTATCACTGTCATACCCAAAGGTATCGTCTCATAAGTTTCATTACTCTTACTTTTATCATTAATTTGTGCATTTCTTTTTTCATGTGTTTCAGATAGTGAATTGATGTATAACTATCCAGATTTAGAAATTGAAAAATTACTGCATCCGGCACAAAAGTAAGTTCAATTCAGCCTGTTTTTTTTTTTTTTTTTTTTTTTTTTTTTTTTTTTTTTTTTTTTTTTTTACATGTATGATGACTTACATTAACTTACATGACATTTTGATTTTGCTCATTAATTTGAGTGATATGAAACCCTATCTTGCAGACTCTTTGATGAAGTCGGCTAAGGCGGGAAGTGCGGAGCCCCCCCCCCCATTTTCACTGTTGCTCTATTACTTCGTCATTATTGATCATGCATTCATGAATTTTTGTAAACATCAGTCTTTGGGACCTTGTAGGATCGAAAAAGGGTTAGCAGATGATTTAAAAGCTAAAAATACTCTTGCACAAATATTTGACAAAATCGAGAAGATGAAAATAAAGCAAATTTACAAATAAATAAATATTAGGCTGTTTTAGTGAGAGGCGGAAAATTAAAAATTGACCAATCAGTTGTGAGTTTCAAGTTTCAAGAAAGCATATAAGCCAATTTGATTCCTGGATTTTAAACTCTCCCGCTCATCATCACTAAAAAAGTGAATAGTATTTTTCTCTAAATCGTTAGTCAAATTTATAAGAGTTGATTAGGTCTGTCAGCAGTGGCGTAGCGTGCAAGTGGGCAACACTGCAATTTGTCCATTTGAACCCTTGGAAAAGATCGAACTATTGGGTGTTCGGCGAACACCTTCGCATTCGACCTTTTGCATTTATTTAAATGGACACAATACAACGTTGACAAATTGCACGCTTCGCCACTGTCCGTCGGCGTTTCGCGCGCGTCTCCCATAGCCGCGGATGGTTCAGATACGTCTTATAAAACACCCGGTATACGGATACGGAAATTCAATTCGACCCTACTGATACCATTAAACTTTTCCTATCTTGATTTCTCAAGTGACGTTACCATTTGTTTATTTTATTTGTAATTCAGCCGGGAGGGAATCAGAAAACAAAAATTGATTTCTAAACGAAATTATAAACAATAGTCTGGGGTGAGGGGGGGGGGGGGGGGTTCGGGAGACCCTCCTGATCCACTTTCGTTATGGGCTTTAAAATAAATCAAGAGCTATATGGAAAGGAAGAATTCAAATGTCGTTTCAGAATGAACGTTTCTTTTTATTCATGTTGGTGGCTAAAATTGGCGCGCTTCTCCAAAGTTGATTACACACAGGCACCCTTCAAATGAGTGAAGAGTATTAGTGATAAACGGCTTTGCCTTTTTCTCCGAAAGGGCCGATCTGTATGATAGCGTTAATGTCGGGTGCTGTTGCCAAATCTTCGCGTGAAACTTTTTTTTTTTTCTCCCCATACGGTTTTTTTACTGCAAATCCTTATTTTTTTATGGGAGAATTCTCAAGTTGGGTTTTTATTTGTAAATTGTTTGTTTCTTTCAATTTTTTTGGGAAAGAAAAATAAATTGTAACGAAAAGTTGTGAAAAACTGCAAATTTATTGTAAGTATATGGCAGTTTAATTGCAAGCATCATTTCATTTTTTTCGCAAAATGTCACATGCGTCAAAGCTACTGTATAGATAAGAGCGAGAAACAGATATAGAAGCAGGAGCGAGAGGAGACCGCAAACAACAAGAAAAGCGTTTTTGTGTGAACAAAAACGCCGTGTTAAACTCTTTATTTTATTAATTCATAATTTATTTTTGTTTGTACAGGAGAGTATTTTTTATTCATTAAATTTATGGTATATCAGGATTCCGTTATGGTCGGGTTTGCCTCATTATTGTTGGAAAAGAAAAGAAAAGATAACTTTAAGGCGTTTCCTTATCTTAAGAACATTCTTAAAAAAAGACCAAAAACTCCCTTTTAGAAAACTTTGAAACTCAACTTAATGTAATAAATGACTACTTCAGAAAAATGTTTCATCGGCGGACATTTTTTTTCCTGATACTTTTGCGTGCTATAAGATCCATTAACTTGTAAAAAGAAAGGGTTCTCGTTCGAATCATTAAGTGATGCAACAATTTTATTCCATCTGATAACACTGCTAGAAGTATGAGCGTGCAATACGCGCAACAATCACATTACTCCATTTGCTTTTTTTCGTGTTTCGGAAGAAAAAGTCTCGGAGAATTTTTTTTTTATTTATTAATAGGCAGTGTTTTTGACGGCGATGATTTCAAATCGATGTTGTCAGATTTTTTGTGAACACCCGCACATACTTTCCATTGATTCAAATAAAAAACGTGTGGTCTGAAGCTCAGCCATACATCTGGCAACACTGTATCACATTTAACACTTTTTCTTTTATTCCCGAACCTCTTTTTTTATTTCTTTTTTCTTTTGGGCTTAAATAAAGGGCGAGCCCTTCCCTTCCCATGAGAAAAAACCGGGATACTTTCGTCCCTTTTCACTCTGATGCGCTAAATTTAGACTTTTCATAATGAATTTCAATTAACTTCCCCCCCCCCCCCCCGTTAACATATCTCTCACATAATATTCCGTTGGATTGTTCAGATGGACGAGTTCTAGAGTTATGTATACAATTCCAGCGCGAGCGTAAGGTTCAAGATAATAGTGTGCCAGAGACAGGATATGTTAAAGCAAAAGTTAATTTAGGAATGGTGAAAATATATGGAGGTTTATTCTTGATGATTTGCGAATCATACAAATCCCAAAAGTTTCTATAATTGCGAACCTGTGCTCGTTAAGCTGATGTCGAGTGGTAAAATGCGACTATTCATTAAAAAGAAGCTGCTCTTAGACAATGTTGCCAGATTTGAGGTTAAAAGCTGTAAATATACTACACATTGCAGATGCTTATGGGAAATATATATGACCTAACAGAGAAGCCATTTTGTGTAGATATATTTAATGACATTTTTTTAACTCACCGATGGTTATACCGATTGACTGAAAGGTTAAACGTTTCAGTTTCATATTACTGTAATACACATAAAAAGACTCGCATCTGACATCTATTTCCAAGTGCCGAAATGACAGTTAAATCGTTAAAAATATGCTCACGGTTTTTGAAGTCAGCGATGATTCCACCGCTTGAGAAAATATTACTTATTGGTTTGATGGGAGTATTTTCGTGTTTTAAAATCATACTCTACATTCATTAATTTATGTAAGATTTTGATCATCACGTGAAATAATCGGTGATTTGAAAAATTCCACCAAATAAACAAACGCAACGGCAGCTCTGGGTCATAGAAGCGTACATCGACAAGGTTCATGCTACTATAAAAGAAATCAAAGTTAACGCGCACAACAGAACTGTCGCGGTTAGACAACTATTCCTACTCCGCTGTTTTCATTTGGCCTAACCCCGTAATTGAAGGCGCTCAACCAAACTTTGGTTTGCAAGTGTCACCAATTTGGAGTAGCTTTCGCTGTCATTTAGAGGACTTCTTGAAAAATGGAGTCCACAAACTGCATTCGTTAAATCATTATTACCTTCTAATTTTTCGATACTTATTATCCATAACAGTAAATGCTCTGGAATAGTTTCCTGCCTTTCAATGCATTGGTTCTTTTTTTTTAATTTCAGGAGAGATTGTGTGAGAAAAGGAGGAAGTTGTGCCTATAGGCCTAACGGCTGCTGTCCAGACTACGCCTGCAGATGCAATTTTTGGGGTGCCAACTGCCGCTGTCAAAGAATGGGCCTTTTTCAAAAGTGGGGTTGAATATATTATGGTGATATCGTGTTATTTTCTACATATTTTAAGTGAAATATAGGACTCTAAATGTTTTTCCTGTTTCCTTTCATTCGTTATATCCTTTCCACAAACCTCCTCCATTTCCCTCAGTAACGTTCCAAGAATTAAGGACACAAAATTATTTAACATTTACATATTCCTTACCTATCAATAGCAATTAAATGATATAACAAAATGCCGGCAATGCTGCGACATGACAGGCGTGCAATTGGCATACAGGAAGAGGACAATTGTGTTACAAAAATGAATTTTTCAATTCGACATATAACTTAACAATACCGAATGTTTTTAAACTTTCAATTTCAATACATTTTTATCCTTCAAGTCAAGTCCTGGGCATACACTTCCAAAATTCCGATTCAATCTCACTAGAATATACAGGGTGTTTCAGACCACCTGACCAGCTTATATTGTGGCCCAACTAAGGCAAATATGAAAATTCGGTGAAACACATGTAAAGTATATTGTCCCCAAAGAATCCCCCCAAACACCCTGTATAAATATAATTTCAATAAATTAGAAGTATTGAGCGCAAAAATCGTATTCAACGTGCAATTGCGACCAGTAACACTGCAAATATATATGTACAGTTAAAATTCTCTATGTGTCAGCCTCTCGTTCTTATTTTATTGGTTTAAATTTAATTTTTTTATACATCTGGGGTTTTGCTTGATGGCAACCACGCCACGCTTCCTGTCCATCTTGCTGGAAAAGTTATTACGCCGGCAGCCAAATGCATATTGCTAAATGCTTGCACTGAGAGAAATCACTTCTTTAAAAACAAGGAAACACGTTTACTTGCTACAAGTTTCCTTGCGCGAAGTAAAGTTCTGATTGCATGAAGGAGAATCTCTGTCACAACAAGGAATCTTTTACTATAGTAGCAGCAGATATTTTCCGTGGGGTTAAAGGAATTTTCTCTTAGTCAATATTTCAGTGTGTAGTTTCTTTAACCCTCCAACGACCAGGTTAGTTCAAAAGCACGCCATTCTTCCGTTTATGTAGGGAAGGTAGTTAACTGTTCGTACTCGGGGGGGGGGGGTTGGAATTGCCTATACGAAGAATTGAAGGCGCTCGACGAAGCCTTATTTTGTAAATGTTTTCATCGATAATAGCTTTTATCCGGAATGAAGACTGAAACAATATGAATAGACTGGAGAAGAAAGACGAGAATACTCGGGGTTGGCTCATAACAGGTTAACACTAACGAAATACACCTTGGATTAAAAAAACAATTCTCTCTGTGTGCCAAACCCTACGAATGGTTGCGGGCCGAAATAATGAGTTTTGGACGGAAGTTCCTGCAAAAGCTGAAGTAAAAATTGCAAATCCTCACTTCTGATTGGTTGAGACTCCGCGGTCCACAGCCTTTACGTTAAAGATCAAGGACTTTTCATTCCGAACACTTTTTGGTCCCTGTAGTCCTATACTCTTGACTCCTGTTTGAATGTCTATAGTCATATGTTTGCATATATAACACTGTGGACACTCACAATCAGAGGTGCGACTGGAATTATGTAAACACTGCAACTGTAGTGAAAGATGCACGTATCAAATATCACCTAAATCATCGGTGATCCGATGATGATGTCGCATAGGATCATTATTTCAGATTCTTGGTTATTACTCTATGTAGACATTTTCTATAACGCCATAGTTACTCATCTATTCTCTAAAAAATGATTAACAATCGATCACCAAATTTAGTTTTTTTTAAGACTCATTGCAATGGTGGATCCAGGAATTAGTCAATGACTCTTTGGCGGAAATTTAGTAATATTTTGTCATTTGATGTCCTTAGTGTTTTTGTCTCTCTCTCTCTCTCTCTCGCTCTCTCTCTCTCTCTCTCCTCTCACTCCTTTGATCGCACGTGTTGAGGAAGTGTCATTACACAACATGAAACTTTTTATCGACATCATTATTGTTTTCTTCGAGACAAAATTAACAAGTTTGAAGCAAAAACTGCGGTTTTCAACGCTATTTCAATGATTTTTCTCACCACCTTTCGATTATTTTACCATTAAATTTTTGGATAGCATATCTAACAATTTGTCAAACAATGACGATCCTACAGAAAGTAAAAAATAAATTATGATAATAAAAAATAAATAAATTAAAAAAAAAAAAAAAAAAAAATTAAAATTAAAATGCAAGAGGAAAATTAATTTTGACAAGCAACATGCTTTATAAAAATATATTTCTCCCGCTCTAAGCAAATATTAAGAAGTAAGTTGAACAAATCAAATAGGAAGGGGACAACGCATGTAGACGATATGTGTAATGCTGTGGCGAACCGTATAGTCTGGCAACGTTACATTTTAGTCATGATAGAAATAATGGGTGCACTTAGTGACAATATTCGACTATTTTTATCCCCCCCCCCCCATGAATTTAAAAGGACAAAATGCGAATAAGTTGTCAGATGCACATTGCACACTATGCCACCCAAAACGGTGTAATAATATGGAATGCCCAAATGTTAGAGAAGCCGGCTGAGAAAAATGTGCATGTGTTAAAATTATATGAGAAATAGCCAGCGCGAAGAGTAGCAACTAGCAAGAGATGATAGAAGAAACAAAGCGATTCGAAAACTTAGCAGCAAAGTCACGTAGGTACGTATCCATACAGTAACTGCTTAATTTTAAGCTTTGCCGCAATTTACAAAGTAGAGCTGCACGCCTGTTAAAATCATCAATTACGTACAAATTAGCGATGCGCTATGTCTAACTGTCAAACCTTACCCCACTCCACGCACGCCGTCAACTTGCATTCACCAACGTTGCCACATTTTGGGGTGGTTAAAGTCCGGGAATGGGTCTGTTGCAAACTTTTGCTACAACGCTATAGAGTGTTCAATCTGATGTAAAATCGCGTGAAAAGTCCATTGGTGGCATCAGAAAGTTATAAAATGCAGTATGAAACTCACGAGAGACGTTTAATGAAATCCAAGATGGCAGTAAAATATTGAGCAACCTGTATGCATGCACCATGAACATCCAATTCTGATGCCACCAATGGACTTTTCGGGCGATTTTACATACGATGAAACACTCTTTATCGTTGTAGCAAAAGTTTGCAACAGACCCATTGAATATTGATTTAAATGGGAAAGAAATGCGGTCTGAATCCGTTTGTAGATCAAACTTTCACTATGGGAAAATTCTTGCGTTGATTTTGGAGAAATACAATAAAGTAAAACTTAATGGTCTTTATTGGCATTTTTCATCATAATGAATTTGATACTAGTAAATATGTAAACCCCAGAGATTTCGCAAATACTTATTTCATGGGCCTTCTTACACTTGACGATGTCCTTTGGAAATGTGTGACCGATTTTAGAATAATATCTACTTAACCCCTCGCGGGCCAAGCCCGAGTCCATTCGTTTTTCTCCTCTAGTCTATTTCATATTGTTTCAGTCTTTATTCTCTCACAAGATCAATGGAGCCTTCAATATGTCGTATAGGCAATTCCAACCCTCCTGAGTATGAACAGTTAACTACCTCCCCTACATAAACGGAGAAGTGGGATTTCTTTTGAACTAACCTGACCCTTAAAGGGTTAATATAATATCTCAACTTCACTTCAAAATTGACTCTTATAGGATCTTGTAAAACCAACGAAACCCTTGCGTCACCGCGCACCGACAGAAATTTTGCTTCTTTATCCCGTTTTGAATGAAATATGAAGCTGATTTCATAAAAAATTAAGGTTCAACCGAATTTTGAGCGGAGAGGGACGGGGGTGCATCAATGACGTGGGTTCTAAAAGTAACTATACAATATAGAATAAAGAGCGTATAATAAGTACGAACAAGTCTAGAGGTGCGTCGTCGATGGGTCTTCTGAAGCAATACAAGCATTAGTACCCAGTAAAGTCCCTATTTGAGAACAAATAATTGTACTTTGAAAAAAAAAAAAAACAAGCAGCCAGCAGATTTTGTATCGCAGTCTAGCGATACAAAGATAACATGCAGTCAATCAGTGTAAGCTGCTTTGACTGCGTTGTTATTCTTGTAATACCGCTTTTCATTAAGTTTCAGCATATAGGGTGTCAATTAAAAAAGGAGCTAGGCCAAATATCTCGAGAACGGCTCCGGATTTTGAAAAACACTGAAACACGTGTTCAAAATGTTCAAATGCTTGAGGGGGACATCTTTATAGGGGGTTTCCGATTTCGGGGCCATCTCCAGGGGGCCCGCAGGGCGGATACCACGTCCCTAAATTCAATACTTCAAACAGGGACCCCCATATTTTATTTATTAATCGAAAAGAGGGTGAAATTATCAGACTTTTGGTGCGAATCGAAGTTCAATATCGGTTTTCGTTTTTGATACATCGAAGGTCAAAGTTCGATTTGGACTAATTTTCAAAAAATCATCAGGTACTCCTCTTTGAAGAGTCGGAATTTAAAAATCAAGGACACAAAATACTCTAATAAGTAAGCCCTTTTCAGAAAAAAATTCAATTATGACAAACATTTAGTCAAATTTTGGTTTTGAAGCTCCCAAAACTTTTAGACGTTTTTGGCCCCCAAGGAGGGCCATCTGAAAAATTCCGAGGTACAACCCCTATTGATTGATACATAAATAGAAAAGGCGTAACAAACTGAGCATTTCGGTGCAAACCGGAGTTCGATATCGTTTTTCACAATCGAGATATCGCAATCTGTAAATTGACATTCGATATCTCAAATGTAAAAACGATATCCACCCCCGTTTGCGCCGAAATGCTCAGTTTGTTACGTCTTTTCGATTGATGTATCACTCAATAGGGGCCGTAATTCGGAATTTTTCAGATGGCCCTCCTTGGGGCCCAAAAACGTCTAAAAGTTTTTTGAGCTTCAAAACCAAAATTTGAATAAATGTTTGTTATAATTGAATTTTTTTCTGAAAAGGGCTTGCTTTTCAGAGTATTTTTGTGTCCTTGAGTTGTGAATTCCGACTCTTCAAAGAGGAGTAAAGTAATGCTTCTTGAAAATGGGCCCAAATCGAACTTGGACCTTCGATATAATCGAAAACGAAAAACGGTGTCGACGTTTAACTTGTACCAATAGTCTTAAAATTTTACCCTATTTTTGATTATTAAATAAAAAAAATTGGGGCCCCATTGAAGTATTGGATTTAGGGAGGTGGTAGCCTCCTTGGGGACCCCCCAGAGAGAGACCCCAAATCGGCGTCCCCCTAAAAAGATGTCCTGCTCAAAATAATTTAACACGTGTTTCAGCGTTTTTCGGAATCCGGAGCCGTTCTCGAGATATTCGGCCTGGCTCCTTTTTTAATTGACACCCTGTATACATGGTGATCCAGAGCACCTGTACCAGGCATTTTTCTTGAGAATGGCTGATTGAAATGTTTTGAAACATGGAAGTCGCATAGGGAATCAACCCTAAATTTTTCATTTATCATATTATCGATAGCTTCCAATACTTAGCCCTTTGGGGCATTTTTGAAAGGGGAGGCTCAATCACATCTATATCTCAAGTTTTTTCAGAAAAGCTCTTTTAAAGTTATGAGAAAAGCTGGTGTCCTTGAAGTTCAGGCAATTTCCTACATTTTTGCTCACATGGACATTTACCAAAAAACCTCACTTTTTTGAGTTATGGCGGATTTTTGGAAAAAATTTGAATTGGCTTTTGTGGCCACCCTGTTGAGAATTCTTCAAATACATAACAGATTCTGATCAAATGGTTGGAACCATTTTGATTGATGTGCCACTAGTTTGGTACCTTAAAGTGAAAAAATTAGGTGTATTTCGTTAAATTAAAATTTTGGGCAGTCTATGTCTCAGACCATGGAATCGATCCGATTCTGCCATTGAAGTCCCAAAATTTTTGATTTGAAAAAATACACCTTATTTTTTCTCCTCAAGGTAACATGTTGCACATCGATCAGAAGGTTTCGATATATTTTTTCAGAATCTGTCAAGATTTGTGAGAAATTCTCAACTGGATAAGCAAAAGGGTTGATTCAAAAATCTTCCAAGTCCCTATAGCTAAAAAAAATCTGGGTTTTTTGGTAAATGTCTATGGGAGAAAAAATGTTGGCAATTGCCTCTGCTATGAGGATATGAACTTTTTTCGTACTTTCAGAAGATGCTTTTTTGCAAAAAACTTGATAAAAGTGTGTGAACTTCTCCTAATATGAACGAGGAGCTGATGAGGGCTTTTGAAAATATCAAAAATGAAAAATTTTGTGTCCATTCCGTAACCGATTTTTTTTATTCAAAACATTTCGATCAGCCGTTCTCGAGAAAAATGCCTGGTGGTATGGTTCCTCTCATCTTGAACTCTAGGCCACTGTCTCTTATTTCGTCATTTGTGAGTGTCTATATTGAAAGTTCTCTTTCATTTGGTTTTTCTCTTAAAACTCTGTGCAGTGTGCTGGTTCCTCTTATCTATAGTTATCATCGCTGCATTATGTTCTGTATAATTTCAATGGGTATGCAGAGTTAGTAAGAGTGGTGGAGTGAGAATTTATTTTCTACGTGAAACTTCTGAGAGCAAGTGCTTTTGTTCATTTTCTTTTTTAATTTCTATTAATTTCATGTCACAAATTATTTCACCAAAACTTTCAGCTAAACCTCAAGTGATTGCGGCCAAGATCTAAAATCTTTCCCCCAAACCAGCTCCATTTTACGTCACCTGCCCCAAACACTTCTTCGTGAAAACTTGCTCGTAAAAACTTTTCTTTCAAATATCTTCCTATATTTATTTCCCTACACCCGGTGGACATGTCGTTCTGATTCAACTTGCAAGTCATGTGATATCAGAGCGACCAAGTCTTAAGTTTCCTCGATTAGGTGGCTTCAGAGCTCCTTCAAATAATTTGATACTTCTCCTGATCACATTGTCTATTTTTCGTATAAAGCGCCTTCAATAATTTGATACTTCTCCTGGTAACAGATCTTCCGTATGAAGCTCCTTCAAAATATTTGATACTTCTCCTGTAAACACTTTCGTCTGAATAGCCGCATACAACCAAAAGACATGGTAGCTCTGATTCAACTTGCAAATCATCTTATATAAGAGCGACCAAGCCCTAGTAGCATCAACTCCTATTTTGTTCAAATAAAATGGCAATTTTATTTTGAAATGTTATTGATATTTCAAAGAAATTTTACTTGAATAAATCTCAGATAAATCTTAGTTAGGTTGACATTTTCTTATATTTTATTTGAATAAATGGCAATTTATTTTGAATAAATTGCAATTTTGTTTGAATAAAGTGCAGTTTTAATTAAATAAATTGCAATTTACTCCGTTAAATTGAAATTTTATTTGAATAAAAAAGTAATTTTTTTTCAAACAAACTTGAACTGTACATAGAATTTCGTACTCTTCGTGAGGTGCTTTGCTTCATGAGAGCTGTGACTGTTAGTGTAATTTCCCTGAACGTTTAACGTCACACCTACCTGCGGTTCAAGTTAATCTGCGCGTTGACTGGTTGTTGAGTTCCATCGTTGATTGTACTTTGAACTGACTTTAGCAAATTATAATAATGTATTTGAAATTAAAATTTGCAGCAAATCTGATTTCAAAGTTGAACTTCAGTCAGTTTGGACATGAAGAAGCAAATAAAAGGATGACTGACTCGTTCGTGGTTCTGAAGTTTGCACGGACCGAACGGAAGACTTTCATTTCATTGAGAAATTAAGAGTATTCTTCAATAAGAGAGCGTTTATAGTTGAATTGAAAGACTAAAGTACCCACTTAGCAGAAATAAGAAACTACTGTCATCATTATGGCAATAATGGTGCAAGAAATCAATCACAACACTGACTTAGAATTACCAGTATTAGGTTTAAGGTTAGGTACTCCGTAGAACTCTGAAGTGACCAAAATACAGTAATTCACAGACACCTTGTTATGAAAAAAAACCAACCTAACTTTCTTTAAAAGTGAAGACAACACCACGTCGTGCGATGCACGAAACGGGGTATCAATTCATTATAATGTTATGTTCTTTTACCAAGGATATAGGTGTGGACAAGAAGGCTGTAAAACGGTGCCATACTAAAATTTTGCTGTGAGGTTGATCGGAGAGCATCCATCTTGCTTCACTCATCTATTTTGCCCAAGTCAATTCGATTCATCCTAGTCAATTGAGCCACTCGAGTGAATGTTAGCATGAGATTCGAGTGAAGTTCAGTCAAAACTTCGTAACCACTTATTTATCGACTGCTTCCAAACAAGAGGGGAAAGTTACTTTATCCTACTTAAGAATCTTAGGTGGATATACCGCTAAAGTAGTCGACAATTTTATCGCAACCGATTGGACCCAAGGATTCATGATTTACTCACAACATTTTAGAAAAGCTGATTTGATTGGTCCAGGTCAAGATTTGTTTCGACTTAGGTTACATCGAGTAGAATTAGACAAATCGAGTTGGCTTTCCCCGATTAGAACTAATGTGTCCAAATTAACACCATCATTTGTACTTGGCTTCTAGGTTTCTCTCTTCAGACTTTGTAAGATTATTGACAAGATTATGACCATTTTCCCTCATGCCCAGAGCCAAAGCCTGGCATCATAAACTGTGCTGTTCAGTGTCGAACACACTTCTTGCACTTTTTCAGTGTAGCTTCAGATAGCTTCATAATGAAGCTTTTTTTCATCCTCGCAAAACTATCCGTTTGCAAGTAAAACATGTCGAATCATCTTCAGCAGTTTCAATGAAAGATGAGTCACTGTAACCATTCTATTAGAGGGGGACCATTTTGAGTATAGGGTTCTGACAAACAATGGTGCCTGTTTCCAAACCGCATCAAAGCGCATTGATAAGCGTTTCATTAGAAACGAGTTGAAACTCTGCGCAAACCAACCACTCTCCCATGCCCTCTGATGCAGTTCAGAAGCGACAGACTGTCTTGTCGGACAGTTGTTCTTAGGTAAATAAATTCCAACCAAACTCGTAGTAAGTAAAATTCACTTCACGAGTGGCTCAATCAACTTGGGCAAAAGAGATGAGTCGAGTGAAATGGATGCTCTCCGATCAACCTCAGCCCACTAGGATTTCAGTCGACATCATTTATCATTGAATGAATGCATCACACAACTTGGTGTTGGTGTTGCCATTTAAATAGTTCTGCTCTCCATGACTGTCATGCAAGCATAGGTAGAATTGGTCTGAAATGTAAAGGTCCACCCTTTGCTTTTTTTCCCCTTTCGGTAATTTTACTCTAGACCACGCTCATCGGTTAACGAAGTTATCTACTTCAGATCACTCAACTTGAGGAGATAAAAATGAGTAAATCTGTCTCAGGAAGAGAGAGTTTGCTGAGAGAGGTCAAATTACAAAATTTTTTAATAAATCACCACAAACATACCACTTTCACTCGTCGAAATGCCAAGAAAGGCAATGAGTTACGGCATTACGAGGCAATAACACGCACTGTAGAATCTGGCAAATTAAATGAAAGCTATGAAGAACTTGAGTGTTTCAATTAGTAGAAACTGAAATTAAGGCTTTGATTGACAGAAAACACGCACAGTTCATAAAGAAATTCAGATTTTAAAGTCTCTGATAGACTTCGAAAACACGCGAAAATACATTGCGGAGGGAACTTCGGTTTGTTTTCACAACACAAATCTCTAACCTTAAAATCTCCGAGGCAAAATTTCGCATGTTTACCAAAGCCTCCGAACTAGATATAGCTCGTTGGTAATCACAGACAAAATAATGAAACTACCAAATTTATTCATAACGGAGACAAATCCTTATGAAAAACTTGGGGTCAATACTCAGTCAAAACCTAACTCAAACATAATTCGAACATTTCAAACGGCGCACTATGGATCCTAATCGAGTCCTAAGTGGTCAAAAATACAAAGACATGAGATATCACAAGAATTGTCGATCCATCAAATGATATTCTCCGATAAGTATGGGACAAGCCAGGAATAAAAAACGGAGCCAAATAAAGCCCTTGAAATCAACTATAGTACCCAGCTAAAATACTAATTTTCCAACTTTGAAAGGATCGAATTTGGACCGCCAAAGATTTGATTTCTATCCATTGTGCGGCGGACCGAAGAATATCGCAAATTCGATATGGCGCGCGATTCGTTTAGTGACTGCTTAAAGGATAGGGAGACTTTTCGCGTTGCCGCTCCGCAATATATCGAACGAAAGGAATCCACCGAAAAGCAGTACGCGATCATTACGCGCGGAAATCTGACAACGCACGTTTGCGACCAAGCCGAAAATTGTCGATTTTTATGCAGGAAGTTTATGGCCAAAATCGATACAAAACCATAACAAAAACATGCAGTACTTACTGCATGTTAAAAAAAAAAAAAAAAAAAAAAAAAAAAAAAAAAGTATGTAGAAACATTATGGCTTTTCCATTGATGCCATATTATAATTCTATAGTTTTAGAGCTTGATCTTATTTGAAACACCAGTTTCCCCGTTTTAAAACCATGATCCATGAGTGACGACGATGCGGAGAAATAGTGTTGCCAGATTTCGGGTTAAAATACGCAAAGTTTCCACTGGTTCAAATGCGCACTAGACATGGCTTGAAGCTAGCCGTAGACCTAGCTAGAAACACAGGAACTAACCGTGTTTTGAAGTTCAAGCAGCTCGCGGCAAATAATCTCACTCGAGAAGAACATCTTTGCACCAGTGCAGGAAAAAAGTGAATTGTTTCTCGTTGCGAGAATCGTAGGTACCTACTTCCGAAAAGAATCGCTAATTTTCTTTGGTTTTAATTTTGCGTATGATTTTGGATTCAATTTTATTAGGCGTGATAGATATGAGCACAATGGAACTGAATAGACGGCGATTTTTAACCGGCGCGTTGCGACGCACAATTTTGACAGACAAAGGCTATCCATTTTTCTCCTAAATTCTTTTCATTTACTGACTAATTCTAGACCGGCGAGTCTGTTAAATCGTTGATGCCGATGTTATCCTTTTTCCTCTCAATTCAGAGCTACCGTTTTGCGTATCATTATAATGGCATTTTTCAATTCACCGATGATTCCACCGGATGAGAAAAGATTACACAACTCAATTCAGTGTATGACTGTAATACACGAAAATACTCGCATTTGTAAACTTTACAGAGGCGGTGGAATCGTAACTAAACGGCGATTGCACCGATTGAGAAAAGATTACAGATCAGAGTATTTTCGTGCAGTACATCGCAGTCTTGCGCTGAACTGAACTATGTAATCTTTTCTCAACCGATTGAATAACCGATGAATTAAAAAATGTCATTCATTATATACGCAAAACGGCAGGGGCAGCTCTGCCTCTCATATAGGAAATCATTTCATTTTCATTCGTCGTTAATTTTGCCTAATTGGTTTTCAGTACCAATTTTTTAACCATTCGGTAATGCTGTGGTTTTGCTACCTTAAACTTAAGTAAAATAATCGATCTTTCACTAAGCTTATATAGTATCTAGAAAAATCGATTATTTTACACGGGTTTAAATGGAAATAAACCACTGTTGCCAGAAGCCATTTTGCACGTCTCGTTACTACTGTAGTATGAACACCCTAAAATTCGACCTTTCGTATCTAAGATGGTGCAAACGAACAAATTGTGATGGACGGAGCCAAATTGCTTGCTTTTCTAATCGATCCATTAAGGAAAATAGTCCATCCAAACTCGCAATTTGAGCAAATAAAATACCCGGAAACTTCTATAAATTAATGAGAAACGAATTTTAAAATAAAAATCACCATTATTTAATGGTTTTTGTTAATTTTGTTGCATTTTGAACATCCATGAAGGTAATTGGTCGAATTTAATGGTGTTCACTGAGCACCTAATTGTTCAATATATAAGTACGAAGGGTTTTAATGGGTAGAATGCGTCGTTGCCAAATTTCACGACTCCCTACTGGAGCCCATATTAACAACACACTAAATATAATGACATAAAAATGACGAAATATTACAGTCTTTTTACGTTATGACCTACTCTAATTTTGATTGACAATAATCAAGGAAAAATGCTAATTTCATCAGAAAAAGGCTAATAGGGTAATTCACCTACATAACTCAAGCGTTTTGAAAAAATTAATTGTTGAAGTCAGAACCAAAATAGCTGATAAAAAGCACTTTCAAAGGACAATCAAGATGTTACTTAATGTCACCTAGAGTTGCCATACCAGCCGTTTCGACTGAGCATTTGATATAAAATTTTATTTATTAAATGATATCCACCATGTAGACCACTTTTTGCTCCAAGCCATATGTATCACATTAAATGCAAAAATGCTGATGACTGGCAAATATACATTTTTATTCGAACTTCATCGATTTGGTTTATCAAAAGTTGCGAGGAGATCTACGCATTTGTCTGGAATACCCGCATGGGTCTCATTTTTCTAAGAATTTATCAATTAAGCTTGAATTAATGTGTCATATTGCTGTAGAAAAAGTGCGCATAAGACCCATTCAATTTTTAAAATGAGACCAGTGTCTAACAGTGATTTTACTCCATTTAAGTCTTAAAAAGCGATTATTTGACATATATTAGAAACGCCTCGCACTGAATGAGATCCACACGCAACCGATCCACCTGCAAACTTTAAGCTAAAATTCTTTTCATAGACATATAATTTTGGTATAGGAATTATGGTTTTTCGGAAACTATGGTTATATGGTAAAAATTCAAATGAAAAGTGAAATTATACTGCTTCCGCGAGAAAAATACTTTTAACATTGAAAATTGATGCCAATCAAATTGTTGTAATCAAACTTAGATTTTCTACCTATTATCCTCAGCGATAAGAGAACTAAATTATATTCTTCTTCCTAACGCAGTGCCCTCGCCAAAATGCAAAATTTTACTAATTTTATTTTTCTGGAAAGGACCAATCAATGGTCTATAATAATCATTTGTAGAATTAGTCATTTGCGTGGACAACAATCTATTGATAAATGTTTCATCGATACAAATAATGGGGCTCTTGCAAACTTTTGCTACAGCTGGGGATTGAAGAGTTTGATTCTTGCATAAAAACCTGTAAAAATGAAGATGAGTACACTAAAAAATCATGAAATTCACTCTCAGAATCGGGCTTAATGGCGGAGAGACGCAGGTATCATGGGAGATTCCCATCTAAATTGAGACATATCTCTGTGTGTCCGTAGAGAAAGTGACAAAATATAGACAGGAATCTCCCATGATACCTGCGTTGAACCGCCATTACGATCTTGCCGTTATACACGGAAAAAAACTACGGTGAAAATAACCATACGGATACCTGATTTTAGCACCTGCTAGATGTTATGGTAATGTTAACCAGAAGTATATTCTGTTTTGACTAGGCACTAGGTGATGTTACTTGATTGCATGCCGAATTTACTCAAAGTATCGAGAAATGTACCATACTTCTGGTCAAGTTTACCATAACATGTAGCAGGTGCCAAAATCAGGTATCCGTGTGGTTATTTTCACTAATCTTTTTTTTCCGTGTAGCAGTTATGTGAGTTTATTCTGAATTTTAGACTTTCTTAGCGTAATTTCCGTGATTACTGCTGGTCGTTACATCAGATTGGAATGTTCATTTTCTTTTAGCAAAAGTTTGCAAGAGCCCCATTGACTGAAAATATTTAAGAAAACAATAGTTGCTCTGAATGAGGAGAATATTCAAGGAATTGTCTGCATCTTGCGTTTTAATGTGGGTATCCAAGGCTCATATATTATTATCTACTTAGGTAGAGGATAAAGCGCCTTTAATAAACTTGATAGTTTGTTTCAAAAGTGTTGATGGACCCCAGCCGATAATATTTGGCGTATTTTCAATTTTTATTCCTTCAAATCAAAACAAAACTTATCTAATGAGTTTCGAGTTTCACTCTTTGAATTTTAAAGTGTTCTTTAGTAAAATAACAAATCTCAAGTTCATTTTATTCATTTCCATCATGCAATTGTACTATAGGCGAATTAAATATTGTCGCGAGATTTCCACAAGCTAAGTTTTGCCTTCAAGGTTCTAGTTCGGCCTCTCTTCATACTCCTCGTACCTTGTAGGTGAGGGGCCAGTGCGGCTGGGGCGGGAAAGCCGTTGCAGATCAGTCCCACACTCACACCCATATCTGAAAGTGAGTGAAAATCTCGCGACAATCTTTAATTCGTCGATAGTACTCATCGGAGACTCTTAAAGATGGTTACCATGGCAACAGTCACGTTTTACAATTTTCGACCAATAGCATCACTCGTAGACAGTTTTAACGATCGGTTTAACGATAAAGTAAATGATCGGCCCGCTGGAATCACCCTAAATGTAAAACAAAACCGACAAATTTTGTAAAAGTAGTAGCAGAGACCAGTGAACGAGCGTCAGTCAGTTGACCCGACTCCAAATTTAAATGAAAATGAACCGATGAAAGCGAGAACGGAGCGGCGAGTGTCCTGTCCGTTGCCATGCGGGATTCGCGAACAAATTTAGAAGTCCGAAATGAAGCAAAGCTTTGCAAATAATGGGACGATTGTTGACCGTCTCCATAAAACACAAAACAAAACAAAACAAAACGGTAAGGTAAGTGAATTTTTGAGGTTGTTTCTCCTTCTTTCTATAACAAATGTACGGGTATTTGCATGCTCACCTTGAACCTCCACAGAACTCAATAAACTTTGCATTGTACTTTGAGCGAAACCAAAACAAACAAAGGACCCACAAGGATAAACATAAGAAAAACTCGGTATTTGAAGTGATTATGTGACACATAGGGTTAATGATTTATTTAGTGTACAGCACATTGGATGTTTTACTGAACGTGAATCTTCCCTGATAAGCGAATTGGTATTTTTTAATCCTTTACTTTTAGTAGACTCGGAAAACTTTATTCCAGAGTGATATTATTTATGTTCTCATGCCTTTTGCGATCTGTTCCGAAAATACTATTTTATGTCTACTTTTCTTAAATTAATTTCCATTTTATTTATTTATTACAGCAATGATTCCCAACATTTATGACTTATAATTGTCCTTGGGGGAAGATTGGGGGGGGGGGGGTTGCTGGAACTAGTTATAAGGTTAGGGTAAAACCAAGGGTTGTGCATTTTACCATACCATCCGAAAGACGTGTACCCGTTGCGCGAGGTGATGGTATGCATTTTTTTTATTGATTTTTAAAGTGGTTTATGGGCATTAATCCTTTATTGGGTCTACATCCATCGTTGATTTCATTTGTTCATCGAGTTAGGGGGGGGGGGTGGATATTCGTGCCTTTCCGAAGTGGAAAGATCTGAATGTGAGACCATCAGATCTTTTCACCCCGGCCGGGATTTGAACCCAGGACCTTCGGGTTCGTAGCCAGGGCCGCTGACCACCAGACCACGGAGGCCTTTGTTTCGTCGGTGTGAATTTGAGGTATAAAGACGAGGGGTCAAGTTACACTCACATTGGAATGAACTTGGCCAAAAAGTATACGTTACTTTTATTACTCAAATGAAATCATGAAAAAGTAGATATGATTTTCACTTAATTCTTTTCTGATTTCTACGGCTAAATATTCACGACTCATGTGATTGAAATAGGTATTGACTTGCGAACTGTCACAGAGCGATTTGCATACTCTAATTCCTCCTTTCTAACAGGTTGGTCGAATTTGATTACCTCGACCAAACAAAAAAGAAAAAAAAGGTTGTCGATTCTTGATTTTTCGGCCTCTATTTATGTACTTTTTTGATCCACTAGCCGCCCATGCTCAGGTGTATCTTCATAGATCAAGAAAGAAAGTTAGTCACACTGGACCTATTGTCCTTTATCCGTATATTCATTTTGATTTTCGTGGCAATCCTCATTTTTTAGAGCTATTTTCATAAAAAAAATGACAAAAAGAGTATGAGAGCGAGAGAGAAAGAAAGGGTTTGAAAAGACAAATTCACCTAGTATAATGTTTGACCGCGACTTATCAACATTCACGGTGAAAATATTTACGACTTTTTTATGGACTGTTTTTCCAACTTAACTTCGCTCCTGTCATGGCTAAAACCTACACTTCGCTGCTATAGGAAGATGAACCACCCGTGTCAACTCTAATAAATTTATTTATCTTCAACCGTGGAAAGACCTTCACCGTTGGTTTCATTTTTACGGGTCGAAAACTTTGTTTACGTTCTATGAACACGTGTAAACAAAACATGAGTTCATTTCATTTTATCTTCCCTGGTAAAATTATTCTATATGAATTTCCATGACCAGAATTCCGTGGGCATTATTTCCGTGGGTTATTATTATTTTTCCATGAAATTACATGGAAAATCTTGAAGAATCTCGTGCGATCGACCCACGGAATCACATAGCATTTTATGGAAAAATAATGATTTGCCCACGGAAATAATGCTCACGGAATTTTGGTCATGGAAATTCATGGAACACTTTTACCTGGGTTTGAATGCGATTATTATGAATTATTTGTTTATTAATTTATTTACCTACGTATTTCTGGTTTCTTTTTGTTTTTGTTTTTGTTTTTTTTTATGAGAAATTTTTCTCGATGTATCTCTGAGACTCCATGAATATTATTTTGTTTGAGAATAATCATATTTTTCATGTAATTTTTTAGGGTGGAAGAGAGTTATGATGGAGTGAAGTTAGACGAAAGAAGAGAGAAGGAGAGCGATATTGATCGAAACAAATAAGATAGTAAAAAATTCTGGAGTTAAGAAGAGGTACAAAAGTGCTCGGCTCTCTGGATGCGGACATTTTTGATTACAGGGCATTCAAACTTGAAGAGATAATAAAGACACAGAGCAAACCAGAAACAACCAGAAAAATTGAAAAAAAAAAAATCAGAAAAACACGTGAGAAATACAAAATGCTTTTTTGTGCTTTTTTTTCATCACAATACTGTGGTAACTTATCAAACCCTAACTGCCCACTTCCTGTAATCTTCTGTCTTTGTAATCTTACTTAAAATTAACCTAAAAAAGTAGGACGTGAAAATGTAGCAATGACGCGTATAGAGACGCACCTGATAATAGTTACTGATAATAAACAAAAAAAACTTGGACGTGGAAATCAGACACTATTTTTTGCAAATTATTATCAGGTAAACTTGGAAATATGTTGTTTAAGGATGAGTTTGGAATAATATAAAAAATTAAGAACGTCAATGCAGGTGGGAGGAAACAGGATGATATATGCACCACGTTTCAAAAAATGTTTGGGATGACGGCCGTCGGACTATCTTTATTCTTTACGGACCAAATAATGTTACGTCCTCACGGTCCCGCCGCACGCATGATGATCGATGAGCACTATAACGGGGGGTATAAACCACACGTAACCATACCTATAAGTACGCACCAGCCAACGTCTTTCGGAGGACCGTCAACTGTCAAGCCGTAACATAATTTGGTCCTGGGCAATGAGCTATAACTTTAGAGTGGCAGCGGGCTGGTCCACCTTGTGCCACACAGGGAAGAAGGAATCCCGAGAAAAAGCGGAATTTGGACGGCAGATTCCAAGGTTTGAGGTTAAATTTTGAAGGCCGTTTCCGGCAATGCCCGAGTTTGTTTACGAAACGACCGGAAACAACCTACGAAACTTAACCTCAAGATCGATTTTTAAGGCAAGATGGCGGCGCCCTAGGTGACAACAATGAACCAGCGGAACGTTCCTTGATGTGCCGCTCTAAAGTTATAGCTCATTGGTCCTGGGTCTAGAGACAACAGAGACCACGCACTATACCTATCTCGCCCATGCGCCATGGTGGCAACTTTTTTTTTTTTTTCGGGGTCGCAATAAAGCAACGTCCAATGGCGCCTATGTGGACTGTCGAGCAAAGATGTTGAGGTCAGTGGCCAATCAGAACGAAGCATCAATGTTTTGGTCGTTGGTCAAAAATTCATTTATAGGAGCCGTCACATGCGTTTTTCCCCCTTATTATTTTTTTGAGTCCTCGAAAATAAAATCGTCGGCCGCTCGATTGGCTAGTGCGTGGTCTTTGTTGTCTCTGCGTATGGGTTGAATCTAGACCAATCAGAGGTTAGGATTTGCACTTGAGGTTGAGAACAATGACCGTCCGTGCCGAATATTTATTGAGTCCAGAAATAGGTGAAGCGTGAGGGGGGACTAGGAAGGCTTATGCTCCCCCCCCCCCCAACGAACAACAAAGAAAAACAAGAAATCTATGTACGATACATCTATAGTTCTAATTTATCGACTGGTGACCACAAATAAATAAAAAAAAGATAAAAAAAAAAATCATCATCTTTAACTCCCCCGCAATTTTGGTGCATACGGATGCAGATTCGCATGCATCGCTTGAATTTTGTTTCTTTAACCATTTTCCCCCCTTTTTTTCTTTTATTTAAAGGAATAAAAGAGACTTCCTCGTTTTTGTATTATAATTTTGACGGTTACAGTTTTGACGTGTTGAAGAACAAATTCACTTTGATCAACTCATCAATATTTTTCCTCATCGAATCAAGTGACGCAGGCTATCGTTTTTTTTTTTATTTTTGCCATTTAAACTTCCTTATAAAATCGATTCTAAACGAAACAGGTTGTTAACTATTTAAAAAAATATTGTAAAAATGAGAGATGCAGTGAGTTCTAACACTCATAATTAAGTGTTAGAAACAGTGGCGTCGCGTGCAGTTTGGCAACACTGTATTCTACCTATTTAAACTCATGTAAAAGGTCGAATTCAGGGGGTGCACAGTGCACACGGTAAATTCGATATATTGAATGCTTTTAAATGGAGAAGGCACATTGTTGCCAGATGGCACGCGACGCCACTGGTTAGAAAAAAAAAACAAAAAACAAACGTGCACTTCAATTGGTGGACACACTTAATCGGCGACAAAGGGGCAAATTTAGTGGCACCGCAATCAAACGACAGAGAACTGTTTAATGAAAAAAATAGCTCGATTAGCAAACCATTTTCATCGCACTCCAATTATTTCGATCTCTCAATTTGATCATGAGAGATAAACTGTATATGCATATATTAGACATTATTATTCAAGCGCGATGATTTGAATAATCCATTCTTAGAAGACCACGCTGAAAACGTTTAAATGAACTAATGAAGTAAGTACAATGTACTGTTCATTGTTTTGATGAGGCACTTAAAAGGCATTGTATTGAGGAAATCGTGAGAAAAATCCAAGATTATATTCCCTCTATTTTCCGAATATCCACATTACTTCCGCAGGATGCCAACATGATAAAATATATAAGGAAATAAAATTCTTGAAACCACTTCATAGACAAGGAAACCTATACTTGTATAATCGAGCTGCAGTGGCGGCTCGTGCAATTTGGCAGCCCTGTCTTTTTGCTATTTGTCCTATGCAAAAGAATCGATATCTTGGGAGTGCAATTGCACCTCCTGAAGATCGATTGTTTAACATAGGTTTAAATGGAGAGAATACGTTGTTGCCACATTGCATGAGCCGCCGCTGCCGAGCTGTGATAGGAAGGGAAGGGGCAGAAATTGATATTTCGAAGAATGGCACCACCCGCATAGCTTTATCAGTGGCAAGGCGTGCGATTTGGCAACGTTATTTTTTCCCATTTAAACACATTAGAAAGGTCGAAATGCCTGGTCATATCACCGATGACTGAAGCGTTCGACTTTTTTGGTGAATTTAAATGGAGCAAATATATTGTCGCCAAATTTCACGCCTCGCCACTGAGCTTTATCTTTATTAGTTCCAGAGATACTAAGTGGTCCAAAGACTTTTGCACCTCCCTGTACATAAAGTCGGAAACACTCCGGCCTTGCACTTGTTCTGTCTTTACGATATTTCATTAATATTTTATAAGTATATTCAATGTACTTAACTAAGCCTACTTCCAGTAGCGTACACAGGATTTTTCTTGGGAGGTGCTCGCACTGATGAGCGTTTGACTGAAAATTGTTCCTCCCCTCCCCCTCCACCCCCAAAAATCGGACGTCTGGGGGGGCTTTAGCCCCCTTAGCCCCCCCCCCCCCCCCCCCCCTGCGTACACCACTGCCTACTTCTATGTAGTCGAAAAAGCGAGTCAACACTCTTTTGGGACTTTTACATAACCGCACTTCTATAATATATGCAGCTGAGGACGAAAATAATGACAGAAGACTCGTTACATTTTAGCTTACACCGAAAAAATAATTCCTAAATTCTAGCACAACAATGTATGAACGACAGAAAGTCTAGTACTTGAACCAGAAAATTTTGTCGTTAATACCTGAAGGCTAATTCTGCTCGTTTGGACGAGACGAGACGAGATAGCGAGAATCGACCAATCCCATTGGTTTAAATGGCGTCACGTGACAGATTTATAGTCATTCCAGCGGCGGATCGACGGGATCTGAGTCATTATGAATCCGATAAATATAAATCTATCACGTGACGCCATTTAAACCAATGGGATTGGTCGATTCTCGCTATCTCGCCTCGTCTCGTCCAAACAAGCAGAATCCAGAGGCGGACTGGGCTGGGGTGCCGGGGTGCTGCAGCACCCCGGGCCCCTCCATGTCCACTCCCCTCCCCTCCAGCGGGCCGATCCTTGAAATTCACGACTTTTGGGTAGACTGGATAAGAATGGAAAACGGTGATTGGTGGAGACGAGTCACGTGGTTGCCCAGTCTAATCAAAATACGGAATGGATTAGATAATTTATCGGGCAGTCTTGGAGTACCCGATAACTTATCTAATCCATTCCGTATTTTGATTAGACTTGGCAACCACGTGACTCGTCTCCACCAATCACCGTTTTCCATTCTTATCCAGTCTACCCAAAAGTCGTGAATTTTAAGGATCGGCCCGCAGGCCAGTATCTTTTGCGGGCCTCTTTCCCCAAATCCCGGGTCCCAGCACCCCGCCCAGTCCGCCCCTGGCAGAATCAACCTGCAGAATATGGTCATAGAACTAGAATTTCCTAAACATTTTCAAGAACTATATTTGGTACAAATACTAAAATTCTGGTAATTGTATTATCCCTTACATAAGTCACATATTGTCATGCCTCTGGTAATCTTTTTTTTTTTCAGTGTAGGTGAAGCATTATTATGCAATGGAAATGCTTACATTTCTTGAGATAAGTATTGCGAGTTGCCTACCTCCAGGAGTCGTATGACATACTTTTTGTCCCCGACTGTAAACCCGCAACGAATTAAATAATTCCAGACTTCTTAGATTTTGGCCTAGGTATGAAACCGGCAGTAGCGTAACATGCAATTTGGCAACGTCGCATTGTGTCCATTTAAACCCTTGAAAAAGATCGAACTATTGGGTGTTCGGTGAACATCTTTGCATTCGACCTTTTACATGGGTTTAAATGAACATAATTAACCGTTGCCAAATTGCACGCTACGCCACTGGAAACCGGCAATACCATGAATTGAAGCATTGCCGGTGACCTACCTTGCCAAAATTTGAGGAGTCAACTGATAATATTCTATTCGCCGACTGTAAGTACATCTCATGAGTACAGCAGGGAAAAAGCAATTACTTTCCACGATCATCACACTTCGTATACAGCGACCCTAGCGAGTCTGTTACGTACTTTTGCTACAGCAATATGGCACATTTAAACCAATCACTAAAATTCTAAAATTCACGACAGAGTGCAAGAACAACAATAAGTGATGAGTCGATTTCTAATGACACTGATTGACTATTGTTCGCAGTCTTGCATCTTTCCAGTCTATACTACCATCTATAATACTACACTCAATTGAGCGTTGTTGGCAGATTCAAGATGGCATGGCACTATCCTTAATTATCAGTCGATCATATAAACAATCACGAAAAACAGTTAGGTATTTGATTATTGTTTGCGATTTGTTGTTCTAACGAGCGCTTCCTTTAAAGTGTCACCGTAACGAATGCTTGACAAATCCAATAGGTAGTAATCCGTTCTTCAATATTGTTTCATTATTTCTTTTTTGTTTGTTTTTTTGTTTATTATTACCGATTTCCTGGGTCAAAAAATATCTACTCTAAAACACTTTTCGTAATTGCACCTTTATTTCAAACCAATATCTAATGATTGGTCAGATTTTTCATCTGAAGGTTAAAAAGAAGAGTAAAAGAAAACCGAGCCCGCTTAAAATACCCGTAAGAGATATCTATCATGACTGACTCCAAGTTATAGGACAATTTGTCAGATTTGTCTAATGCTTTAAGTCCCAAGTAATTTTGCCCTACTTTTTTCTGATCCATTTATTTAGTCCATGATTTTTTTGTCCAGAAAGTTTTGTCCAGTGGTTTTTTGGTCGTATCCATATCTTGGACTTATTGATACATTTTGTTCAATATTATGGAAAGTACAATTCAACTTTCTAAAAGAAAATAATAATTATTTGGATAGGTTTGCTCAATTTTCTCACAAAAAATTATTTTTGTATATTTTCTTAAAAAACAGTTGAAGAATTTCATGATTTCATATTTTTACTTGGTTACTGCGTTTCACTTGAAATAATAGCTTGAAATTTTCAAAACTTTGCATGATCTGTCAACCGAATGATTGAATGAAAATTACTTTTTGGACAAAAACTATTAAGGTCCACTTCTTGCTTTGGACTTATACCTATAATCTTTAAAGGACAACAATCCATATGGACGTTTTAAAAAGTTTTTGGACAAACTGTATAGAAGGTCAATAAGATTTTGGACGAAATTACTTTGGATACTAAGCATTGGACGAGCTGTCTGGAAATCCTGACCCCATGGTGTCTGCTAAAGTCACGTCCCACAAGGTCCCTCTATGGCAGTGCTCGTTGGGTTTGATCAAATCTGTTTTTTGGCGCAACGCGGCCGCTTTGCTTGTCAAAAGACCATTTTTTTTTTCCCGCCGCAACACGATGGAAAGTTGTGAATAAAGCCAGCACGGTTCAAGTGTTCGATCGGAGCGGAAAAGACCGACCCAACTACTTTAATTGAAAAGTACTACTACGCATTTACCCGTACGTATTTAAGTACGTATTTATACTTTTCTTTTATCTGAAAAGTCGGTCCACCGAACACGTTCACTTTAGAATCTACACCAGTGTGATCGGATGGTCCAAAATGGGGCTGTTGTACACTTTTGCCATAAGTGCGATTTAATACTCAATACTAGTTTTAACATTTTCTGTCATGAATTATGAAAGAAGTGTCACTGTAATCTGATACCTATACCATTAAATTGAACGAACTTTTCTCATATGGTTTCATGTGTGAGTCAATTTTTCCGAATTTCCATGAGGCCTCATGTAAAATGGTCGTCCATTATAATGGACACTGTGACGGAAAGGGTTAAAACCTTCAAAAATAACGATAGTAGCACTAAAAACTTCCGAAATCTACTCATAAACAATAAACGCTTTTATTTGCGCGAGCGTAGTGGTGGCCGAGGGCAGTGATAATAGAAGATTCCTATCTTAATTTCCTAACTCTCCATACTGACAAGGAAGATTCACAGAATAATTAGACACCAGAGTAGTGATCCACATCCGATTAATGGTACCGTGATACCTGGTGACACCGGGGTCAATAGGAAAGTCGTCTCTTATTGGTCACTTCTTGATGGAGTTACAGTATTATTAAATGGGAATCTCCTATTATTACTGCCCGAGGCTACCATTATGCTTGAGCAAATAAAAGCGTTTATTGAGTTTAGGAGTGGATTTCAGAAGTTTTTAGTGCTACCATCGTTATTTTTTGAGGTTTTTACACCAGCGGTCCGATCATTTACTTTATCGTTAAACCGATCGTTAAAACTGTCTACGAATGATGCTATTGGTCGAAAATTGTAAAACTTGGCCGTTGCTATGGTAACCATCGTTAAGAGTCTCGTTTTATAAAGGCTATTTTGGAGTAACCTTCACGGAAAAAAAAGATTAGTGATAATAACCATACGGATACCTGATTTTGGCACCTGCTAGATATTATGGTAAACTTGACCAGAAGTACGGTACATTCACCAATACTTTGAGTAAATTCGACAAGCAATCAGGTAACATCACCTAGTACTTAGTCAAAACATAGTATAATTCCGGTTAACATTACCATAACATCTAGCAGGTGCCAAAATCAGGTATCCGTATGGTTATTTTCACCACAGTTTTTTTTTCGTGTTTAAAAAACGGACACTATAACGATGGTTACCATAGCAACGGCTAAGTTTTACAATATTCGACCAATTGAATCACTCATACTCAGTCTTAACGATCGGTTTAACGATGAAGTAAATGATCGGCCCGCGATTCGACTTCCACCTTGTCCTATCACGATCTACCAACAAGGAAAATCTATAGCTTAACTTAACTTGCATGGTGACTAGGTCAAAAAAGGCTATTTATGTAATAAATAAGGATGAATGATGCACATGTATCTGCAAGATTACCTGTAAAAGCAGCGGCGATTTGATGTAAGATACCTCGTTCACAATTAATAAACATGACCACCGAAACGAGTCAACATCTGAAAAAAACTTGCGGGAGCAAGCATAGCGCGGAAAGAAAACAGTTTGGGTTTTTTCCACCCCGGATTTTTTTTGCCGCTCACTCTTCGTACAAACGGAACCGTTTCACTGGTAGTTTATGGATTCACGCGATTCGCGAAGAAAACGTCTCGACAAAAAATTTTCACCGGAGCAGAGAGAGGCAGAGAAGAGATTGAGGAGACTGCCAAGGTCCCCATTATCATTCTGCAGAAAGGAGAAGAGCTTCAGAAGAAAAGAGAGAAAAAAGAGAGAGAGAAAAAAAAAGACCGACCAAAATCCGTGGTTCTGCAAATGGACAATTATTCGGGTATTAATATTCAAATTTTTAAAGAGTTCATTTTTTTTCCTTTCTTTCTTTAACTATTCGCTACTTTTTCTCTCTCTCTCTTAAACTTTGGTGTTTCGCGTACCGGCGTACGCTCTCTTGCTCACTGAATGTCACGTTTTGCTCGTCTCAATCCAGGCACCTTCTCGGAAAAAAAGAGAAAAAAATTGAGTGAAGACGCAGCCCGTAATCAGCGCTCGTTTCGGACTTGGGCTGGAGCGATTGGGTCGCGGGTAAGCCGTGAATTTTCTTAGGAGGGGGCAGTTTGCTTCTCGGCAATCATTTGCAGCAATCTTAGCGGGCACAGTTTTACAAACTACATACTGTTGTCAATAATAGTCATGCTTCGTGAATTTCGCTAGCGCCATTGCTTTGATAGTCCTTTATTTTTGTTATAAAAGAAACAGGTGTATACAAGAAAGTGCTGGAAAATACGCTAAAAATTTTTGGTGAGGACGTTTCGGCTCAAATAGCTGCCATTTGCAACTCAAAAATTAATAAATAAAATCAAATGAATCCAAATTCAAATGTGGAAAGAGCCGCACCTCTCCTACACACTGTAAACGCAGAAACAATAATTATTTCCTGTGTTTACTGTGTGTAGGAGTGGTGGCAATCTCCGCCCATTTTTTTCTCTTTTCTTTTTTGGCGTTTAAAATGGCTGTAAGCACACTGTAAACAGAGTAATCATCATTTCCTGTGTTTACTACCTGTTGGAGAAGTGGCTCTTTCCACATTTTGAAACTATTTTTGTATTATTATTTTAGTAGCTTTTTTCTTTGAAATTTATTCCAATACCTACTCCTCAAAATTGACAAAGTTCAAGGCCTTGCCGCCGCACTTACAATTTCTGACTGGAAAACAGTTGCAAATAAGGAACCGTTTGCCAACAAACCGTCATCATTTGACGCTGTTACCGCATACCATTCAGTGGCGTAGCTTGCACTTTGGAAACGTTGTAATTGGCCTGTTTAAACCCACGAGAAGAGTCGAATGCGAGGGTGCGTTCACGGAACACCCAATAGTCCGATCATTTTCATGGGTTTAAATGGACGAACTGCAAAGTTGCCAAATTGCACGCTACGCCACTGATACCATTAAGACAAGTTTGTGAATAATGGACCCCCTATTACTCGTAGCCACAAAAATTGAAGTTTTGAAGGGATCAAAAAAATGAAGAGGGTTTATTTCATTTTCTTAATTGCTTTTCTTTTATCGATGCCTTAGGAGACTTAAGGCCAGTGGCAACGGCAAAGCGGACTAATTGACACCGTTCTGATGTACCCATTTAAACCCATGGAAAAGGTCGAATTCGAGAGTGTTCGACCTTTATCAACCACAAGTTACTCACAAGGAGAGGCTCAGAAGTCGCCGCATCCGATTTTGAAAACAATTGCACGAAAATGTAGCTAAAGTAAAACTATTAGACCCGTGTTTCTCACTTTTTGCCAATGGGCCTTCCTAAAGCGTCAGGAATTTTTTTAAAGGTGCCGAAATTCAAGTAAATATTCGGAACGCTCTCCGCTTGGGTTTTTTAAGTAAATTTCGGCAACTTTCAAAAAATTCCTGACGCTTTAGGAAGGCCCATTGGCAAAAAGTGAGAAACACGGGTCTAATAGTTTTACTTTAGCTACATTTTCGAACAATTGTTTTCAAAATCGGAGGCGGCGTCTTCTGAGCCTCCCCTTGTCAGATAAATCAAACGCTCGCCTGCTAAAATTCAGTGCACCGTTAAATATTCTTACTCCAGGGTCTTTAATTTGTCTTTGTTATAATTTAAGGCGCTCAACGCTTCATCAATTTGCTGAGGCCGACAGTTTGTAGTTACACTTCTGTCAATAATAATTTGAAGCTCTGTAAGTTGGTCTCAGTCACGAAAACGAATACTTTTACTCGGACTTGGTATTGAAGCGTTGAAGCCTTTAGAAATCTCCTTCAAAAAGTCTCTCACGGCTCTGGCGCAGGCGAGCAAAATTTACCAAAAAATAGCCCTCCATTGATTGCACCGACGATAGTACATTTTCCATTCATCATTAATCATCCATCATCGCTTGTCGATAATTCTGTTTCGTTGGCCGTACGTTTCCAGTCAGCCTCGGCTTTCAGCGTGAATACCTGCTGTAAGGGAAAGTAAAATCTGGGCACAGGCCAATTCATGAAAATTCGTCACCTCAAGTCTAGCTTTTTCCATGCTAAAGTTGAGAAAATTTAATTTGAAGGCTCTACAGTTTTCAAAAAAAAATTTGGCTTTGCAAAAAATTTGAGGCCATCGATAAAAAAAAAAAAAAAAAAAAAATTGATAATAAGAATAAAAAAAAAAACTAAACTAATGGGAAATCATGCGTCCCTCAAGATAATTTCAGTTTCCATCCAATGTCTCACCCTTCTCATCTCATTGATGAATATCGGATTTGTCTTTCTCTCTCTTCGGTCATCTGAAATAAAGTGTTAGAAAAGGATAGTAGACTACAGTGGCGGCTCGTAAAATACGATACATCGATGTCCAGTCCATTTAAAGCTATAGAAAAGTATCGACTTCTAGGGGGTTCAATTGCACCCCCTGACAATCGATACTTTTCTATAGTTTTAAATGGAGTGGACATAAATATATCGCATTTCACGAGCCGCCACTGGTAGACTATCACGTGACTTTAGCCACCGTCTCCGTCCTTTTCTAACACACGGAACAAATGGGAGAGGAGAGAGAAAAATAATTTCCTGGATCCGCTTAAGCCTTCCATGCCTCGTAGCAGTCGTAGCGTAGCCGTCGTTGAGGGAATCAAAATCGGAAGTTTGAAGATGGAGTGTGACCGCCTTCATTTCTAGATGATGCAATTACACTTGCATTGGTGTTGTGCTCGTCGGGACTACACAGGCGTTACTAAGCGCAGTTGATACTCTTTTGCTCTCTGAACTACCTGATGGCTACCAGTAGGCTAATGCTGACGACAATAGCCGGGACTTGGAAAAATAGCACAAGCAAGATCGGATCCTCAGTGTTTATCAAAGAGTGAGTTCGCTCATACTAATCATTCTCTTAATTTTGAATATCGAACTACTTATGCATTGATTTAAATACCATTGTTGGCAAGGTATATGGAGAACAGGTATGGACAACACTCTGAGCTTGGCTCCGATTGGTTGTAAAAAAAGCGACTCCGCCGCCATTTTTCTGACCGCGCGATTCAAATTTAGATTTCTTATCTTGAAAAAGAAAATGAACAACGTAATTGATGATGTTAATCGATTCTATAGTCACAAAATTAACATTTAAAGATAAAAATTACCTTTCATTGTTCAAATAAATAAAGTATTGCTTCAGATAAACTTCCCCTTCAAACCTAACCACAAACAACAATGCAAGATATACACGGTGTAAATAGGAGACAAGATGGCGGTGGAGTCGCTTTTTCCCAAGTGGCCACGCCCCCTGAGTCGAGTGTTGTCCATACCTGTTATCCATATACCTTGCATTGTTGGTACATTTCAAGTACGAATTACTAATGTGAAAGCATATCCATCGAAACATCGAGTTAACCTTTTTTATCCACTCATAGAAAGTATTTTGACTTTCAAAGGAACTATTTTTCAATTTTTTGTTTTTTGAACCGATATTATTTTGGAATAAAAGAGAGAAAGTATAGTGGAATAATTTGTTTATTTAAAGTTGCCTTAGCATCTAAGGTCATTCACACATTCAAAATGTGTACATAAATTGTTGAAAGGTAAAAGAAAGAAAGAAAGAAAGTAGTAGTAGTAATTTTGTTTTTATTTGAGAGGTGTTTTAGCTATACTTAAAGAAAGAAAGAAGTATAAGAGAAAGAGAAAAATAATAAAAAAGACCGTCCATTTTAATATTCTTTTAATTTCCTTCCAAAATATATAGGATCCTCACTACTTTGTATGGCATCAATATCCACAATGTACCTCTGCCTCTTTTAAATAAGAAGTTCTGTTCAAATAATACAAGGTAGTTTCCATGGTCAAAGGCACCAAGCAATATTCTTATTCATATCAATTTTTAAGTCCACAATGGTATACGATAAAGTGTATACTAACCAATTTCACCAGTCTTTTTGAACATTTATTATTTATTTTTCCTTTTCTCTTCTCTATACATTCCTTTTAATTTCTTCTTTTTTCATTGCTATAATCGTTGTACCTGTCAAGGGTTTTACAACTGAATCGACCCTCAAATTTCGTATAGCAAAAGTTTACAACAGCCCCATTTGCGAATCCTGTTTAATGGGTCTGTTGCATACTTTTGCTACAACAAAATAGAACCTTGATTCTTATGTAAAATTCGGCGAAAATGACAATACGCACATTAAAAACGTTCAAAATCCACTCATTAACTCAGGAAATCTCTTCAATTTCAAACAGCCCGCGCTACACTAGACACTATTTGCACCGGTATACCACTACATAGACGGAACCACCGTTTACCATAAGTAAACAACATCGTAACTACAAAATGATGGAATTCCCTTCTAAATACATGAACTATTGGCTGCATTTGCTGTCTGGTCTTTTCGGGTTATCAAAGACTAAAAAATAATATAAGAAATGTACGCATCTAAATGAAACATTCCAACGTTTGTAAGTTCTGTTCATGTTTACATAACGAGATGGTTCCATCTATGTAGTTATAAGTCGGTGATATAGTGTCTAGTGTAGCGTGGGTTGTTTGAAATGGAGGGTATTTACTGAGTTAATGAGTGGATTTTGAAAGTTTTTAATGTGCGCATCGTTATTTTTGCCGAATTTTACGTTAGAAACAATGTGTCATATTGATGTAGCAAAAGTACGCAACAGACCCATTTCACTCAAAACGGCAACCTTGGCCGTCAGCGAGGGGGGATCAAGATGGGCCGAGACTATGATCGAAAGTAGAATATTCATAAAAGTGGGAATAAACGAGGCCGATTCGATTTCGATTATCGGCTCATCGTTGTGATTATCGATGGGTTTCTTCCGATTTCGATCCGCAACTCTTACTACTCCTCCGCGTTCGCAAGCATGAGCGGAGCGAAATGTGCACCGTTGATCTACTTCCGTTCAGTGGTGCCAGACGTAGGTTTTAGTTTTTTACCCATTACATGCACGATTCTTTCCCTTTCCTTTATCAACCGAAGGATTATCAAACCTATAGCAAAAGTTTGCAAGAACTCCATTCAGGCCGACAAATCCGCCAGTCCACCGTTGAGCTTATAACCTCCGAATTCGTTCATAAGATTACTTACTTTTAAAATTACATAAAATGCTAGATGACTGTATGTCCTAAACAACCAGCCCTAGAGGGACTTCAACTCTTTCAGAACCATTTGTTCGTCAAATCACTGCTCGCCTTCTCGAATTATATGAATAGTTAAACATTCCTACTCCAGAGTTTTAATTTTGCCTATGCAGTTCATTGAAGGCACTCACAAGATTCCCCCCCCCCCCTACAAAAAACATTAATTTAAAGTCATTTCTACCGGCAGTTAGAAATTGAAGTTACATGGCCTGAACTTGGGAACGAAACAGTGGCTTAGCGTGCAATTTGGCAACGTTGAACTGTGTCCATTTAAACCCATGAAAAAGATCGAACTATTAGGCGTTCGGTGAACACCTTCGCATTCGACTTTTTACATGAGTTTAAATAGTTCAACGTTGCCAAATTGTACTTTACACCACTGGAACGAAAACGAGCATACTCGGGCGTGGTATTCAAAGGGTTAGCAATGGGAAAGGGAGATGAAATCTACTTAAAAAGCAAAATAATTCTTGGACCTAGTGATGAGACTCCCTCCATTTATGATGATAAAAGTTTTAAAATCCAACAATTTAGCACCATGAGCTCAAACAAGGAGTCGCGTGCGAGGAGCTGACGCCTTTGTTTAGTTTGTATATCGGGCAACACTGCTTTTGTTCCTGCTCAATGGTAAGAGTGGTGCGGGCGGCGGAGAGGCGCGGCGCTCTGGTTCCCTTGGGTCGAATCAGTTTCCGTAACGCGCCTCGCCGAGAGTTCGTTCGTTCGGCGCAATGAAGCTACAGCACACGGCACACGGTCGCCACGCTACTGCCATTAAATTGACATAGTTTGCGCCAATATCGATATAGGCTAACATCATGCACAGGAGAGGAGGAGCGTGTTATTCTTGGTTGCCAGGTGTGACCCAAAAAAAAAAAAAAATAAAAATAAAAATAATGATACTTGCATAGTGCTCATATTCGCATTAAGAAGGAAAAACTAGGATAGCTAAATTGAATTCATATTCGCCGAATATATGCAGTCAGATTTTACTCATGGGTGGATCCAGCAATTTGGCAACCATGGATTTATCCAATTTAAACGTATGAAAAACAATCGATTCTTGAGGTGGCCATGACCCTTTTACTAATCGATTGTTTCTCATGCATTCAAATGGAAATGATACGCAGTTGCCAGATTGCTGGATCCATCTTTGATTATACTTACCATTCGCAGGTTTCAGAAAATTTCCAACGCAAGGTTCGTTGGTAAGGGAAGAAAAGGAGAGCAAAGAAATAAGAAAAAAAGGAAAGAAAATAGAAAAATAGAGAAAAACGGGGGGGGAAAGAGGAAAATAGAGACAAAATAGGGAGAGAAAAGTGGCAAAAGCATAGAAAATGAGACAAGAGGGAGAGAGAGAGAACGGAAGAAAAATTAGAAATACCGATATGAGTATTGAAAACAAAATAATGTTATCAAAATTATATGTAGCGTTATGGTGGCCCCACAAATCCTAAAGAAATGATGATAAATGCAATATAATAACCATATTGACAATGAGTAGAGGTCATTTCGCAGAAGTGTGGGCTCACCTAGACCGACAATCTTTGGAATTTTTCAACGTTTATTTCTCTTATTACATAATAAAAATGAATGAAAATTAAGTTAAGAGTCGGCTTTTCATTAAGAACGCTTTAAAATTAATTAAAATATGAAAGTTTTCGGCAAGTTTTTTCTTTCATTTGAACGAATAAAAATTGAAAATTCGCACAAGAGTATCGTTAAGCTGCGCCTAAACTTCTAAAACGGACCCTACCTAGGAGATTATAGATCGGAGGCAGCGTTCAAAAAAGCGTGTGCCGAATGAATACTGATCAAATTGCAAAATGTTATGTCTGTGTTGGAGGGGAAGGATTGGGGGGGGGGGGGGTAGGTATGCTGATTAGGCGCACAAATCGCTATTTATCCAAGCCCCCCCCCCCCCCTCCCCAAATTTCTCTCCACAGTTTTCACCCCACACCATAACTTATTGTTAGACATTTTCACTAGTCATGTAGAAAAGGTCAACCTGAAAGTGATTAACTTGATGAGTTGATAACCAATTAATCTCGAATCCCTTGACGAAGGTAATTTGCGATTCAGATTAAATGCGATAAAAATTACAAAATATATCTACCAAGTCATTCTTCTAAACTGCTCTTCAGACAAGACGGTAAAATTTAAAATCCAAACGGAGAGTAATAATTACTTCCAGCCTTTCAAAATTTTATTAGGTCCGTTAACTTGCCCTTGACGGCCGTGAAGCTATTGGAGCTGGATAATAACTGTAAGGGGTAAATAATATTTACTACATATACAAATGAACAATAAGGCTCTTCAGGTCAATGCCTTTTCAAGTTGAAGGAATTGAAAATAATGACGACATAAAAGCGCTTGCGATTAAATCACATTGAGTAGGCGGGTCTTTGCTTTTAAACACAGAAAACGAATAAGAGTCTCACGCGCGTTAAGGAGAAGCGATGAACTGTAAAAGTTATAGTAAAAAAAATCGATCGAAATGTGAAGTCACTAATCGTTATCGTCTCGCGCTTTGTCTAACACAATGTGCTTCGGGCTTGTCGCAGGTAGGTCGAGTAGAGAGGGTAAGATGAGAAGCCGTTAAAAGAAAGGAAAAGAGAGAGAAAAGAGGGGGAAAATAACATATTTGAAAAACTTTGATGAGCCGAAATTAAAAGTAAATTGTGCGGACAAGCAGATTACAGGACTTGAAGGGTTTCCTAATTCCTCGTTTTGAAACACTTCGTGTCGTGCAATACAGCCTAATCCTCCAATAAGTGTGATCGAAGCACTTGATAATTGCGAAAGAAGCTTGTTTAAAATACGGACAAAAAAGGTTTAAAAGAATCAACGTTTGATTTGTTCATTCTGTTGTGATAGAAGGTGATTTCATAGCGATTCAAAAAACCCTTCGTCATGGATGCAGCCCTAAAAGAGAATAATGGGAAGGTTCCAATTAACGGCTTAAAAATATAAACCTTTGACCGTTTTAACTCCTTGTAGCTTTCAAACAAGAAAAGTTATTGACATGCATGTTTTATTCTATTTATTTATTTACTTTTTTTTTAAAGGGCTGACATATTAAAGAGCTTAAACTTGATGTACGTAACAATTTGACAACAAAAGCTGTAATTTTTTTATCCACTGCAACTTTGTTTGAAATATCTTTTTTTTGAGACCATCTCCAAAAAGTGGGGACCGGAGCCCCCAAAAGTCCCCTCCGTCACGGGCCATCTAAAGGTAGCGTTCTAGAATTCAACCATTTACTGCATCCGTGCAAAAAAGACTACACCATCCTGTGATGTAGTATACCTATATATATTGAAAAGTGCTCTTATTCATGATCTTTTCTGCATCGAAACAATAAAGGGATGAATTCTAGAACGCTACCAAAGGCTTACTTGACATTGATGCCTCCTAAATAGTCCTCGACTCCTCCAGCCCTATTTGCCGAGAAAGTGGTAAAGGAAAATCTCTCCCTGGGATCGTTGAGCCGAGTAATTTACCCCTGATTCTGAATCTCCAAGAGCCCTTGCCCTTTACACCTTTGTTTTTAAGAAAGAAGTGTTAGCCATTCATAAATCTTTAAAAACTTCAGTTATAAAAACGGATGCGCCCTTGTTTCTATTCCGCTGTTAAAGTCTCTAGCAAGCGAGGTTGCTATATTTTACCTATATCAAATTTCACCTCATTAAGATCTGCTCATTTTTAACGCAATGTGGCAACTATGGAGCCTTCAAATGACACATTATGCAGGCGAAGCTGCACATTGTTTTTTATACGCGTTCCGAGCACAACTGATTATTGTGATCCTGATGAAGACCAACGATAAAAGTGACAATTTTGAGCCAATTGATGTAACAAGTGATAGAGCAAATGGAAAATTGGAAATGCGTTTTTTCAGCTCCTAAGTTTCAACTATACAAGTCAAACGTATAAGCATGGAATTAATGTTAAATTAAATTATTATCATTACCTTTTTTTTTTTTTTTTTTTTTTTTTTTTTTTTTAAATTCACATATTATTTTGTTTTTTCACTTCCTCGTATGACTGAGGTCACAATGATCGAGAGAAAATTGTGTGCGATAGTCTCGGTATTATGTATTGTTCACATTCAGCAATCCCAGAGTCCAACGAATTACAGCCAGTAGCCAAATTTTCATCCGTTTATTATTATCTTTCAAAATGTTGAAATTTCATGTACCTACCCAATACCCATACTCTCTGACTCTTCGATGCTCTTAGAGCAATACCGCTCTTTAAGTCAACATTAAGAAATATCGCGACACCACCCTGGTAGCACACGTCATTTGGCAACATTGTCTAGTCTCCATTTGGACTCACTGAAAAAGTCGAACGCTTCAACGATCGCAGATGATCAGGCAGTTCGACCTTTTCCATGGGTTTAAATGGCGAAAATACACTGTTGCCAACTGATGGGTGCTACTTGGGCAGCCGGCCACAAAAAAAAGAAAAAAAAAAGAGGAACATCCAAAGTGGCAATAAAGCACCACAATCTCTATAAAAGGGAGTTCTGAATCTTTGCGTAGGGCCACAAAATTTGTCAATCCGTCACCGGACAAATCTACCTGCGAGTCAGGGATCAAATTACAGATGAACAGAGCATCGTAAAAGTGATAATAGATTGATGTTAAAATCGATGATTATGTTCATTACCCGCCCTAATGAATTACGGAGCATTGTTAATGGGGGATGGGGGGGGGAACAAAAACAAAAACATTCAATAAAATTGGAGACTCAATGAAGAAGGATAAAACCAACGGAAGAGAACGTTGAACCCGATCTTCGTCTCATCATCAGGACTCTGGAGTCACCATTCAACCAACAACAGGGCTGCCGTTTTGCTACGCATTTTCCATTTAACTCAAAGTAAAATTGTTCAATTTCTTGACAGATTAGGCAACAATGGTTAGCACCTGAGGACTGCACTTCATTCAGTATAATGAGGGTCGAGAGACCGGGGACGGGGGCGCCTTTCCTGAACTCCTGACTCAGTTCGGACATAGCTTGCAAGGGTGCGCGCGTATACGCGTGGCACCTGTCAAGACTACCACAACCCTAGGGAAAGAGGGTTCAAACTGTTGTGAAAATATAATTTATAGACAAACCTGTTCACTCAAGATTTAGGGGTGGTCCGCCACGGCGCATATCCGCTGAGTTTCGTCATTTTGTTCACGCAACCGGAATCGAGAGGCCGTAGTTTGTAGGGTGGAGGCGGGCGGAGGACGCATCGAATTTCGAAATGAGCCCGTCCCCCTCCTCTTATCGAATATTCGCCAGAAATATAGTTCTCCACGCAGTCATGGGATTATCTAGGCATGGGCCGTTTAATAGTTATAGGATGCTTAGAGTCCCTATATACTATGAGAGTTGCGCCAATGCCTTCAGAATGAAGAAGAAGAAGCGTATCAATGGAGCCCCCAAGAGGCAAAATGCATATGGCGGATGGTCATTTGCCTCTGCGCTGTTGCCGCTTTTTCGCTATCTCTAACAGGTTATACGTCCTGATTCTCGACAATAACGGTCGTCATTTGGAAGAGATAATGTTCTCCAGAATAACATTCAAGCAGAGGAAAAACTAACAAAAATTACCGCGGTCACTGTTACTTCAAATGTGTAGGTGAAAGCGAGTTCGCGAAAAGTAAACACACCCTCCGCCATTTGCATTCGCCTCTTGGAGCTTTCTTGACAGCCTAAATCTGAAGCAATGGCGCAACTCTCATAGAATATGGGGACTCAAAGGATGCTCGCCAGGCTAGGGGTATCCAGGGCTGCCGTTTTGCGTATAATCAATGCTATTTTTCTATTCACCGATGATTCCACCGGTTGAGAAAAGATTACACAGTTCAATTCTGTGTATGACTGTAATGCACGAAAATACTCTGATCTGTAATCTTTTCTTAATCGGTGAAACCTCCGTTAATTAATTAAAATATCCGCAAGTTTTTTATAGTCATCGACGACTCCGCCGATTGAGAAAAGATTACAGATGCGAGTATTTTAGTTCGTTACAATAATACAATGAACTAAACTGCGTAATCTCAACCGGTGAAATCATCGGCGAATTGAAAAATAGTATTGATTATACGCAAAACGGCAGCTCTGGGGGTATCACTGGAGAGGAGGGGGTCACCGTCACCCTCACCTCCCTAAGCTTTTGGTTTTGGGTCAAGAGGTAAACAAAAAAAAAAAATAAAAAATAAAACGATGACGTGAGATTTTAAAACGTTTGATTGAGTTTCGCCTCTTCATCGAAACACTGATGATATGTGCTAAAAATACTACCTCTAATTGGTTCCGTCCAGTGGCGGCTCGTGCAATCTGGCAACCGTGCACTTTTCCCATTTAAACGTATGCAAAAAGATCGATACTAGGTGAGGTGCTACGCCTCACCAATTAATCGATTATTTTACACAGTTTTAAATGGAGGAAATCCATTGTTGCCACATTGCACGAGCCGCCGCTGATTCCGTCCATGCTTCATTAACTAGGTTTAAAGTATTATTGAGCATTGTATTTTGTATATCCTTTGAGGTCGACAAGCTCACCCACGTTTTCAATTTTTTGTTTTGTTTATTTGACCTCTAACACCCCCCCCCCCTCCCCACCATCTCACCTCTGCTGTCACACGTTCACTCATACCTATCAATGCTTGAACAGCTTTCATCAAGTGAGCTCAAGGACCCGTCATGTGGACTTTATGGTGGACCAGCGGCGGCTCGTGCAATGTGGCAACAATGGATTTCCTCCATTTAAAACTGTGTAAAATAATCGATTACTTACTAGTATCGATCTTTTTGCATACATTTAAATGACAAAAGTTCACGGTTGCCAGATTGCACGAGCCGCCACTGCGGTGGACAATTATTAAGTAGCAAATGAAATTATTGTTTCAGCGTAGCAGGCTCCCAAATCACTGAAAACAACCAACGCAGCTAGAGAAGGCTTGCGATCCCTGATGACAACAAACCGCAAAATTTGACTCGACGGCTTCTTTTTTACTTCTTTATACCTGACAAACTTGGAAGTTGAGAAAGCATAATTGCAACGGCGCAGAGATTTTCATGGTAGTCTGTTTCCGTAGTCCCCCTCTCCCATGGCCAATGAATAACAGTCAATCTTGTCATTTGTAACTATTCAGAGGATTTCCGAAATTTTCAGTGTCTTTATTCTTGTTTTTGTTGGTTTTTACATGACAGCCGACACTCAATCAGAGCGTTTGGTTTCTAAACTTACAATAACTAAATTGCAAAGTTTCCTAGACTGAGTAGCTTTTCCATTTATATTGACAACTCTAATGCACCTAATTTAAAAACTTCTTATGTCAATAAAACTTTGCTAAAATCATAGCTTTTTTATTGAGAGAATGTTATGAAGCTGTTATCATAAGTTTTGAAAATAAACGCTTCAATGGGACAGTTGTAAGGGTCTAAAATGTTATATTTTTTATAAAGAAAATGAAAGTACTTCATGAGCTGAGAACAAAAATGCCTTTCTGTTTCTAATTAAGTTCCATTGTTCCGGAGATGAGATTTTGGCCCAAAATACATTGTTTTAACTGGGAATTCAGCGTAGTGGCGTCACTACGCACACGATTTTTTACAACTTTACATGTGCGTATCTCCAAAACTGGGACATTCAGGAAAACATTCCAAGGCACCATTGTTCTCAGCCAGTGGCGTAGCCAAGGGGGGGGGGGGGGTCCAGGAGGTCGGGACCCCCCCCCCCCCTTGACACCAACATTTATCCTAAAAAAAAGGTAATTTTTTGCGTTCTCAGACAAATTTGACCAAATTAGTATTTTTGGACCCCCCCCCCCCTGATAATTTTCGGACCTCGAACCCCCCCCCCCCCCCCACCTAGAAAAATTGCTGGCTACGCCACTGTTCTCAGCTCACCAATTATTGTCATTTTCTTTATAAAAAACACGACATTTCAGACCCTTCCAACTGCTCCATCATTCATTTGCAGTAGAGGCTTATACACACGGAAAAAAAAGATTAGTGAAAATAACCGTACGGATACCTGATTTTGGCACCTGCTAGATGTTATGGTAAACTTGACCTGAAGTATGGTACATTTACCGATACTTTGAGTAAATTCGACATGCAATCAGGTAACATCACCTAGTACCTAGTCAAAACATAGTATACTTCTGGTTAACATTACCATAACATCTAGCAGGTGCCAAAATCAGGTATCCGTATGATTATTTTCACCGTAGTTTTTTTTCCGTGCAGCTTCATTATTACTCACTTGTTAGACATGGATAGGTAAGTAAAGGGATTAAACCCCCATTTTTTTCCTTTGTTCACTTTTATTATTGTTATTCGCATCATTCATCGGGGGGAATGCAAGATATATGAAGCAAAGAACCCGTGTTCTCCATTGTTCCAACATATCGTCACTAAAAATAATTGTAAATAAATTCGAGAATCTGGCAACAGAGGTAAACAACTGCAAGAGCGTAAAAGTGAGTTTGGTAGGGTCATTAACGCAGGCTCTCTATAGTCACTGCAGTCGCATGTTGTGGAAACGTCCCGCGGCGCTGTGGCGTGGCGTGGCATGGCGTGGCGTGGCATGGCGTGGCGTGGCGTGGCGCGTCGTCGCGGCATATAGCAGGCGGAGGGGGCAGCAGCGCAAGCAGTCAGGACGCCAGGTATGAGGTATTTCGTTAGTTCATATTCATCGCCGACGCTTCACGAAAGCACACGAAGACACGCTGGCTCATCTGCACTCAGCAGCCATCAATGAGAGCCACCACATCCATTGCTATCATGACGTCATCGTATGCCCACACACGTACGCACACCAGCCGTACACTCGTATCGTTCAGTTGACCGGTCTCAACGAGCAAAGCGGGACAATGGACATCGCTAGCACATCTCCGAATTTATACTGTCTTAACCCATGTGAGCCCATGCTATTTATTTTCACTACCGTATGGCACAAATTACGAAGGAGGACTCTGAAAAAACCTAAACGGATTTTCACCGTTTAGGTTTAAGTGTTTTTTTTTTTTGTTTTTTTGTTTTGTTTTGTTTTTTTTATAACTTTCAGTATTTCAAGTAATTGAGTGCGCATATCCTACTGAATTTTTATCCTGCCGCTCTTTATTCTCATACAAAGGACATACTTTTAACATGGATTTTATGAAATTTCAAAAAAATTGACATACAAATAAAATTGTATGAGAAAAAGTAATTTTATGGAATAGAAAAGGTCTAAGATTTGTGACGCTATTTTTTCATCAAAGATAAAGCGAATTTTCGCGATCGAGTAAATTCATTTTTTTTTTCTCAACAGAATCGTTTGTCAACCTTGCATGAGAATAACGAGTAACGGTCATATTCGAGGAAACTCAATTGTTAGGTATTAGATGTTTTCGGGGCATCGATGGCAGTGGCGTAATCTTAGGGGGGGCATGACCTTTTTGCCCCTCCAATATTTGAGAAGGGGGGGCAAAGTATCATTTTGCCCCCCCCCCCCCCCAATAATTTGATGAAAAAGAGGAGGGAAAAAGAGGGAGGGAGAAAAGAAAAGATGGAAAAATACACAAAAATAAAGAAAAGAAGGAATAATTACAGGAACCGAAAAGCAAAAAATGGCAAGAATAAGTGGCTCTATTTTACCCTGAAACTGCACCTAAAGTAAATCTAAAGTGAAAATCCCTCTGTTGTCAATGAAATAAAGAAAATATACATTGAGTCTACTAACTTCTGTTCAGTCGGTTGGTTATTTTGGAAAGATTCAATATCTTAAAATATAGTCTGAGAGAACCCAAATGTTCAAATTTTTCTGGGGGAATACCCCCAGACCCCCCATTACCGGAAAGTGTCCCCCCAGATTCCCCATAGTATCGGACTATTTGCTACCCGAGGAACAGTTTCCCAAAGCCTAGAAATATCAGCTTCATCAATAAGCTGAAAGTCTACACTGGAAAGTTACCTTTTTGCCTAAAAAATGAAGAAAATAAACGTAAAATCTATTTTTAATTTGTTTAAATTTGGTGGCATTTGTATGCGATAACATTGCTTCAAATGACGTCTGAGAGAGCCTGAATTTTCAAATTTTTCCGGGGGAGGACCCCCGGACCTCCCTCTCATTGGGGGGTGTCCCTCTAGACCCCCATAGTGCATCTCCCAAAAGTTGGTTTGCCCCCCCCCCCCAATAAAAATCCCAAGTTTACGCCACTGATCGATGGCATTCATTCGATTTTGAATCACCGGTAGACGTGAATCCAAAATCGAATTGATGCCATCGATGCCCCACCAACTTAAATAGATAACCTGAAAGTTATAACCGAAGGGAATTTAGTTCTGTCGGTTAGGTTGGTATTGTTTATCATATTCGATCGCAAAATTTGCTTTTTGACGAACCAGTTTGAGCGTCAAGAGAGGCCTGTAAAGATCGATATTTTATCAATAATTGAATTAGCAAATTTTATTTTATATTTTATTTTTCGCGCTAAAGGAAAAAAAAGTTCTTGAAAAAATTGATTTTAATCAATAAAAAGTTCACCACCAATCATCAACAACAATTGCATCACTAACTAAGCCGCTTTACTTTAATTGTGCATGGGTGCTTCACTTTAGTATGTCACGCTCTCTTTGACGTTAACTGCCTTCATTTCAGAGACATAGTTCCCAGGGTTCAAAACATTTTGGTCTGCATGTCGACTGTAAATCATGCGCGAGTTGTGAATCTTCAAATCTGATTACGGGTCAGGCACCCATACATTACGTGACTGCTGACTTTACGCATATGACTCACGGTTGACAGGAGGACACTCAAAATCTCAAGATGAGAGCACACACACTATTTTTATAACAGTTGGACTTTGCGATGTTGGTACAGTCAGTGAATTAAATAACGTCAGTTGACTCGCTTTAAATTTTGGCTGAGGTAGGCCATCCGCAATACTTAAATACATTGTGATAGGTATTGCATGTTGCCTCCCTGAACACAAACTCTAATGAGTCATCAACTGACATTATTTAATTGGTTGACTGTACTTACGCATGGTTCAACCTAAGGTTTTGGTGTACCGGTGGTTGCAAGAGACGATATTTTTAAGGCAAATGACAAAGCAATGGAGGTTGATGACTCTTGGGAATTGGAGATTTAAATTGTTTTAAATTAATCTATCTTTAAATGTGTGTGTGTGTGTGTGTGTGTGTGTTTTTTTGTACAGCCGGACACGAAACAAGATGACCTAAGGTTGAGGAGGAGTAGACTCCCCGTATCGTATGTACTTAAGTGCGCAACCAGCGGATTTATCAATCACTAAACTTAATTGCGAAGTCCTGATCAGCCTAGAATTTTGAAGTTTCAAAGCTCATTTTTAGGCTGATACTTTGCGCATTTGCTGAGATTACCAAGCTACGAAAATAGAGAGGTCACAATAATAAGTGTCATTTTGAAGCCATCATGGTAATTTTTTATGGTCATTCTTCTAATCTCTTCATTCGTTTGTCTCTTATATGCTTCAACTTAAAATTGAAAAGCCTTATAAATTCATCTGAATTTGGTTTAGTATGGAAATATTTTTGACTTTCGATCAAAATAACTCTCGTTCTGGACTATGGACATCAGAATGTGATACTCTTAAGATGCGTTTTCTTCAATGATGAAGATACCAATGCACCAGACCAGTGGCGGCTCGTGAATTGCGATATCGACGTCCACTCCATTTAAAACTATAGAAAAGTATCGATTTATCGGGGATTCAATTGCACCCCCTGACGATCGATACTTTTTTATAGTTTTAAATGGAGTGGACATCGATAGATCATATTTCATGAGTCGCCACTGCTATGTACACTTAACCCTTTAACTACCAGGTTAGGAACTTAGACAGCGCTCACTCGAATTAACTGGTTAGTTAAATATTCCTACACCACGGTGCTGATTTTGCATAAGCAATAGATTTAAGGCAATCGATGAAACATTATTTTTCAAATAAGAGCAGTTATAGGAGTGGCATCATGTAAATTGTAAATAAAAAACTGAAATTTTGTGAGCCAGGTCTAGTCGCAGAAACTAATCTACTCGGGCGTGCTAGAAGGGTTAATCGTGAACGGTAGATTTTTATTTTTTTTATTGATTTAAATAAGAGAACAAGAAAAAGTTCATGCAAGCTCCATCATTCACAGACATTGTTCACACCTCTCCTTCCTCCATTACCTATTAGACAAATGGAGATAATAACCATAAATAATTATAGACACCTTTATTTTATCCTTTATTATTTTACACATTCGGGAAAATGAGAGAGATAGAAGCTATGTTGATGGTTGCCCCGATGTGATATCTCCATTGATCGTTGACTAAACCTCTTTACGCGTTCGATATACTTTTGTTTCGATTTTCTCCCTCTCCCCCGTCTCTTCACCCTCTCTCTCTCTCTCTCTCTCCGTCTCTTCGCCCTCTCTCTCTCCGTCTCTTCACCCTCTCTCTCTCTCTCTCTCTCCGTCTCTTCGCCCTCTCTCTCTCTCTCTCCGTCTCTTCACCCTCTCTCTCCCTCCGTCTCTTCACCCTCTCTCTCTCTCCCCCGAAATTATAATGCAAGTTTGGAGCAGTTAAAGTTTACTGATATTACTCTGAGCGGGCAATCCTAGAAGTTTAAGACTAATGAGAAAGACTCCTGTTTCCACGCCACTCTAACGTAAAAAGAAAACAAAAGCAGAGAGGCGCGTTCGAGAATAGAGGCTTTAATTGATGAACAAATCGCTAAGGTGAGCCGCCGCCGCTCCGCGCCGTAGAAATTAAATGCTTGCGAGGCAAATAGCGGCTGTTCACGGTGCTTTGGCTGTTCTGTATAGAAGTGCTCCAAAGCCAGTCAAGTCTGTCGCTCTGTGAAAAGAAGTCGAAGTTTCGACCCAGAACGAACGGCACGGCTGCTCGTACAAATATGCATAAGTTGGTACTACTACCAGCGAGGAGACCAAGCTTGTCATAATGTGGCAGGCAGTGGCTCTCCCCCCTCCAGGATAGATAGTCTCGATAGCTCCCCACCTGTTTTAACCCCCTCCTTACCTCATTCCGCGGCCATCTCACTCTCGCAAGGTGATTTAGTTACCAGTCCAGTCTGTTGTTCGACTAAACTTATTCCATGTTTTCTTTAATCGGAATTTCGTATTTCATTTTCTGATGTTTTCTCTCTTTGGATAGCCCGTTCGAATCGTGTTTCCGTGCCAAAGAATTGTTACGCTTGTGTCTGTTTTTATCATTAATTGTTAATTGATAATTTTTTACACTTTGTAAATATTTCTACTGTACACGTTCAAATTTACGCCTTTGTTTTCACGTGTGAGTGATTGTGTTTACCTGTAAAGTTAAGTGTTACTGCGCAGTGCATGGCGCAATGAATGTGAAACGTTATCATTGGTTGGCTGTTCTCGGGTTGTCGCTCTGGAATGGGGATTTTATAAAACCGCTCTATTTTAAATCTTGGAACATCTGATTTCGAAAATAACCTCCAGAGCTGCCAGCGACAATTTTAATATAGGTAGGTACCAACCCGAATGGACTTGTTTATTAGATACTTTAACCGGCTCTGGCTGTGTTTGTCGAAATTATATTTATTGCATCAACGTTGAAACTTAAAACAACTGATGCTAGAAAGAATTGGGCTTAATTAGTTGCTCCAAATAATTTTTTGACACAAATGTTATAATCAGGATCACAAAATACTAGTTTCTCAAACTGTTCAAATGAAGTGGAAAGTCTCTTTTTTTCTCTTCGAAAAGAGGTACTTAAAAAAAAAAAAAAAAAAAAATTACTTACATCCTGTTTCTGGGCAGTGGTATTTTTTTTTTTTTTTTTAAATTGCGGCCACTCAATTAGTCTAATTAGACTTTCTAAAATAAGTTTTTAATTTTTACTTCCAAGTGAATTGAGAAACCAACAGGTACAACCACGTAACTCATCGATAGTTTGGATTACATCTAAATAATTTTCTGGTCACTTACCTAAATCTTTGTCGTGATCTCATACAGATCTTTTCTTGCAATGCTTCTCTAGTGGTGATGTAATTTCTCTATGGAACATCCTCAAAATCTGAAGCTTCTGGATACGAAAAGAAAGGAGGAGAAATGAAGCGATTACATTGCCGAAATACTGAGAATCAAGTAAACATAAAAATTGCAAACATAAATTACAGTTCGTCAATGAAGACATTCTCTGTTTATCGTTAGTAACATATACCTTAGTGATTTTTGTCGTCGCAGCTCTATTCACGTAATGTGTGCGATCATAGTCACCAAATTATATTTTGCAAGAAACATGAACAAATGATAAAATACAAAAGCACCGCGCCAATAACTTGATACTTGCATAAAGAGCCATACTTAGACGATGCGTCTACTTCAGTCTTGCTTCAGTTGAAGAAATTTACTTAATTTTAATTTGACTTATAACGTTACACTTACTTTTTATATAACCGCCGGTAATTTTTTTTAACTGACACCTACGGTAGTAAAATTACACTATACCAGTTCACAAGTTCAAATTGCCAAAACGCACCTACATCTTGAGGTGGAGTGGTGGATTTTTTAGCTGCTCAGCGATTATGAACGCAAGTTTGTTCAACGGGAAGTTCACGGGAGATTTCACAAGTACCTTTGCCTTTACTTCGTTCTCAAGTTTGATTAAAAAGTTATTATAGACTATAGAGTTGACAGCCTCAACTGATAAGCTTCTGTCTCAGCTCAAAGCCCATAAATTCAGAATAATCTCAGACTTGAGTCAAGTACTCAGATGGAGTTCTGTTTGAATCCTACCCGGTAACATGCACCCACAAAAGTACCTCTGCAACTACTCAGTTGGAAGCACTGAAGTTTACTGATCGAGCTGAAAGCCCCGATAAGAATAGTCTCAGACTTGAGCCGCGAAGAAGTTCTGTTTAAAATCCTACTGTGGAAAATACGCTGACAAAGGTCCTCAAACAACCACATGGGACCATGGGTAGAAATACTGATAAGCTGCGCAGTCTCAGCTCAAACCCTGTGTAGTTTAGAGTAGTCTCCTACTTGAGCCAAGTACCTACCTAGATGAAGGTATGTTTGCAATTCTTCAAAGGAACATAATGCCTACAAAATGGGACACCTTCACATATAAAAAGCGTCGGTAGCACTGATTTGCTTCAGCCGTGAGCTCAAAGTTCCTAAAAGCAGAATATAGTTTCGAACTTGAAGCAAGTCCTCAGACGGAGTTCTATTTGATCCTTACAAAGTTACATAAACCCATGAAGGCACCTTAACACCTTCTCAAAGCTTAAAGCTCACCTAGCTCAAAACCTATGAAATCAGAATATGCACATAATCTCAGGTATCCAAGGTATCACATGAGCCAAGTACCCATAAGAAGTTCTGCTGAAACCCTGCAAAAGAACGCACATCCACTAAGGTAGAAAGGTCATTTATATTTTGCTTTTACACGGATATTAATGGACCCAGTCATTGCTCAAGAGGAGGTACAAATATTTTTATTTCCTGAGTACATTCTCTTCTGCGCATGCAGTTTTGTTTCATTTAATTCTCTATACCTCAGCCCTTCTTCATCAGGATGCATTCTATCAAAACGCGTAAAAAATTAAGAGGTCATCAAGTACTTGAATTGATAACAGGCACGTCCAGCTTTCTGAAATATATTTTTGTCAACACCACAATGTTTTGCTATGCGCATCGATCGGTCTATTGATCATGCCTAGTGTGTCTAACTCTTTTAAACTTAAAGAGTCGTCCTACATAGCTCAAACTCGATCTGACTGCAGAGGAAAATTCAGCGATCGTATCACCGACTGCAGAAACCGGGGTATACCCACATATCTCTTATGAGAGCTTTCATATTTATGGTAATGTTTGAAATGGTTCCAACCAGAACATGTCCTGCCCGTCTGCACATGTTGCGCAATGGGAAACGTCTATTTTTCTGCCCCTTATGAACTCGAGGCTTGCATAACTTGAATTGAGACAGAAGAGAGTGGCGAGTCGACTGCCCAGCGTGAGAGATTTTCTTTCGTCTCGGGCAAAACTATTATAAAAACAATCTTCCTTCTGAGCTCGGACTATGCTGAGTATTGCCTTGTGGATCTGGTACTTCATGTACTGTCGTCCGGTGCCGGTTACAAACAAACTCCAGTTCAGTGCACTTTTCCCATAAGAGCGATTTCGCAAGTTCATTTTGGATGTGCAATTGAAGAATCAATGCGACGTTTAAACGTTTTGAAATCGTAAATTTAAAATTCATAGAAAAAATAGAAAAGACGCTTCGGTAGGACTGACAAAACTTGGTAGAAAAATGATCTAACAAAATACTTTAGTAGAAGCTAACCAAAAGTTTTGCACACCTTTACTAAAGAGATTTTGCCTGGTGAACCAAAGATAGATTCGGTTGGCTCAAATAAAGTCTTTTGCTGGGTTATTTTTCTCCGCAAGCAGGTTTTGTCAGAGTGTGTTTTTTTGTGTTGGAGCATGGGTTTAATAACATTCGGGCGAATCTAACCAAAATATGTAAATACAAAATATGAAAGATATGAGATTTAGGCCATTTTTGCGTTGAAATCATTTGAAACCATTGGTTTGGAACCAATGGCCCTTTAATGTCAATTGATATGATGTATCGGTTTACTAAAAAAATCCATTCGACCTTTTACGTGCAGGTTTAAACGGACGAAACGAATCGTTGTTAATTTAGACTACACTCTTTTCGCCACGTGCGTTTAGATCGACTGCAAAAGAAATGTCTACATCGCATCTTATCTTAGCTAATCAACTCTTTTCAATCTTTTAATTATACTAACACGACCGTGTCGAAATGTAATAACAATGCCATGAAGAGTGACAGTGCGAGGATTGAAGATATTTCCTTTTTTTCATATCTCATATTTTTCATTACATCTTAAAATTACTGGCGCGAAAGTTCAACAACTGCAAAAGCAAAGCATCCTTGCTTTTCAATATTTCACCCACCGAGCGCCCATTGTTCACGAGTACTTCAGAAAAGTTGGCACATTTTAAAAAAACTTGGCGAAAATCAAGAAAAGTATGTCCGTACTTACACCATACGAACCAAATGTTAAATTTCTTAAAGTACGATGATCCCTGTGTCTATGGTTTTGCAGGCAGTCTGACGATGTTGCATTTTGTTCATTTAAGCGGATGCATCTGTGATTCTGAAGGTCATATCCAAATCGAAAAGATCCTATCAGTGTTATGCAGTGTTGCCATATGGAGTAAGAATGCGATATGAAGATAAACATACTTTGTGATTAAAAGTGAAATTTATGAATTATATATTAATTACGTAAATATTGTTATCATAAAAACCATCAATTTCTACGACGGAAATTAACTTCTTGAAAGAAGTAAACATATACCTGAAGTTGCTACATTATGGATGCACTTTTTTACTGATACCCGGCACTCTTTTGGGGAATTATTGAGTTTTGAATCACGAAATATACTTCAGAGCAGGGTTGATTTATTTTATTCATAGTTAAAACAGTTTAATTTAGTCCATTTTCAACGCACTTTTTCCCCAGAAACTTAAATAAACTGACCGACCATAATTCAAGCACAAGTATAAGGAAGCTCTTAACTCTCCTTAGAACACTATTTAGATGATTATAAGTGAATCATTGGACGAGTGGATGAAAATAACAATTGATGTAGGGAAAAATATTGAGAAAAATTGAACTTTTAAACAAAAAATCTCAGAAAAACCACACATCGGACGAATCTAGCGGGTTTTGGTCTACCGAGCGAAAATGCGCCGGATTTGTCGGCCTTTAAATGCTGGATGCATTGTTCAAACCTATGCATTATGTCGAATTTGAGGATCATCAGCGCTCTTAGTGCTCTGCAGCTCTGCAGTGCTCTTAAGCAGTTCGATATTTTATACGGCTTCAAACGTTAAATGAAAAAATACAACGCTGTCAGATTGCATGCTACATAAACTGCCCTGCAGATCGTTGGCAATAAGTGGAAGAAACCCTGCTTGCAGTTGTGCTCTACCAATTTATAATTTGATCAAGCTCTCGTAGGATCCCACGGTTTAACTTGAAAGTCATTTAAATACAAATCGGACTACGTTTGATTGGTTTGATGTGACCGTTTCTGATCTTGTTTGTTAAACTGCATCTTTTCATTAACCCAAGTCGTCATACCTCTTCAACGCCACATATTTTAACGCAAAAAATATACACCGATGCTCTCAGCAACTGATGAATGGGTCTTTTGCACACCATTTATGTCAAAAATGTTGATTGCATGAATTCCCATGGACCAAACCTCCCCCCTTCCCCCAAACAAAATAAGTATAAAATGGAATAAAAAACGATGCCACTCAAAGAACCTTTAACGTCCATTAAAAAAAATCGCAAATACCTTTTAAACATTCGTTAATTCAAACAGTGCGCACGCAATCTATATGTGTATAGTAAACAATTGAGCGAACTGATACAGTCATCAGAGTCATCACAAATCATCATATCTAGTCACCACGAGCACTGATTACACGGTCTAATTGCTCTACAAAATAGAGAAGCATAGATCGCGCTGACGATTACTCGATACCAGAAGTGTCATTTAAAGTAAACGTTCGCAATCAATGCCCTCTTTGAAGATGAATTCGATTGTGTGATTAGTGATTACGGTGACTGCGGGCATGGTGATCGATGACTATAAAATCAGTGAAGTAGTTTTTCAATCGTTTATTATGGAAATTGCGAGCGCGCTGTTTGAATTTGCGATTGTGAAAAAGGAAAACGGCATTTTAGACTTCATGAGTATATTATGAGCAAAGTTTGGAGGGTTTCAGAATGTCCATTGGTTGGTCATAAGACTGAGCTTTATTAACTTGGAGAGAAGTTTTGATGTGAATTAGCCCAATGGGGTTTTAGGTGGAAAGATGCCAGTGGTGGCTCGTGTAATATTGGCAACCATGCTTTTTGCCATTTGAACCAGTGGTGTAGCGTGTAATTTGGCAACGTTCTAATTTGTCCATTGAAAATCCATTGAAAAGATTGAACTACTGGGTGTTCGGCGATTACTTTCGCATTCGACCTTTTGCAGGGGTTTAAATGGACTTAATACAATATTGCGAAAGTAGGCTCTTGTAAACTTTTGCTTTAATCAAATAAATAGTACAATTTGATGCATAAAACAGCGAAAATCACGAAAATCGCACTAAGAAAGTCTAAAATTCAGTAATAATTTCACATAACTGCTAAAACGGCAAGATCGTAATGGCGGTTCAACGCAGGTATCATGGGAGATTCCTGTCTATTATGTCACTTTCTCTACGGAAACACAGAGATATATGTCTCAATTTAGATAGGAATCTCCCATGATACCTGCGTCTCTCCGCCATTAAGCCCGATTCTGAGAGTGAATTTTGTGATTTTTTAGTGTACTCCTCGTCATTTTTACGCAGGTTTTATGCAAGCATCAACTCTTCAATTCCCTGTAGCGAAAGTTTGCAAGAGCCCCACTGCACGCTACGCCCACTGATTTGAACCCATGTTAAATTATCGCGTTATCAGACATTCAATGAATCCTCCGAAGATAGGTTATTTTACGTACCTATATGTTTAAATGGAGAGAATCCGTTATTGTAACAAATATTGCACGAGCCATCGTTGATTGGTACTCACATCGTTTCGTCCCCTGAATGTTCATACAATTGTATACTTGCGGGTTTTAAAATTGGCAACCTCGCAAATTTGAGGATTTTGCAACGTCCTCTTCAACTATGCTATTGATATCCTCTGGAAAAAGAAAGTTCTGTCGTAAATCACGTCTCGAAGCGTTGTTGCGACGTCGCTCGATAAATGATCGAACTGCTCGTCGAAATTAATGAAACAGAAATCAGGATTTTTTTGGGATGCTGCGACAACCTTGCGATAGTGTCGAAACCAAAACTCGTCAATGGATTGAAACGACGATTTTTGGATTTGACCAACGAGTCTGTTTATATCCGACGCTTCGTTGAAGATGTTCGGTGGCTCGTATAGTAGTCGCAATATTGAAGAAGGGGGGGGGGGGTCGTCTCAAACTTCCTGCATATTATTCGTACGAATAGCGGACTCTACTATAGTACGTATTTTCATCCTACGTTGCGTTATTTGACTACGCACGCGTTTGGAGGCGTTACGAGTTTGAGTTTGTTTTTCAGCTGCTGTTTCCAGAGAGAGAGAGAGAGAGAGGGAGGGAGGCAAACGGAATTAATGTTGACTGCTCTCCTCCACGTAACCCACTTTCACTTGAGTGTGTTTTGATATCCGCAGCTAACGATTAGGCGGCAAATTTAAGGATTTCATGAATGAGCGCAGAACTGAACTAGTTTTTTTTTACATTTATAACACCATTGATCAACTGAGATGTTTTATCTGAATGAGTGACATCGAGTTCTTAGCTAGTGCGCCGGTGGATTTTTGGTTTTATTTTTTAAAAGCCTTTCGTACACGCTCAAAGTAGGATCGTCAAACTGGCATCGCTGAACCGAGATCCACCACAAAATGACAGGTAAGCCAACGGTTGCATGTTTGGTTGATGTTCCGTTCGTCAAACAACTGTGCAATTTGACTGCCCGTCAAACTGCTGAGTTATTTAACGATGTATGGTGTGTCATATGTTCACCAATCTATAGTAAACAAAACCAATAAACCCGTTTTGGAGGTGTTTTGGTTAAGGTTATGTTTGAATTTTAGAAGTGTCACGTTGGCAACTCTGTAGTTTGCGGTGGATTTTGGCTCACCCATGCCAATTTGACGCTGCTACTTTGAGCGTGTATGAAGGCCTATAGCATCATCCTTATCTGACTACAATGCACATTCCTTTGTAATGGCAAAATACGCAAATAAGTTATGGAGAAATATCGTCACCCTGTTCTATCGGATCGGATGCTAGATTTGACAACATTTATCAGCTGTCCACAGACAATGCAAGATGAGGCAGAGGTTCACGCAACTCGTAACGTTTTGTTGCTCCTTGCTTGATGCTTGATGCTTTGATGCTCCATCGTCATCGCTCATCGGTGTCTATATTTTTTTCATTTCGTCACTTCTCAGCTATGCGCATTGGTGTGAATTGTGGCCTTGGGCAAAGAACACGTAACACAGACTTGTAAAAAGAATGGAGACTCATGACCGATGCCCGGTCTGGGACTCTGCGGGTACACACTATTGACTATACCCTGGTAAGTACCTGGTACCTCATCTATTCGCCAGTCGTTTTGACCGCTCCGTCAAGTGTCATTATATTGTCTTCTTTTCGTTCGTCTTGGATACAATTGCGGGTTTGGAATGTAAATGCAAGGTTGTCGGATCGAACACTATGCAGTTATGATCATCACATAAAACTTTAGTTTGAGCGGGAACTATAATAGCACAGAATAATACAACCAGAACGGAAACTCTGTCGGATTTTGAAGCAAATTTATTTCGCGTCCGTCATGTTGGGATATAGGATGTTTACATCTGGATTCGCGCGCGAAAAGAAAAATATAGGACATAATCCGCGAAATTTTCATTCTGAAATACCAATAGAATAAAAGTGAGGCCGGAAACTTAAGATTTCTTTCCAGAATTTACAGTAATAAATGAGTTTCAACACAAATCACACACATCCGCCATGTTGGGATATAGAACCACAGCGTTGCCTATTGGTGCCGTTAAATTCCAAACTTACTTCCATTGGCTCTTATGGGAGTTTCCGTTCTGATTGTATTATTCTGTGATAGTAGATCGTTTTAGTATGACGTCAAGAAAAAAATTGAATTCAAACAAATGATCCGTTTCACTCCTTATCACATGGTTCCCAGTATTAAATCGGAGCCCAAAGTCCAAATGCAAATTCACGCAACTAAACAAACTATTTCCGCAGATTTTACTGCATCTACAGACTCCACGCTTTCAAAATATGTGTGTACGCTTCAAAAAATGTTCGAAACAACATAAATTCATTTACAATTACAATCACAGTTACATGGAAGGAAATCTTATGTTCCGCCCTTGTCGCTGTTTCTTATGGCCGCTGGGCTATGGACTCACCGGCACTATGTCATGTGGCATACCTTGAAAAAAATTCGAGGCGAAGAGAGGTTAGGATGATTGAGCGTTCGTGAATGTCATGGCGGTGATAGGCGCATATAAAAGGCCGCGAGTAAGACAAGGACAAAACATACGCCTTTGTTCGATAAAATTGAAATTGTAAATTTTCTTGTGATCTCTCAAGAATTAAATTGAGGCGAAATGATACTCTAAAGTACGTAGATCCATTGGTAGAATAAAATTTAAGAAAACCGTTTGTTAGCTGTATATAGCAGGAATTTGCATTGAAAATGTGATTTCAATTTCTTATCAGACTTCACGAGAGTGAGCGAGAGACAATTTTTCGTAATCTCATCAATAAAACGGTAAATTAATTTTCAGGCATTTTTTAGTTCGGGTATCTTCGGGTCGATATATATCATGTTAAATATAGCAGCGTTTTCGGCAATCCTCGGCAGTTGACCCGTTAGTAGAGGTGGAGCGTGTAATCTTGCAACTTTGCATTTCGTCCATTTAAACCCAAGTAAAATATCGTTTCGAGGGAGTGCACTGTGAACCCCAATATTTAGACCTTTGTCACGAAATTAAATGGACTAAATGCAATCTTGTCGGATTGCACGCGCCACCACTACCAGTTTGTGATTTGTTGTGCGTCACATCGATAAAAAGTATGAGCATATCCTCCACTTCCGCCATCTTGGAAGGTGATGAGTGAGAATGGTTGCTATAGTTAGTTCCGGTAAATTTCAAATCTCGGTTCTATTATGCCTTTGTTGGTTAGTACCCATTCTGATTGCATAGTATTCTGAGCTATATAATGACTAAACCACAAAGCTCCGGAAAATTGTTCAGCGGCTTTGCTCGGTGGCTTTCGCGGGTTGAGATCTCGATAAAAATGTCGGGCTTTTCACCAAAGACATATATCATATAGACAGAGTGCATTTTATACCGTAACATTGAGCTGGGTGAGGCAAACTTAGCGTACACTACAGTAGGCAGACAGGCGAGTCCATAGTTCGAAATTGGGGGTGGAACGTTCAAATGGTGACAAACAAACGAACACAACCCCGTAATCCAAACTTACTATTTTGTATAAATCGAGATCGAATATGGATGAAACCCTATTTAATGACCATCATTTTGACAACAATATGATATAAGGTCAAAAAAAGTTTCAAATAACTTACACAATTGGAAATAGTGTGCAACTTTCATTCACTCTTAGAATGGCGTCGGTATGTTTGTCACCAGTATTACCAAAGACTATATTTATAAAAAAATATTACCAATTTAAGTGTCGATGCAACCGTTGATCAGGCTAATGACTGGTGAGCATTTTTGGTGAACATGCGAAGTATACCGCAAGTTTGCCTCAAGGAGTTTGTTATGCACTCCGTCTGTATGATATAATGTCTTTGGTTTTCACTGGGACCCTTCCAAAGTGAATTCCAAATCCAAAGCATTGAAATTTGGCCACATAAAATTTATGCTCCATGTTGATGTAGCCTTATAGTTTGCTAAAGACCCATTGTGCGTGGTGTGGCATCGGCCAAGTGTCGCACTCTCGCTCAACAGCTTTTTGAGCTCTTATTAAAATGATCTCAAATTCTCGCATCAAGCTTCACGACAAGACAAAATTCACGCCTCGTGAGCGAAAGAGCAGTTGGTGTGAGACGAAATGACTCGATTCTTGGCCTAGCTTGGCTTGGCGTGGCCGACCCCAAGAAGACGAGAGCTGTGTGAGCTTATGAGAGAGCGCCAAGAGTCAAGACGAGGTGGCTGGCCGGGTTGGATGGCTGGATGGCTGGATCGTTGGATGTAGCATGGCAATGGTGTTGGAAGTAGTTCAGGGCCAAACTGCGGAGACTTGAGACCAGAGCAGCGCGCCTCCCCCTCCCCCCTCCCTTCCTCTCACCACACTGATCCCTCCAACTAAACTCCTTTGGAGTAACGCTATTTACTGCCACCTTGCCGTTTGGCCGTTCCTGTCTTGTAAGTGCTGTAGCACCGAGGCGAGGGGGGGGGGGAGAATCAGGCACAAAATACAGGGTAATTTTAAAGCCCCCCCCATCCACCTCAGCTTAAAATTTCAATAGCTCGCATTCTTCAATGGGGCTCTTGCAAACTTTTGTTAAAGAAGCTTAGTAGAAATAAACCTCAAGCCATCAGAAATCATATTCCAACTACCCTCAAAATCCTCAAGAATCTTGAGGGTACCCTCAAAATTCTTGAGGGTTTTGACTAGTTTTGAGGGTAATTGGAACATGATTTCTGAGGGCTTGAGGTTTATTTCTACTAGGGAAGAGTTGATTTTTACATAAAACCTGTAAAAATGACGATGAGTGCATTAAAAAATCACGAAATTCACTCTCAGAATCGGGCTTAATGGCGCGGCGGAGAGACGGAGGTATCATGGGAGATTCCTATCTAAATTGAGACATATTTCTGTGTTTCAGTAGAGAAAGTGACGTATTAGACAGGAATCTTCCATGATACCTGCGTTGAACCGTCATTACAAACTTGCCGTTATGGCAGATATGTGAGTTTGTTACTGAATTTAAAACTTTCTTGGTGTGATTTTCGTGATTTTTGTGATTTTCGTGATTTTCGCTGGTTTTTCAGATTGGATTAATGATTTGCTCTCAGTAAAAGTTTCCAAGAGCCCCATTAGAATTGCACTTTTTTGCCACAAACATAGGTCCACAAAATGCAACACTCGTCACAAAAATTTTATTATTTTCATAGCATGAAAGTAATGCCACAATGACGAAAATTTGTTTGCCTAGTTTTTATGATTTATTCAAGTTATTTCTTTCTTCGATTTGGCAGCTCAGGATTCTTCGGTAAATTGGCGGGCAGAAGAGTACGTGTCAGTGGCGTAGCGTGCATTTTGGCAACGTTGTATTTCGTCCATTCAAACACATGAAAAAGATCGAAGTATTTATGTGTTTGACGAACACCTTCACATTCGACCTTTTACATGGGTTTAAATGCACACAGTACACCGTTGTCAAATTGCACGCTACGCCATTGCTATGTGTAAATGCAAGAAAAATGATCAGGCGAGCAGAGGCATCGCGAGTAATTTGGCAAAATCGTATTTAAGCCGGCATTGTAATCCGCGAAAAAGGTCGAAGAATTGGGGGAAAACTGCCAGATTTGGCGAAAAAAATACACATTATCCATTAAATTTACTGCAAATTGTGTATTTTTTTTTTGTTTTTTGTTTTTTTTTTTTGTTTTTTTTTTTTTTTTTGTGAGCCAAATTTGGAAGAATTGTTATCGGGGGTGCATTGATATTTTCTAGAAGTTTAAACAGTCAAAATCTAACTCCACTAATAAGTAGAAGACATCGATGGTGATTGTGAAGGATCGAAAAAATATGCAATTTATGTATGGATTTATTTCGTGATCTGTTACATCATTCTTTTTACTCTCCACGACGCAAAAGGACGCGCGAGTTGTGGTGTTAAGGTCGCACGTCGAGGAGGATGTAGGCGGTATTTGTTCACACACCAAAACTTGAGTCCTCGCAAATGGATCGATGGAGTATTAAGCGTTCCCTTCTTTCTCTATTGATATTTTTGCTGCAATATCAAAGGAATGAAAGTCTATATCGTAAGATACCGATAGGATCTCATGAAAATCTCTTAACTGCGCGAAGTGTGAATAATCGACGAAATAAACTCCTGGGACCAAATAATGTTCGGTCCCGAACTCAACTTACGCACGATAATGTGACCGTGCGTAAGCTCTCTGATTGGTCGAAACCGCACGCAAGATGCACGCAATGGGGCTCTTGCAAACTTTTGCTATGGGGTCTGAAGAGTCGATCTTTGCATAAAAACGTGTAAAAATGACACAGTAAAAATCACAAAATTCACTCTCAGAATCGGGCTTAATGGCGGAGAGACACAGGTATCGTGGGAGATTCCTATCTAAATTGAGACGTAGCTCTGTGTTTCCATAGAGGAAGTGACATAATAGACAGGAATCTCCCATGATACCTGCGTCGAACCGCCATTACCATATTGCCGTTATTGCAGTTTTGTGAGTTTATCAAGGAATTTTAGACTTTCTTTTAGTGTGATTTTCGTGATTTCCGCTGGTCTTTACACCAGATTGGACTATTTATTTGCTTATAGCAAACGTTTGCAAGAGCCCCATTCAATGCTCGGGACCTAACATTATTTGGTCCCAGACCCATGCACAAATGAGATCAATGAGAACAATTCTCGAAACATATATGTCGACACCCTAGGCAATCTTGTGAACATTTCACAAGGGTCCATATAAAAATGAAAAAAAAGGGGGGGGGGAAAAACAAAAAAACAAAAAATTGTTTAAGTTCAAATCCCCTCCACGGTAAGGGCGATTAACTTTTTCCAGCGAAGAGATTTGACTGTCGTACCACATTTTCCAACGAAATCAGATAGACCTTTGTATCCTTTATTTTTTATTTCTGTTTTTTTCACTTCTTTTATTTTCTAAACTTTTTCTGAGAATGCACTGATTTATAATGCAAAGCATCTACTTTTATTCTTAAGCATCTACTCAATCCCTTTGGCATATAATATAAATCTTTGAATGAGAATAAGGAAGAGGGAAACAGTGTCTGATCGCCTCAATTTTTGTGCCGCGCCCGGTAGGCATAGTCTTTTCTCCTACAGATGGAAGGGATCATCGGAATTCTATAATCCTCGCATTATGATACAGGATTCCGGCGTTGAAAAGAAAGGACCGTACATAGTTGATTCGTTTTGATGGGATCCCGTAGAAACAATAAAGACCATCTATCACAGAAATATCATTTCTCCAATCACGCAGTTATAGTACAGCAGCAAGGCTCATTATAGTCCAAGAACAATAATTTACTTTCGTAATTTGCTCCAAAGATTTGAGACGCTCAATTAAAGATACTTTATTGCTATAGCTTATTATTAAATCAAAAGTTTGTTATGCACTCGTAAAGCGTTTTCTGTGTTGAACACGTGGTTGGAAAACGATATAGATATACATCAAGTAGTTTTGGCTTATGTCTCTCTCCTTTTATAACACATTTATTCGTTCCAATGGGCAAAGCGAGAGGTCGATAAATCAGTGGCGTCGCGTGCCATCTGGCAACGATGCAACTACTCCACTTAAGCTCATCAAATATATCGAATTTTCCTTGTGCACTGTGCACCCCCAGAATTCGATATTTTACATGAGTTTAAATGGATAGAATACATTGTTGCCAAATTGCACGCGACGCCACAGCGATAAATACAAACGGGAACTGTCTCTAGCCGCATAGTGAATACTTCAATATGCCTGCGTAGCATGCAATTTGGCAACGCTGTATTATGTTGATTTAAACCTATGTAAAAGGTCAAATGTGAAGGTGTTTCACTGTTCACTCGATTCAATAACTCGATATTTTTCACGAGTTTAAATGGACTAAATGCAACGTTGCCAAATTGCACGATACGCCACTGGCCTGCACTGTGCATGCCTGAACCGCTCCATTCCGCGATCATTTCATAGTCGACAGCGATGTCACATGTCACTGTCACTCGCTTTGTAGCTCGCCTCGAAAGCTCCATAGCAAAAAGGATAGAAAAGTGTCAACGGAAACGCGGACAGTCCTGTTAGATCGAACAATAAACGGGAATCACACTGCTATTTATCCTTTATTACCTGCATGCACCAGCTTTTATTCCTTTTCCCCCTAATATTGTCCCGTTAGAGTTAATTATTCATGCTCCAGTTTTTGCTTCAGTCCATAATTTTGTCTCCTTTCTCCTTCTCCCCAACAATGAAAGCTCTGCATACCGTCAGACGTTAACAAAAAAAATTGTTGCCGAAAGCTCTGTTTTTTTATATGAATTCGGCGATGAACCGAAGTCCGAGTCGGCGGCCCCGGTACATATCGAGCACAAGTCAAGCGGCACCCCTTTTTTTGTTTTGTTTTTTTTCTCGGCTCTTCTTTTCAACAATAGAGCAGTTCCGTAAACGTGTTTGTGAAAAAAAGAAGGAGTAAAATGCATCATTACAACTCATAACTAACAATTAGTGCGCTGTTGCAAGATTTCTCGCATAGCGCATTTGTATTCGGAAAAAAATATATTTTTTTTTCCGAAAAATATATTTTTTTTGTTTCATTTCTTCTGCATTGGTATTTACTCAAATGAAACATTTTCAAAATGGAGCTCTTGCAAACTTTTTCTACAGGTAATTGAAGAGTTGATTCCTGCATAAAAACCTGTAAAAATGATGATGAGTACACTAGAAAGTTACGAAATTCACTCTCAAAATCGGGTTTAATGGCGGAGAGACGCAGTTATCATGAGAAAATCCTATATCTGCATTAGGACATATCTCTGTGTCTCTGCAGAGAAAGTGACACAAATAGACAGGAACCTCCCATGATACCTGCGTTGAACTACCATTACAAACTTACCGATATAGCAGTTATGTGAGTTTATTACTGAATTATAGACTTTTTAAAGTGTGATTTTCGTGATTTTTGCTGGTTATTTCATCCGATTGGACTATTAATTTGCTCACAGCAAAAGTTTGCAAGAGCTTCATTTAACTCGCCTCCAAAGTTCCCGTAGTGAATGCGCAAATCAGAGCAAATATTGACGTATCCTTTAAAATTGAAACGGAGACGCACACCGGCAACGTTGAGAATGCACACAGAGCATATTGTCATCCTTTGGAGCATTGACAAATGACATACGTGTCCCGGCAAACAAATCCAGGTTTACTTTCGAAAAAGGGGACACTCCGCACGCGTTGCACACCACATTATCACGCGGGTGTTGTATAGGAGAATAATAATAATAATAAAAAAAAAAAAAAAAAAAAAAAAAAAAAAAAAAAAAAAAAAAAAAACTAAGGAAAGTTAGAAATCCCGTCTAGTCTCGGTTGAACTCACTTGTTTTTAAATCGACTCTAAACGAAGTGTTCCAGTGTTTACCGCATGCAATTTTGATTTTTCTATTGTTATGGATTTTTGACCTCAATATTTAGTAAGTCCTCTTCACATTCGATGGGGGGGGGGGGAGAAAAAACGAACGACCGACGCGACGCGAGACTGTGACAAACTGAAAACATCTCTTGTTTTTTTTTGGATATATTTACACCTACACTTTTTGTTTGCATTATTCGATAGATAAGCGCTACCGGATTCTTTATGGTCTCGAAGAGGCACGCATCGCGATCGCTTCGCGTCGTTAGCAAAATTGACAATTTTCCACGAAGTTCTTCGCGATTGACTTGAGAAGTTCTTTGTCTCGAACTTATGCCTTTCATTGTTTACATTATATTTTTGGATTCCACTTTCGTCAATTCGTACAAATTGCATGTAGAGCTCTTTTCAATTTAGTTTACGTCTGACAATTCTGAACGTTCATGCGCGTGTGCGGTGGATGCATCAGTATCTGTCAGCATGTAACAGTAGCGAGGCGTGAAATTTGGCAACAATGCACTTTCTGCATTTAAAATTATTAAAAAAATCGAATGCTTCGGTCATCGGCGATGACCAGACGTTTCGATATTTCTAATGCATTCAAACATATGTAGAATATTCGTATATACAGTAGGCCACCTGCAATAGCCTACCTACAGGTGTCGTCTTACATTCTTTTTGTCATCTATATTGAACATGAAGAGACGCCTCGCCGCGCTGTGCTGTGCTCGCCGTATGAGGATCATTTCATGTAATTCTAAGTCATGGCTCCTTACGTAGAAATAAAGGCGTAAACTGTATACCCAGCTCAAAATTTAGGATACTTTTGCTACACTCCTTCCCGACTCTCTGTCTACCTTTTCTGTGTCACTATTTTATTGGTATGCTCTGTGCATGTGTTATGAAAAATTTGAATGAAATAAATTCAAGAAATATCAGAAAAGATAGCCTTCTTGAGTTTAAAACTTCCCGGCGGTCATTTATTCAAATAACGCATGCACCTTGACTGCTTGACTCTATCTACTCCGGTTGAGTCACAACTCACACATGAACAAACCAGTGTTGTCAAATGGACGGGAATTAAAAAAAAATTACATTGAGCTAAACGGGAAAATACGTTTAGTTTTGTGCTGATTTGGCAGCCTTGGAACAAACAAACACTGCTTGCGCACGATCCATTTTTATCTAACGAACGCACCATAGCCGTAGCCATCAGGAATTTGTCTCTCTTTGCCCGTATTTGATCATATGGGTTGGAAAAGGATAGAAACAGGTGCTGAAGTAATGTGATAGTCCCCCCCTGCCCCCTCCCTCCATCCTTTTCCGAAACACGCGTTCAAACGGACAACGATAGAGAAAGGGAAATTCCTGGCTACGGTTCTGGAACGCACCCTTTCAATTCTTCCTCATTCTTGGCAAAGGAAAACCGGAACCAGTGGCGTACCGGAAAATGTGCCCCTTCCGCGAATAGTCAGTCGGGGGCCCCCTACATTTTTACACAATGAATTGGGGGGGTTATGAAGACACCCCCTCCCTAGCTAGAAGACGGTTCATTTCAGACGTCCTCCCCTGAAATGTTTTGAAAATTGAGACTTTTTTTACGCTGTTTTTACCTTTAAAATTCAATTTCTTTCCTACGAAAGAACAGAGCTGAATGTCTTTTTCCGGCCGCTTTTTAATATACATTTAATACCACGGAAAATGCATAGCCAATTTACCACATTTAACGGAGCATATAATAAACCTGCTTTTTTAATTTAAGATTACACTGATTTTTTTCTCCTCCTTCTATTTATATTCTTTCAAATGTTATATTTTGTCAAAAACACGGATCAGATGTAAATATGTAGATAAGTCGGAGGCTCTCTTCGCAGCGGGGGGCCTTCGGTACTCCACTGACCAGAGCTTTTACTTCATCCTTCGCTAGTCGAGTGACAAGTGCGCGTAGTGGCGCGGCGTAGCGTGCAATGTAGCAACGTTGTATTGTGTCCATTTAAGCTCGTGTAAATGGTCGAATGCGAAGGTGTTCACCGAACACCCAATAGTTCGATCTTTTGAATGGATGTAAATGGACTCATTACATCGTTGCCAAATTGCACGCTACGCCACTGAGTGCGCGACATCCGTTAGTACCTAATGGAGATGGGAGGAGGTCGGAGTTTTGGATTTTAAATGCGATGGATAAATTTGGATTTCACGATGTAATCTATGAAATGAGCAAGCTCAGCAAAGAAAAGAATTATCTGAAAGTATTCCTTTAATGTAGGATTTTTTACACATATTTTAGCTCAGAGCTCTCACAGAACTTGCTGTAGATTTGAGGCAATCGAATCGTTAAATATATTTATAGTCTATTGTTGAAATAATAACAAGTAAACAAAAATGCACAACCTCATCCTTTCAAATACTTTTGTTTGCCCTATTTGGCGGAATCGCTCCAATAATCTACCATAATATTGGCTTCGAACGGAACACAGATGTATTTGCTTTTGGTTGAAGGCTTGTCGAGTTCGCGATAAATAGCTCTTATTATACTTGAATAAATTAAATTAAATGTGAAAATGAGATTGATAAAATCAGATAATTATTATGATATTGTCAACATCCTCCAAGCAACGCCTTCTTTTCCAATGAAAAAAGGTCAGACATCATAAAATCAGGACATGAAGGAAAGAAGAAACGGAGAGGGTGGAAGTCAAGTGTCACGAGGGGGGAGGGGTTGTTCGCATCAAAATTATGTCATTCGCATGAAATTATGGTTCACCATTCGTTTCAACACGTGAGTCACCATTTCACTGAGTGTCTATGATATAGTGTTGGTGAGTGGCAGGGTTGCAAGATTGGCCGGGAAATCCTCTTTATATGTCCACCTCTCCATTTGAATGGTAAGAACCGCTTATTGCAGGAACCAAAAGTAGTCCGCAAAATTGATTAACAAAGAAAGAACGGGGGGGGGGGGTATTTCAAAGCCAAAAAGGTTGGTTTCAAAATTTCAAAAAAATTTATTCTTCTATTTTATAAGACCATCGTCAACATGGAGAACATTTTTTTGGACATTTCTAAAACAACTTATCAATGTGGTTTTGGAGAAAGTTTTTTGTTCCTCTTATAAAATTCCGTTTTGTGGACTACGAGAACTTTACTCTCTGCAACTAGCGGTTCGTATTGTATATCTCAATCAGTGGCGTAGCGTGAAATTTGGCAACGTTGTTATGTGTCTATTTAAATCCATCAAAAAGATTGAACTATTGTTTGTTCGGTGGACATCTTCGCATTCGACCTTTTTACATGTGTTTAAACGGACAAAATACGACGTTGTCAAATTGCACGCTACGCCAATGATCTCAATGTGTAACACACTGGAATAGTCGGTACCATATGATAACATTGCCGTAGTATGCAATTGGGTAACGCAGCATTTTGTTCACTTGAACCCGTGTAAAGGGTCGAATTTGGAGGGGTTAATTGCATGTTCAGTAATTCCGATCATTTTCGTATCTTTAAATGTATTGAATTGAATTTTATATTACTCGGTCTGGCAACCCTGTTGAGTAGGTATGTGCGTTTGGTCTCGCCTTGAGTTTTATGAGCCGCATTCAATTTGTGTGTACCGTGTACGTAAGAATTGCCTAGTTTCTTTTTCAAGATGAATAAGGTTAGGTGAGAAGGGGTTTTATTGGGGTGGGTGAGGACTGGGAGGGGGGGGGGTGATGATAGGGCTGGGAGACGGGAGGTCCGAATTGATCTGCAGCCAATGCAACCATAATCAGCTGTGGAGGAGTTCTAGTCGTCTCTTTCTTTTCAGCCGAGCGAATGTAGCAAAAAGTCGAGTAGTGCAAGACGCGCTTTATACGTTAATTGATTCGCGTTCATTTGGCTCTCGTTACGTTCCTCACATTCATTTTCCGATTTATTTTTCTTCCTTTTTTTGCTTTTGTTTTCTTAAGTATGACGTGAGGCATGTGTTAAATCGATGTTGCCGATTATGAAGTTGCTTTAGTGCGACCCTGTATGTATATATGGCACGTACTATAAGAAGACACGTGAAACACGGTTGACTCATCCACTCATCGTGTCTTGAGTCTTTGGAGGTTAGCTTATAGGTAAGGTAAGGTTGAAACAAAGACATTATAGAAGAAGACTGGCCCCTAGCGGCGAGATTTGAAGCCGGTTACTGTCGTAGGCGAGGGCTTCCCCGCTCGGGGGTTTGAACTAAATTAACATTGCGTCTTATGGAGCCAATACATAAACCTGTTTCAAAAGAATATTAATTACAGTTAGTTTTCAAAAGTACGCAGATATGATATGCAGCTTATGCCAAAGTTGAGATTGACGAACTTAAACGAATGTTTCGGTCAATTTATACGCTAGATATTTACGATTGAAAGTACGGCAGAGAGGTTATGGGTGCTAAAGTAAACAATGACCGACCGATCGTTAACTTCGATTATTAAAGAACGGACGCTTTAACTTGATCCAAATTTTCGGTTTAAATGTATGGTATACTATACTGTACAACATTATGTGAGACTCGACACGGTTATTCGCAAGAATAATTGACTAAAATAGGTTTGCAGAGCGAGGCTCCATAAGAGCTAATGTTAATTTGGTTCATACCCCCGCGCGGGAAAGTGCCCTGCCCATCAGTCCGTGCCAAGACCGGCTTCACTTTTCCCCCGTGCAAAGAGATAGCAGGGGCCAGTCTTCTTCTATAATGTCTTTGGGTTGAAAGCAAAAAATCAGAAGGCATCTATTGAAAGCGAATTTTTGCGATCGAATATGATTAACAATACCAACCTAACTAACATATTCTAGGAAACTCAATTGTGTTTTTAGATGTGTTTTCGGGGCATGGATGGCATCAATTCGATTTTGAATTCACCTCCAGACTTGAATTAAAAATCAAATTGATGCCATCGATGCCTGAGAACACCGAAAAAGTTCAAAAAACACGATATCCAGTTTCGTGTCATCCATTGTTGTCATGCGTAGGTTGGCAATGATTTTGTATAATTCTGTTGGATATATTCGTCACGAAAATTCGCTTTAAGACATGACAGTGCCCGAAAATGCACAGTCCTCCACCCCTTCTTCTTGATGGTGTATGACTTTAAAGTTTGGACGTCTATGAAGTTCGGAAGTTGGATCGACTAAATTACCCATTTTGAGCCATAGATTCCGGTAGGAGCTTCAGCTGTCTCCTTAGAATTTATTCTTAGGCTCTAGTTCTCATTTTTCAGCCACCCTTATCTAGACGAAAAATTGGTAACAGCATGAGGAAATAGCTGGGATTTAATTAAACTTGAGATTTCAAATGAATCGAGCTAATCATGAAAAAAAAAAAAAAAAAAAAAAAAAAAAAAAAAAAAAAAAAAAAAAAAAACAAGCAGGGAAAATTCGAACACGCAGGTGTTGGAAAAGCGTGCCACTAAAGTCTGAACAGCTTTAATGCTTTTGCTAGCAATGATAATAATTAGACAGCATTCAACATGGAGCTGATCTCGAGAAAATTGAGTCCAAAGTTGAAGAGCTAGCATTTAAACAAAAAACTTGGAATTACTTACGTTTTGATTTCATTCAACTACCGTGTTGTGTTTTTGCATTTCAACACCGGAAATGTGGAATTTACTATGTAGGAAAGGTACTTAATTTTTAGCGTTTAAAGTGACTTGGTTCCTTTCTTCTTTTTTTTGGCATAATCACGAAAAACGAAACTCTAAGAGAAACCAAACGGCAGAGTTGGTTTACACTGTTGATTATTTTAAAATCCGTTAATCCGGACTTAAGTCCGTTCCCAATTCTATAAAAGGAACCAAGTCGGAGTTGGTTCCTTACGTGACTCGGATTAAGGTTTAACCTAATCAGCCAAAGGAACCAAGTTCTCATTTTATTTCATCATATGGACAATGACATCAATGAGGCTCACCAGCTCACTTTTACCTGGAATTTTGACGGGAAATAGTTGTTATTATAGAAGAAGCACTTGTTGCTTCGAGATTCAGTATTGCTAGCTCTATCAATCAATAACTCAATTTTATCAAAAATGTCACTCGGTTCTTTTGTGACAAGTGCTGTCCAATTGAGCTTGTTTGGTGAGAAATTATGAAAAAATAAATTTAGATCAGATGTATCTATAAGGAGATGAGTCAAAGGCGTTGTTTTTTTGTGTTTGTTTTTTGTTTTCAAAACTTTGGAGGGCTCTAGCTCAGAAGAGAAACATTTGCAGCACATACTCATGTAGGAAAATAAAGTCTTATATATTTGTATGTTGACCCCAAAAATACACTCCATAAGTTTGGCACTCAAGTTTTGAAACACCCTGTTCTTGATATTTTGCCCCCCCCCCCGCCCCCTTCACAAAAGACAACATCTTGACCATGCACATTTTTAAAATCACAGTTTGACTGTAGAGATATTTTCTCCCCCCCCCCCCCCCCCCTTTAACGAAAAAGGGGAGAATGGGTCACCTATCTCTGATGTTCGTCGTGCGCGTGCACAGATTGTTCGGCTTTACGACTGCAATTTTGGCTTTCTTTATAATGCGTTTTTTGGGTTTATTAGTGGATTTTATGACTATTTGATGCCGCCAATGTAATTTTCAGACAATTTTACATCAGAATCAAAACTCTGTAGCACTGTAGCAAAAGTTTGCAACAAACCCATTGAAAGCTGAAAAGAGAAAATTATTTGATAAGGCTCGATCTTTTTTACCCACATAAACTATAGACAATAGATATTTCTAAATCCCTCCACCTTTTAAACGGCTTGTTCAGGGATCAAAAATGAGGTTGCGTTCTTTTGAAGTCAAAAGTGTCATATTCGGAAAAGCCGTGATTCTAAATAATAAACAGTTTCTTTATCTTTTTTTTTCCGTTTTAGGTGCTGTCAGCACTTATTGCGATTGTCACGATGTAGATACGTAATATGCATAAATGGAACACTTGCGAATTCATGAAACAATAATCCTTTAATATACAGAACTAACCATTTCAAGTGCCCTTCACACATCAAGCATTCTAGGGGTATAGATTAGTAGGTGTGGAGGTTTAAGACGTTTGTGGATTTTAATTCCCCCTCTCCCCATTTCTTTTCTTGAAAAGTATCGAAAGTTTACAGTTAAAACTATGCCATTAGTCACTATAACGCACTGTCATATTATTTCTTTTTTTTCTGTTGCCGTCGGTCGATATCATTTTTCGTGTTGGAAAAGCAAAGTTCCATATGGACCTATAGTTTCCAAAATTTGAAGAAGCTTCCAGTGAAAAATTTTGTACACGCAACGAACTTTTTAGGATAGGTAAATAAGTTATTCCAGAGTCAATTCCGTAGCCGCAGCGAGGAAGCTGTCCAGGGGTTGAAGACACGTGACAGCCCCTCTCACTTTTTAGAGCAATTAATGCGAATTTTACCCCTCTGGCTCCCTGTGTTCTGGATTTTAAACACCTATTTTTCAACAAAACGCCAAAAATGTCCTCAAAAATCCCTTGATTCCATCGACGCTCATTGAGGGGCTTTCAATTTGCCAATCCCCCAGAATTTCAAATGTTTCCGATGCAAAGACCTGTTTAGTGTGACGTCATGAAAAAAATTGGTTCCAAACAAAGGCTCCGTCTCACTCGCTCTCGTGGGTTTTCCCATACGAAACACAGTCCAAATTTTCAAATACAAGTGCTAGTAAACAACACGTTCTTTACACGTTGTGTTTATCACACCATTGGGTTCCACGTCCCTTATAAAAATTTCCGATTGTTTCAAAAAATTTTCCGATTGGATATATATTCCCGCGCTTTATTTCCCATAGAAATAATCGAAATTCCATAGAGACAATCGGAATTTGTGTAGATTCAAGCGCGCTGACTATAGCAACGATAGGTCTCATGATTGAAATAAGGCGAAACCATCTATGGTTCTATTCTTACAGTTTTAACAGCCACTTTTTTCTCAGTGATAAAATATGAGCCCGCTATCACAAACTTTTTGAAACATCGCGCATCGATGCACAATCACAGTTATATCGAAGAAAGTCCTATGTTTTGTCCTTGTCACACTCACAGTTTCTTAAGAGCACAAAATTCTAGGATATAGGCTCATCAGCACCATCACGGCATGTGTTGTACCTCGAACAATAGCTTCGATACGAAGAGAAGTTAGAATGATTGAGTGTCATGGCGGTGATACTCCCATAAGAGACCGTGAGTAAGACAAGGACAAAACGTAGAACGTCTTTCGGTATAACTGTGATTGTAAATTCGCTTGTGATCTTTTAGGAATTATGTTACAGTGAAAAGATACTTTAAGGCAAGTGGAATCTAATGGTGCAATAAAATTTGAGAAAACTGTTGGTTAACTAGCATGAATTTGCGTTCGCAAATTTGGATCTGGTAAATCCACGAGAGTGAGCTAGATAGAGCATTTGTTTGGAACTAATTCTGATCGTGACGTCATCACTAAACAGGTCTACTTAAGGATATGAATGAGCCTCTCTCTTTTCTATACCCCTCCCGCTCTTCATCAATACCTCGTCGCTTCTTATCGATGTACCCTCGTCAAACCGAGTTTGACACTTTTACGACGCGTGCCCTGAACGCTTAATGCACCGTGAAGAAATCTTGAGACCGGTGGAGCCCAAAGGCGAGGGGCAAAGAGGGTTTCTGTGAAGGGTGTTTCCACCCCCCTCCTGCCTTGGAATTTCGACTCATAGGTTGGCACAAATGACTTAGGTTGCTGGACCTGTATGGAATTCTCGTTTGAAGGAATTCGACTTTGACGCTTAATAACTTATTGAAATTAACAGGAATACCAAAACTTTTACAATTTTAAGAAAATAGACGCCGAGGCCTCCTGGATTGCAGCAATAAATTAACGATTAATGAAACCAGTTTTAAGAAAATACTTTTTAATTTTTCAAACCTTCCCGCCAAAGGTTTTGCCATAAGCAAGGCATTGGACTTATATATTAGATATGAAAATGAAAACAAGAAGCGCACCGTATATATACGGCACGCTTAAAAAATATACCTCAGAAACATACCGCGTGCATGTGAGACTCGCAAATAACATTCCTAGAGCTACTTCCAAGTGTCAACGGCACTCTGCCCATCGGAGTATCTGTAGAATTAGTTAAAATATCAATTCAGTGGTGGCTTGTGCAATTTGGCATCAATGTTTTTTCCTCACATTTGAAGCTATGTTTAACAATCAATTTGATATTGAAGTAGAGCTCCCATAACAATGGGGCGCTTGCAAACTTTTGCTGCGAGCAAACGAATAGTCCATTGTGATGTAAAAACCAGCAAAAATCACGAAAATCACACAGAGAAAGTCTAAAAAATTTAGTAATAAACATAACTGCTGTAACGCCAAGTTTGGCGGCTCAACGCAGGTATATCATTTCTGTCTATATTTTGTCATTTTTGCTACGGAAATACAGAGATAGAGAAATTTAGATAGGAATCTCCCGTGAAACCTGCGTTTCTCCGCCATTCAGCCCGATTCTGAGAGTGAATTTCGTGATTATTTGGTGTGGTCATCGTCATTTTTACAGGTTTTTATGCAAGAATCAACTCTTCAATCCCCTATAGCAAAAGTTTGCAAGAGCCCCATTGTTGTACATAGATTCAAATGCAGGATGGACATTGTTGCCATATTGCACGAGTTGCCACTGGACTCCACAGTGGCGTCGCGTGCCATTTGGCAACAATGCAACAGCTCCATCTAAACTCGTTAAATATATCGAATTTTCCGTGTGCACTGTGCACCCCCTGAATTCGATATTTTACATGAGTTTAAATAGATATAATACATTGTTGCAATACTGCACGCGACGCCACTGGGACTCCATATCACTTCTGTTTCATTTTCTCACCTTTTCAGTGAAAATAACTCCGAATGGCTAATTTGCAAAGTAATTCCTCTACATTGCTTTCCATTCATAGTATAACTGCAGCGCTAAAAGTTTTTCATAAATACATTTTCGGTGAATTTTTTCAACATGCGCGATTACAAGATTTGTTAAGGTATAGTTTCTGTTTTTTCTTTCAATCTCTTTATAATGCACACTGACGTTTCTTTGTGCTGTTACAATGTTTGATACTGCGATATATAAAAGCGAAATTTGGAAGATGGTCAAGTTGGCAACGTCACGTCAGTTATATTTGCGCGCCGAGATCAGTGTTGCCTGATCAAGGGTAAAAAGCCGTATCGTCCCCATTTAAATCAATGTAAAACGTACGGCTTTTTCACCCCAATCTGGCAACACTGGCCGAGATTGCAGTCACGATTATCATGCTGACCGTGAACTCGTCGTTGCCAAGCTAATGACAACAACCTAGCTATTTTGTGCATGCTACTTTTCTTTTTTGGCGCATCCAAACGAGAATAGATGATAGCTTTATTGGCCAGTGCGCCGACGTCTCATTCAAGGTTTGGTTGTGAACACAGCTCGGAATTAATAAGACTTTAAATTTTCAATGTGAAGGTAGATATTAATCAGTGGGTAGTCATTAAATTTACGCTATGTATTTTTACGACCCCAAAGACATACATTCTCAAGGGCGTATTCAGAGTAGAGGGGGGGGTGAAGATGGAAGCATAGCAGCTCACTTTCGTCACTATTTCTATGCTGGGAAGGAAAATTCATAGAGAGTAACTATAGAGACACCGCAGTGTAATGATTCACAGCCGATTAATGGTACCGTGACCAGCGTGGGAACACAGGCGTCAAGGGAAAGTCGTCTCTTATTGACCACTTCTTGATGGAGTGACAATATTATTAGATAAGAATCTGCGATTATTCGCGCCTAAAAGTCAAAACCATACCATTACGATTGTGCATTTGAATGCATCTTATGCGAGTTTCGGAGTAGATTTCGTAAGTTTTTTACTGCGAACATCGTTATATTTTTGCAGGTGTTTCTACCTGAATCGCCTGCGGAAAAAGTTTGCAACAGCCGCATTTGCACGAATTTCACTGAATGCCATTTTTATCAATCCTGCGGTTTTGCGGATATTCCGTAAACTGTTTTCACTCACCGATGAGTCCACCTGTTGACAAAAATCCACCTCAGCAGTATATGATTATAACGCACGAAAATACTCTGATCTGTAATATTTTTTCACCGGTGTTTATCAACATTGCATCAAATTAACGATATGTTTCCATCGGTGGAAGAAAAGATTGCATATAATAGAGCATTTTCGTGGGTTTATACTCACAAACTATACTGATCTGAACTGTGTAATCTTTTCGTCATCCGGTGGAATCTTCGGTAAATTAAAGACGCACTTCCCTTTAAGATGCGCAAAACGGCAGGCCTGATTATTTTTTCCCTTAAACGTGGTATTATTGCACTGGTTCAAGGTACTTATATACCTTCACTGCGTAATCACAAAACGAACCGCAGGTGCTGTCGCTTTCAAATATTTCCCTCCACCCTTTAACCATCTCAGAATCTCCAGACTCGGGAAATAAAGGAGCTCGCAACAGTATAAAGACCAGCGTCCTCTTCCAGCGAAGCGCACGGCCCACGATCCTACGAGAGAGAACATCCTGATAAATGAGCCTGTGGTGAACACTGAACAGTCACCGAAATCCACAGAAAGCCTCTGCCCTTGCTTCTTTCTCAGCCAACGTTGCCAGTTTTTTGTTGTTGGAAATAGCAGTATGGAATTGTCATTCGTTTCTCAAGGAAATCAGGATTTTTCCAGAGGCAAATATAGAGACTCAGCTCTCGGTGCTAAGCTTTCTACGTTATGGAAGTGAGGCAAGCCAAGTGGGCTTATTTTTATTCGGAGGCATAAAAAAATAACAGCCAACATGTCGCCCATACTGTCGAGTAGGTAATGAACATTGCTCCAATCGAAATTTACACGAAAATCATGAAATTTCGTTGTTGAGTCAAACTTTTAATTACAGTGAAAGTTCATAATTTAGAAAGAATCGATAAGAAACCGCTATTCTATCAAATGCATCAGGGTTCAAAAAAATATTCGGTACGGACGTTGCATGGAGGGCCCCCTTGATCCTCGCTTCTGATTATGGCTGAGACTTTACTTATAACGCTAAAGAAAATTAAGGGCATGAGCGCACCCAGTGGGGGGGCAAGGGGGCCAAAGCCCCCCCCCCCATAGGAAGAAAAAAAAGGAGGAAAGGAAAGGAAAAAAGGAGAAAAGGAAAGGAAAAAAGGAGAAAAGAAAAGGAAAAAATGAGGAAAAGAGAAAGAGAGAAGAGGAAAAGAGGAGGAGAGAAAAAGAAAAGATGGGAAAGGAAATGAGTTCTAAAAAAGTATCAATGTCATGAAACATATTTTTCCTTGGAGGAACACATCTTTCCCGACAGAAATGTCCTTCATTGTTAATTTCGCTCGATCTTCTTCTGTAATCTAGATTTCCTGAAGACTCCGTCATTCCATCAGCATGATGAAGATATTTCCGATATTTCCGATATTTAAGATATTTCAGCATAGTCTCGGAAAATCTCATTTTTCTCGAGAGTTAATTCAATATGGTTTCGGAATAGAAGTAGCCTAATTTTGCGTCTGAGAAGAGCTAAATGTTCAAAATTTTCCTGGGGAGGACCCCCAGACCCGCCCCATATGAAATGACAACTCGGCCCCCCATACAGAAATCCTGGGTGCTCCCATGATTAAGGGCCGTCCGCCCCGAACATTTATTGGGCCCTGATTCTCTGTTTGTCACTCAATTTTCCCTTAAAACTGGTAACGCTGTAATCTCCATTCATCTCTTGCTCATAATGCCTCTCGGCTGCATGCCTCGTGTTTCCCTCTTTTCCATAGTCACAAGTTTAGTTTTAACTCTTTCACACCCGCGCGTTCGGATCCGTTGCTGTCACTTCGAGCGGACATCTCTCTCTCTCTCTCTTTCTCTTTCTCTCTCTCTCTGATCTCTGTCCATTTTATCATTGCCTTAATATTCATAATCCTCTTTCCCTTCCCTCTTCCCTCTCGCTCCCATCGTCTCTCAATCCTCGCATCTCTCTTTCTCTCGCGGATTAAATGCAAGAAAGCGAGACATATGTTCCGGTTGCCACGCTGTCACTGAGCGAGAATAGCAATAAGATTTTGTACTTTGTACCTAATTCTCGATTAGCCTGACGTATTGATTTGCATGTAGCATGAGTATTGTCTTCAGTTACCCCAGCTATCCGGAAGATTAGATCCGTGGCTCCTACCGATTGAACACGCTTGAAACCTATATCCAATACAACCCGTTATAGGTTTTATTTTAAGATCAATCTTCAGCGTGATCTGAGCAAAGTGCTGATTTCGGTGAACGTCTGATTAAAGTTGAGCTATCGGTTACTAGTAAAGTATTGGGAAAAAAACTATAAGAATGTTGTTAGTAATCAAATAATCATAATGGCAATTGGAAGGCCCTTTTCCTCGAAGTTTTGCGATAACTGTTAAGCCACACGAGTTAACGAACAAATAAACGGAATGCATCATCTCTTTGGACATTATAAAATTAACTCTTCTAAATATATCATGTTGTAGCATGAGTTGTTCATCACACAATTCTCACGATGAAGTAACACTAAGAACAGCCGACAATTTTGAGTAAGAATGCGATTGAACTGGAGGAATTTTTCTACAAATGTCTTATATACACAGGGGTTATACAGCTATAGAAAGAAATAGAAACAGGTTTGTGAAAGGAGGAAAACTTGTTTCTGTCTTTTTTCAACCATGCACCCAACAAGTTTCTGTAGAAGTTCCTTTTAAGCGATTATATGTATTGTCTTATCATATCAAATTCTTTATCTCATTTTCAGTAGACTTATAGACATGCGTGTATCTATGTTGTTTTCTGCTATAATTTTTCAACGCTCTAATTTTCATTATGTTTTTCCTTTTCTTATTGTTTCAGGTGAGTTGGTTGGATTTAAGCTGTTCACTGTACAAGCTAACCTGTGCCGTTTTGTAAGTTACTTTCTTAGTTTAGAGTTGTGATGCTCTTCCAAGAGTGTGAGTTAAGTTTTCAACCAAAAACATTTCAATGAATAATGTGCACTCCTTTAGGCTCCCAGCAAACAATAGTGAGAGCTCTATGTTTGTACCCTCTGACTGACATGACGTCACTAATTTTTATAAACTCCGAGAAGAAGTAGGTATATTCCACTCAACAGCCCTTATGGTTTAACAAATGCTTGTACAATTGTACAAGTATACATATTGTAAACAGTCGGGGAAAGAAATATAACGTCAGACGACCCTTTAGACTTCTGATTAGATATTTTTAGTTTCGTGTAATATTTAAGATTGATGGACATAAGTATTGCGGGTGGCCTACCTCTTAAAGTTGTCTGGCACTCTTTTTGTCATTGACCGTGACTGTACGCAGTGTATACCTATCTTTACCATAACGTGCAAAAGAAAGTACCTTAGTCGAAATTACTATTTCAACAGTGGCGCAGCGAGCAACTTGGCAACGTTGTAATGTATCCATTAAAATCCATTAAAAATATCGAACTATTGGGTGTTCGGTAAACACCTTCGCATTCGATCTTTCACAAGGGTGTAAATGGACACATTACAACGTTGCCAAGTTGCAAGCTACGCCACTGTATTTCAAATATCGGTAAGCTTTTCAACAATTTTGCGACTTTCAAGTGATCAAGGACCAAGCCAAATGCTCTTATTATAGTACGTCTTGAAAAATCGTAAATTCAATTATAGCGTTTGGTCAAACGCAAAACGGAAAGTCCCAACAGAACGAAAAAGAGACCACACACTATAATTACAAGAATCATTTCGTTTGGACCGTTTTGTTCTAATATGACTCTCTACCGAATTAACGGCTGAACGAAACCCTATATCGCCGTATACCAATCGTCTCCATTTGAGTTCGTTTTGATACTTTTCTACTTTTCGACTTTTAATTTTATCTCGTAAGCGAGAAATCTCGTTTGCAAATTCTGGGAATTTCAAATGATTTGCCTCAAAGCAAGTCGTGGCAACCTAAGAAAAACAAAAGATGTAACGGACCGTGCGGCTCTCAAATCAATCAATGCTACCAACCGCATCAACCACCGAATACATCACATCGGCAGCCAACCTCTGCTGGAATCAGGAGGACAATTAATACTATTCTGTGCTCGTAGTGTTATTATCTTTCGATAAAAAGGATGAGAAATCTGATCTTTCATCACCTTAATCCTCAGAATTCTCCTTTAATTACCAAAACTTACTGGGCATCGAAGAGGCTCTCTGATACAACCCAGATTTCGTTGTTTACATAGCGGTCCCAGCCCTAACCTCTCCTAGTCTCCTCCTGGCATATGTATTTCCTTTTTCCTATTCTATCAACTTTTAGCTACCTATTCATTGCTTTTGCTCAACGCAATAAAATTACTCTGCTTGCGTCTGTAGTGGCTCTGACTTGTGAATTGGTAAGAGTTCAAAGGTTCAACAATGGGAACTTCTGAAGAGACCTGTTCTTAGTGATGTGCTGACTTGCGATATACTTCCATCATGTTGTGATTGTATGTGGAATTCCTTTCTCCTAGAAATTGAGTTTCATCTCTCTACCTTTACATGTTTGGTTTTGAAGGTCCTATAGGGAGTCAGCCCTCTTTCAATTTCAAAGGAATGTGCTTCGCGGTCAAATTTTTTGACATTCTATTTAGTCCGCCAACTCTTGTCAAATGACCTTGCGCTATAAGCCATCATGCAATCAATGTAGTTACATCGCTCCATATCTATTTACAAGTAAATTTCAAATACTCCGGGTAACTTCCTGATTGAGTGTCAATTAGTGGATATTCTGATTGATTCTGTGTAACCTGGACCTATCTAAGGCATAATAATCTAATTGGTCGGTATCGTCATTTTGCATGCTCAACACAAGAAGTTCTACAGCAGAGTCATTTTGAGTATCAGGTTCCGACAAGTCGCGGTGCCTGAACTGCATCCAAAACCAACCGTTCAGCGATGCGTGTTGATACAGTTCGGAAGGAGGCACAGCTACTTGTCAGAGCCCGACACTCAAAATGGTCTCGCTCTACTTGGGTTTAAGTTAAACTTACAACTATCCATGATATACTCCTGACCTGTTGTTGATTAGGTGCAAATATGCTCTAACAAGTAGCAGAGCAAGCTTCCAAAATTCATTAAAACGCATCAGTGAAGGTTGGTTGGCAATGAGCGGAAACTCTTAGCTAACCAATCGCTCACCGATGCGCTTAGTGGCAATGAGCGGAAACTCTTAGCTAACCAATCGCTCACCGATGCGCTTAGATGTATCACGGATAGCTAATCCATCAATCCGTCCGTAAACTAAAGGCTAATTTTTAAACAGGAACGCTATGGAATGCTGCACTCTTTTCTTGTAGTTAGCGGGCATGGTTCACACGATCCATCAGAACGGAACTAGCCAACTAATTTCTTCCAACTGCGGTAATTTTTTATCAGCCAAGAGTAACCCGTTCAATCTTGTTCCATAAATGAAAATATTAGCTTCCAGTTAGTGATCAAAAGTAGGTACCTACCGCAACCTTGAGAGGCTTCTCGAAACAAAAATGCCAGCACCTTGACAGCTTACAACTTAACGAGCTTGAGCCGATCCACTTATCCTTGATCAAGTCAGTCAGATTCTTTCATGAGGTTAGAGCTCGTTTCACAAGTGCAGGCAGAGCTCGACCGATAATCTTTAGCTATGTTTCAATGTGTTCATTTCTCCAAAACCAAATTTTCCGTAGACTTATACAATGTGCTTTTAAGACGCTCCTTCATGAATGGCTAAATCTCTCATTCAATATAATTTCATTCCATCATGCCATATGAAAACTAATGCTGGAAGGATGGCATACGGGCTTGGGCCACACAACAGCACCTAAAAATGCCAAAGATTATCGGTCGAGCTCCTTCTCCACTTCAGAACCCAGCTGTTGCACTGACCAAACAAGATTATGATGAGTTGAAGCAGGACCGTTTTGAGTATGAGGTTCTGACAAGGAGCGGTGCCTGCTTCCGAGCCGCATCAACATGCTTCGTTGAGCAGTTGATTAGCGCAGAGTTTCAACTGGATGTTTATCAACCGCTCACCGCTGTGCCTTGATGCAGTTTGGAAGCAGGCACTCCTACTTGTCAGAACCCGATACTCAAAATGGTTCTGCTATAGCAACCACCCTGCTAATTGATGCTCTAAAAGCTCTCTAGGAACTAAACTGTCGAGTAAGAAACTGTCACTCGATTTGTCTGTTCAACTATTAGAAAAATTCAGCATACCTTAAACTCAGTGGCATGATTAAAATACCTGATTCATGCTTGACTGTCTAGATTTGGGTCCTTCAAGAAACCCTCTGTGCTCCAAACTTAAAAAAAATGTTATACAGTAGTGACAAGCTCAACTGCCCTTAAATATACTTAGCATCAAGTTTTGCTCAGCAAGCAGTCAGGGAGAACGATTTCCGCTGCCTTGCAGCTCAAGAATTTTTTAGCGGAAATATTAGGGATTCCTTCATCTCAAGGCGCAACAGAGAAGCAACATTAACTTGAAAATTCATGAGCACAACCAATAACTAATCGAAGAAAGTGAGAGGAACTCGTGTATCACTAGCAGAGTTGGTCAGAATATGGTGGTAATCGATTACACGATTTCATGGTAATCAGGGATGACTTTTTACAAGCCATCTATCATATTAGTTGGAGAAGATTTGGATCTAACCTAAAAGACCCTGAAGTTTACTATTTATCTAGTAAGAATAGGTACATTTAATTACCATCCAAAGGTTTGACGATTACCGATTAGCCAGAAATCGTGTAATCAATTACGCTCCTATTTGCCCGACTCTAATCACTAGGTAATTTTGGAAATGCACTGATTCCATAGAAGCTTGATGGAAGTCTTCAAACTAAATGAAACTCAAGAGGAAACTTCAGAACTTAAAGAACCGGCAACCGGTTTTCTGACAAACGTAAAATAGATTCAGCTTGCGTTTACACAAAATATAGGTAATGGGCAACAACATTTAACATTGTAGGTACAGGTTGTGAATTCAAGAGTGCGAGCTTGAGTTGATATTCCTGGTAGACCATGCACGAAAAATAAACAAAGAGCACACCAAGTTAACAAAGTCATGAAGACTGAAGAGGTAATTTTGGACTGTTTCGGACCAAAATTGAAAACAAACATATGTAAGAGGTTATGCTCTGCTTTCACAAATGTAAACAACACGGAGAAATTATTTTCTCGCTCATTATATCTCAGCAAAAAGGACATTTGAGAACAAACTAAAGAATGGTCAGAAAACTAGTCGTATTTAGCTTTCAAAGGAGACCAAGTTTCTTTAAATCAGACGCGGATTTATTACTTCAAAATTAGTTTGAAAGTCGCAAGTTCCCAGTCCTTTTGTTTACGGGCCGGATATGGCCATGGACTAACTGCTGCTTCACAGTGACTGGATGATTCGCTTTACAGTGGCTATCCGTAATTCGCTTAGATGCTCAGCGCTGAGAGACCGCAGCGGCTGCCCTGCGAATTACAGTAGTTCCGCAAACTGCTGTTCAGAGCGCTACGGTCTGGCTGGACCAACCAATGACTCGGCATGGTCCGATTTCTTCTTACCACTGAATACTGATCACTTTTTCATCCCCTTATTTTGCGGGACATACTATATCGTTGACTGTCTTTTTACTAAAGGGATTTCCTCGCTATTCTCTTCCTCCTGACAGTTTTCTTTCCTCGCATTTACACCTCGAGAATTCGCGCATCCATCGTGGGATCTTCGCAGTAGGAACAGCTGTGCATTACGATGTGGGATCAGTCTAAACGAACTTAATGGACGGTACCACGTCAGTAAAAAACAGTCGTGATATCTCAGCAAAAAACGCCTGTCGGCGTGCTACGGTGAACGGAAAGTCCGGGCATACATCTCGTTCGTTCGAATGGCCAACTCTTTCTTCACCCCAAAAACGATCCCGGAATATTTTCGTTTCTGATCTGATGATACTGCATCTCAAAAACTCGACTTCGTTCCGATTCATGCTCTACAGGCACAGTGATATCAGGAACGAAAAGTCCTTTCTTTGATTCTCTTCTCCCTCTCTCTCTGACAAATACTATGTATGATAAAATCGCCTTCAATTCGACGGTTATGCTTTTCCACGTACACCCACTTTTTTGAGCTAGGTAATAAACTAATAACAGATCAGTTTTCATCGAAATTAATTCGAAAGGAGAGGAGAGGGGGAAAAGGGGGAAAGGGAGGGAGACTTGCCGTGACTTTTTTGGGGTGTGAGTATGGATGTGTGTACAGAACCTTCGTCCTATGTAAATTGAGTGATCACGCACAGAGCAAGCAAGGGCCATCCAGAACACACTTGTGGTCGAGGAAATAAGCGAGGAGGGGGCATTTCCTAGAATTAGTAGTTTTCAATTGCACTAGGTCTTTGGACCGAAATAATTTATTTTATCGGATTCGCTGAGGAGGAGAGTTGCCCCACTACGGTGTCTCCCCGGAATTCACCACTAGCAGCAAGGTGCAAAGACAAGGTGTTACATTGCATAGCCATTCGTCTATTAGTCACGGCAAGTCTCCCTCCCTTTCCCCCTTTTCCCCCTCTCCTCTCCTTTCGAATTAATTTCGATGAAAACTGATCTGTTATTAGTTTATTACCTAGCTCAAAAAAGTGGGTGTACGTGGAAAAGCATAACCGTCGAATTGAAGGCGATTTTATCATACATAGTATTTGTCAGAGAGAGAGGGAGAAGAGAATCAAAGAAAGGACTTTTCGTTCCTGATATCACTGTGCCTGTAGAGCATGAATCGGAACGAAGTCGAGTTTTTGAGATGCAGTATCATCAGATCAGAAACGAAAATATTCCGGGATCGTTTTTGGGGTGAAGAAAGAGTTGGCCATTCGAACGAACGAGATGTATGCCCGGACTTTCCGTTCACCGTAGCACGCCGACAGGCGTTTTTTGCTGAGATAGAAAACAACAGAAAAATTTAACAATGATAATTTCGACAAGGGTACTTTCTGTGAAAAGGCATAGAACCTACTAGAGTACCAGCGCGGGCAAAGATCCCTGGTAAAGTGGCCTGATGCGGGCCGATCCTTGAAATTCCGGACTTTTGAATGGACTGGATAAGAATGGGAAGTGGTGATTGGTGGAGACGAGTCACGTGGTTGCCAGGTCTAATCAAAATACATAATTTATACGATTGGTTAGCGAGCAGTTAGAGCAATATTGATCATCTGACAACAAAGTGGATAAATTCTGTATTTTGAGTAGACTTGACTGCCACGCGTGACTCGTCTCCACCAATCACCGATTTCCATTCTTATCCAGTCTATCCCAAAGTCGGGAATGTCAGGGATCGGACCTGCAGCAGCACGTGAAATCTGCAACGCACTAGATCCCGTTCAACACATATGTATTAGTTGCGTTGTGTATTGTAGATCGCGGCCAGGTGTATCTTTGTACCTGCTAGTATCTGCATTAATCCACCTTAATGACAGTTTTTGAATCTCGTTGAATATGCATCAATTTTCAGAAAAGTTTGTAATGTTCCTATAATAATAAAAGCTTTCCAGTTCGTTCCCATAAACGTTTTTCTTCTCTTTTCCCCCTCTCCGTGAAAGCTCGTAAGCTTTTTTAACCAACAATCAATCAGAACTCACTGCGCTCGTGGCCGGTACTTCCTATTTAAAAAACTTCCATCAAGGGGCTCTAGAGATTAACAGCTGATCACTGGTGTACTGCGACACCTGCAGGTGCAAAGAAAATTCGTCTCTTATTGGCCACTTCTTGATGGAGTGCGGCGGGCATTAGTATATGGAAATATCCCATTATTAGTGCGTATAAAACCAAAACCGCCATTACGATCGAGTATTTGAAAGTATTTCATGAGTTTAGAAGAGGATCTTGTAAGTTTTAAATACTACCATCGTTGTTTTTGGAGGTGTTTACAACTATACATCCTCCCTTAAATCGTCAGTAGCAAAAGTTCGCTCGGAGGAGTTTACAACAATATATCCACCCTTAAATCGCCTGTAGCTAAAGTTTGCTACGGCCCCATTTCAAGATTTAGAACACGATATTTTCGATCTATAAAGAATTACTCCATGAATCACGATATAGCGTGAGTGGTGTCAGTGTGAGTCTACCGCGGATCACTTGGATTCAGAAATAGGAGATGCAACCACGCTTGAGGCCTCTCCTGGGCTCTGCTTCCGTTTTCCCGCGGGATTAGGTTATGTTTCAATTAATGAGAGTCGTGTTCTGCCGCGGCCGGCAGCGGCGCGCGGAGTTATATGAATTGAATCGAATCGGAAGTCTCAGGTACACCTACGCCAACGACCAACGCGCATAGTACCCACCACCACCAGTGGCAGTAGCCGATCGCAAGATTTAATACCGACTGTATTTACACTTGTGCCGATTCTCGAGTTTCAGTCGGACGGATTACGGAAATCGAATCTCCCAGTGCGCGGACATCGGCAAAGATATCTGGAATATTTTAATCACTTATACTTCACCCAAGGATCCTTTCGTAATTCGACGCCTTTCCTTTCATCTCGCCAGAGCCGTTAAGTTCACTAGGCACTTCTACAAAACGTAATGTTCCCGTAGTAAGAGACAAGGAGACAAGTTTTCAATTCAAAATGGCCAGAACTTTGATGAAAAGTTCCCGAAAAGAACTTCTGGCATCTTCAGTAAAATGCCGGCCTTTTTAATCCTATCAGACCTGGTGCACATTTCAACGTAGGTACGTCTGAATAAAATTGAATCTTATGGGAAACAGAAAAAAACAGTATGCGCATCAGCAGCGCCAGCGCAGCGGTTCGTGCACTTTGGCAACAATAATTTCCTTCCATTTGATTCAATGTAAAACAATCGATTCGATTGTGAAGCGGCGCTTCACCTGCAATCGATTGTTTAACATTGATTCAAATGGAGGGAAAACATTGTTGCCAAAGTGCACGAGCCACCACTGATGCGCATCAATTTAGATGAGGAGACAGCGCTAAGATCAGCCATGTTGGTCAAAAATCCGTATCTGAACAAATACAATTTCAGGTCTAAAAGGGTTAAGCAGAACCGGGCAGTTGCAAGGGCCTGAAATTTCGTGTTTGCCACACAAAAAAAGAAGAAATTTGATGAGCTAAAAACAAAAGTACGTTTTTGGCCTTTTCCGAAGGGACCCGGTTGTGGAGATACACACGAGTAAAGCTGAAAAATCGTGTGTGTTGTGACGTCACAACGCGGAATTCCCATTTAAAACAATATACATTTGTATTTTGGGCCTAAATCTCATCCGAAACGAAAGGTATATATCCTTCTTTTCAGCTCATCGAGTACTTTTTTTTGCTTGATAAAAAACGCCAAGATTCAGACTCTTGCTACTGCCCCATTCTGATCTTTTTACGTAAAATTAGACTGGCATTTTTAAATAAAATTGTGGCATATTTCACAAATTATTCTGGTCAAAAATTCTAGTCGTTTCCGGCCAAAACGACTAGAATTTTACGTAGAAGGACCAGAACTATCCTGAAATCTGGCGGAATTTCTTTTCGTGAACTTTAAATCAGAATTCTGGCCATTTTTAGTAGAACAGTTTTTTTCCATGCAATCACACATAATTGAAGGGCTCTCCAAAAAAATCGTGACATCTGACAAAACTGATTTCTCAGCTTTTTGGCCTGTATACAAGTTGAAAAAGGGAACAATTATACGGTCCTACTACGTGAGCAAGAATATAGTATTCCATTTAAAAATAAATAAATAAATAAATAAAACAAAACAAAACAAAAACAAGCAAACAATTAACAAAAAAACAATCACTGCGATGAATTTTGTCAGGTTGATTTTGTTTCTCCAACGGCTGCCCCAAATGCAAGTGTGACGTTTTTTTCGGCGGAGCCACCCTCTATATTTATTACCCTGAATTCCGTAATATACTTTGGAGAAAAATGGTATAAAATAAAGGAAATGAGAAGGAAGTCAAATGAATGCAGTTATAATGGAGTTTAGGAAGCAATAATGCAGTTTGACCCACCTCCTGTAAAATTGTTACTTGACCAACTGAAGTACTAACGAAAGTACTACTTGATCCCCGTATGCAAAACCGCGTCGACAAATCGCGGGGTTTCGACGAAATATTGCGATCGTTATAATTTGGCAACGTTGCACCTGATCCGAAAATCCACCCAACTGATTGTAAAAATAACATGAAAATGAATAAAATGCAACTTGAAGAGAACCCCCAGAAGTTGTGCTTTTATATAATATCCTCAGTTAGTTTCTTGTAAACAAAACAAAACAAGCACATCTCTGATGTTTTTGGGACATTTCCTCTTTCTCTAAATGAATTAGAACTTTGGACACTCGTAGTGGCGTAGCGTGCAATTTGGCAACGTTGCACTGTGTCCATTTAAACCCGTATATAAGGTCGAATGCAAAGGTGTTCACCGAACACCCAACAGCTCGATCTTTTTCATGGGTTTAAATGGATGAACTGCAACGTTGCCAAATTGCACGCTACGCCACTGGACACTCGAAGGATCTACTTTCATTTCCACATTTTATTAAGAAATCTGGCAATTCCTACATCCGTTGCGCTGCGCTGGATTCTGATGGTGCTGATGCTGATCTGATGTTGATCTGATGCTGATCGATTTAACCCGCATCGTGTTTCTATCAAGGCTGAATTTGGCCTCGGATGATCGGATGTTGGCTCAATTCGCACAGTGCCATGCTGCCGGGGACATATAATTCACCGCGGCCTAGAAATAATTACATCATTCTTGTTTGTTGATTCGTTGATTGATCAACAGAAGTGCAAATCGGCGCTAGATTTCTGTGCTCAGAATCGAATTATATATACGTCTATGGTCTGGTCCATCATTTATGTTTTCTCTTGTTAGGACAAAGTTGCCAGTTGGATATGTGATTTCTCTCCTCACAACAACGGATTGAAGAATTATTAATGCTCCCAGGAAAAGTGAGTTTCAAACGGGCGTAACTTCACAGCGAAGCAGTGGTGGTTCGTGCAAATTGGCAAAAATCTTCATCAATCCCATTTGAATACGCATGTGAAACAATCGATTTTCCAGGAGGCTGACAGCCTACTCAAGAACCAATAGTTTTCTTTAAGTTTAAATGGAAAAATTGCATGGTAGCCAAACCACACGAGCCGCCCCAGCTAAGAAGAATTTCTTCAAAATTATCAGAATATTAGCACATTTTTTAAACTCAGAGACGGAAACGCCACCGGTTGAGAAAAAATTACAGATCAGAATATTTTCCTTTCATTATAGTCATACACTTACCAGAACTGCGTATATAATGGGGCTCTTGCAAACTTTTGCTTTAAGCAAATAAATGGTCCAATTTGATGTAGTGACCAGCAAAAATTAGGAAAATCACATCGAAAAAGTCTAACATTCAGTAATAAACTTACATAACTGCTTTAACGGCAAGATCGTAATGGCGCTTCAACGCATGTATCATGAGAGATTCCTGTCTAACTGTCACTTTCTCTACGGAAACACAGAGATATGTCTCATTTTAGATAGGAATCTTCCATGATACCTGCTTTGAAACCGCCATTTTGCACGATTCTGAGTTTGAATTTCGTGATTTTTCAGTGTACACATTGTCATTTTTACAGGTTTTTATGCAAGCATCAACTCTTCAATCCCCCGTAGCAAAAGTTTGCTAGAGCCCCATTGTTTGGTAAACCGGTAGAATGGAGAATTAAAAAAGGTCATTAAATATACTCAAACCGTCCTCTCAGCTTCAGAAATAGGATTTCTGTTAGCTTCTGTTGACTTTACAGGAGTTAATATAATTTGGTATTTCAAAACGCGAGGGATGATCAGAATAATTATATATGTGTAGAAGAAATAATGCCTAATAGTAGCGGCTCGTTCTATTCGCAAGCAATATTTTCCTTGTGTACGTACAACGATCGAATGTTGTACTCAGAATCAAATGGAGGAAAAACATTGTTGCAAAATTTCTAGAATCGCCTCTGATGCTTAGATTACTGTAGCAAACGTTCGCAACAAACTTCTCGTCCATGTTCTACTTTTTAATTTGTTGCTTATTGGCTTTGATCGGTAAAGAAAACAACGATATGGCCGTAGAAGTGTTTCTCGCGGAAGTATAAAGTTACCTTATCCAACAATCGATTGGAACTCACCTTACCTCTCTCCCCTCCCTCCCACATGGATAGATAATATATTGTGGCTTCACTTATCGCTTGAATAGGTAAATTATTTACTAACAATCTACTCGTGTGAATAAAAGAATCATATCGCAATGTCAGGATCATTGTGAATGTCACGGTTCAGATTTCAACCCAGCGCTGCGTACAGCGTCCCTCAATATCAATCAGTTTTTCTTTCTCTATACATCTGTGTTCCGTCTCAGCTTGATCTGTATAGACGTTGATACATAGTTTCACAGGGTGGTGTACACTGTACAAGGTGTCTAAAAACGCATGGTACTAAACTTTGGACGATAAGAAAACGGATACTACATTTCACCCGAAATGACCCTTCAGATCCGGTTCCTTGCATGGTGCAACGGTACCTTACCTTTAGGGGTTCCGAAAGCCGACCCGTATGATAAAATTAAAAATACCCGCTTTCAGTGAAGAATAAAAATGGATGAAAGTTCAGAACTCAAACAGCTTATAAACTTGAGCAACTCGACTCTTAAAAGGGGATGAACGCGTTTTCCTCGGATAAACTAATTATTTCCAAATTAATTATGGGAAATGAAGCTCGTTATAGTTGTAGAGAAATAACTATAATGAATCCTTTTATAAACTTTTGGTTTTAATGAAATATTATCGGATCCCCTTTTCATCGATAAAATAATGAATTCTCACAGCGAGGAGATAAATCTCTTCCAAAATTCCAAACTTGGACGTTAAACCTACGCAAATCTGCCAAGGCGTATCTCTAATTATTCGAAATTAACTCAATAGGTAATTCAAGAACAGTTTACGTAATAGTTAATTATGACAAGGATTTAAGAACCTCTAATTTAAAAAAAAAAAAAAAAAAAAAATGAACTATGTTTAAAGACCATAATGCTGGAAACAATACGACGTCACGTGGTGTTGACGTAAGGACATTCGATCCTTCCCGTGATAGTTTTCTTCATTTTTCTGGATTATCTGCAACATTTGGAAAATATGCTGCCTATAGAACCGCGGATCTACAAATGTAAAACAAGTGACCAGCTGTTGTGCGTTGAAGCCGAAAATAATATTCTATCGGTGTTTGTCAGTATAAAAGCTATTTTTGTTTGATGACTAATTTGAAGACAAATCCTTTAAATAACTTCATAAATCACATAGTTCATCGTCAACAGTCAGAAAACAATTATGACTTCCGTACCGTGCATTTTCGAATTCTAAAAGTGTCCCGTTGACACTTAAACTTCCAACAAAAAAAAAAAACAAAACAAAAAATAAAAAAGTGTCCCGTTGCCTTACCTGCCTGTTTGAGAAGTGGAAAGCAACGCAATAATGAACCTACAACGAATGACACATTATGGCGAAGTCTGCGCAATCTGACAACTTTGCATTTGGTCCGTTTAAGCTCTAGAAAAATATCGAACTATAAAGTCGATTTCTTGTGTGCGTTCAAATGGATAAAATGCTACGTTGCCAGATACCACAACGCTTTACCACTGGAAAAACACCTCACATTCAAAACCCCTGAGAGCGAAGGCCCAATCCAAGCGCGAAAATTCGTCTCCATATACTATACGGTACTTTCTTGATGCGACGCGCTCGAAATACGAACGGCACCGGGCATCGTGCATCGGTGAAAGTTGTCACCGCTGTAGTTGGTTACTGGTCGCCGGTTGGTATTCGGAGCCTTGTTCGTTCGCGGAGCTCCTCTTGCTTTGAGCCGTTGTTGTTCTAGTCCGTGTCGCGCCTCTCACGAGGTTAGGTTCGTAGCAGTGCCGCCAGATTTGGCGAAAAATAAACACATTTCCCGCGTGGTTTGATGTAAAAAGTGTTTTGACCTTTCTTAAATATGACAGCACTGGGTTTTAGCAGCTAAGTATTGGCAACTACCGAGCCACAAGCGTCACTCCTTGCGTTGTTTTGTAAACATCTTCGTCGTGTTTTAGGAATGGATGTGTTCGTTCGTTTGTTTGTTTGTTTGTTTGTTTGTTGTAAAGTCCGTTCATCTTTCGTCACCACTTGTGTGCATTGTCCCTAACCTATGTCTTATTACTTCGCGTCTCACGCAACGAGCACCGTTGTCAGATTTTGGGGAATAATCCGTCGGCGTCAGCAAAAAAGAAAAATAATCTTATCAGTGGTGGTGAGTCAAAACTTTGAGTCAAAACTCAATCGAAGAAACTCAACTATATGGTCGTCAGGTACAGCACGGAAGACTGGTATAATGTATCATCTGCATAGCTGATTTTGGAGTCTGCTATCAAGTTTGGTAAATTTTACCAAATTAAGATAACCTGTTGGTACATTTCACCACATGGTACTAGCGGGGACAAAGATACCTGTCCAGAATATGCAACACGCAACACGCAACACACCTAATACACGTGTTGAATGGGGTGCTGTGTATTGCTTATTGCATACCCTGGCTAGGTATCTTTGTCTCCGCTAGTACGTTGCATTTACCATATGCTGGTAAAATTTACTTTTTCGCAGACTCTAAAATCAGCTATGCAGATGGTAAATTCAACCAGTCTTTTTTTCTCGTGAGTCAACGAATCAAAGAATGTCAGTCAGCGCCTCAGGTTTTGACTAAGGTAGGCAACCTGCAATACTTATCATAATGAATTCAAGCATTACTGGTGGCCTACATGAGCTAAAATCTAAGGCGTCGACTAACATTATTTAATTCGTCGACTGTACGGCGTACGCCTTCAATATCGTGTAAGGCAAACAACTACACAAATTTCCGAAAATTTGCATAACTGCTTTTTGATGACCGCAGTTGTTGATAAAAATTACGTCATTAATTAAATTATCGAGGCAAAATTAATGATGCAAAATATGTTGGTTGCGCTTTCAATGTCTTTGGAGGCAAAACAATTATTTTTACGTATGAAAAGTTTACTATCCGTTGTTAGGTGTAACCGAATCCGCTGATAAAAATGAGGCAAGTCGTTAAATGAATCGAGGCAGAATCGGTAATACAAACTGAAGGTATAATATGAGGCACATTAATTTCTGCAATGTAGGAATTGTAACTATTAAAAAAGGGGGGGAAATTGTTTTCCAATTTTCGTTAATTTGTTGGTATTTCTTTTGGTTTCAGGCACAAGGCGAGACCGGGAAAACTCCGTCCAAGAGCTGCAACTGTGATATCAAAAGTTCAAAGCGTTTTAAGTCTTAGCTGTGATCAAAGTGTTTTATTATACGAAATCATTATTTTATTCTGTTTTCCTTTTTTTATACGATCAGTTTCTTTCTTTTTTATTTTTCTTTTAATTCAACAAGTGCAAATGTTGACGAATCGTGGAATATTCATTTAAGTAAAGAGTGATACGGGTCGTTGGAGTTAATTTCAAAGTGGTGCGTTATCTTAACAGGGGGTGGTTTATGTTTTATCGGTGTGAAATTTCAGTGGAATCAATTTCGAAAAATCGTAACAACTCGAACGCTTTTTCGGCACAATGCAGTTTAGTGTAAAATGGCGGATCCCAACAAAAATAGGGCGCTGTATTCTACCGGCGTTGCCTGTTTAGGGCTTGTATGCTTCATTCTCGGAACCACAGCTGTTGCTCTCCCGCTATGGGGTTATTACGACAATCCACATGGTGAGTAAACACTGATTTCTCCTTAATTAAGCACTTGTAGGATTGACTCTAGTATACGTGTCGCTGGCACTTTGCATGCTCAGGTATTTTACGAGCGGCTTGTTAATAAAACATGGCCGATCATTTCATATGGTCGCAAAAATTTAGAATTAGCGGATTTCCCGATTTTGGCCTCACAAAATAATCGTATTGACGTTTACTTTAGCTCAATCAAAAATCACTAAGCCGATAAAGCTTCTGAAATTTTTACAGATTAGGTTTTCCTTGACTGTTGCTGTTAATGTAATGATTTTATAGTTAGAAAATACAGTTTTTGAAACGGTCGACTGCGTTTCATACACGACAGTAAAATTGTGATGGAATCAAGAACAATTTTAATCTGTACAAATCGCTGGATTTGTCAGCTTATTATATGTATAGTTTTTTAATGAGTTAAAATATTAATTAAGATACGATTATTTTGTAAGACCATAGAGTGCACCAAGTCTGATTTTTTGTAATCATGAAATGAGCGGTATGATATTTGCCTATGCTTGTAAAGCGTCAACGACAAATTGTACTGTTTAAATTAATAATTTTGTTATTCGGGAAGTTGATGTATCTTAACCTCAAATTGAACCTAAAAAGTATTTTCATAATATATTTGTGGAATCCATTGACGCGAAAATGGCGTGTTTAGTTTTCGCAGTTTATTGCAAAAATTTCCCTTTTCAATTTTCCTTACGGAAAATACATTGAACAAGTTTTTGTTCGGAAATAATTGTCTTTTCAATTAATCGACAATGTTTACCAAGACGGTCTATTGAACTTTTACTATTCGGATTTGAAACAACTTTGATTCAAAATTGTATGTTTTGGCACCGCGCCACGGCCGGTACATGAAACTACCTTTTGTAGAACGTCGCTCATTTTTACTACGTTGATTTACGTTCTGCGCAGTTACTCAATCGGACCTGCTTCTACGTGCGCGTGCGTAGAAGAGCCCGAACTGGCTGCAATACACTGCGGTTGCATTATAACTGCACGTTCACGTTACATGAATGCATTGATGTCGCACAAGGTCACCACTTTAATTGTTCCCGTAAATTATACGCGATGAATTTGTTATAATCGGCGAGTGAGCGGCGGCGTTGACGCACACTGGATCAAAAAATAACTTTTTGTGGACATGCAAAATTGTTTTTTTGAGTTAACCCATATATGCCCATTGGGTCGTTAACGACCCACTTAAAATGGTTTTTTTGGACCAAATTACAGTAATTTTAGGCTAAATGTTGTGACCATTCAGCACCTATAATTTAGCTGGATCAGAAAATTTCACAATTTTTAAATTTAAAATTTTTTTAACTCTGAGGTGGTGTTTTTTGAGACAAACACCAAAAAACATCCAACATGTTCAAAAAAAGTTGGGCATACATGGGTTAAGAAACATTTCAGCGGAGATATATTAAAACCAATTCTCTATGACTTATTTTAAGCTCTAAATTAAATTATTTCACCCATTGTTAAGTCATCCTGATGATTAATGTTCATAATCTTTGAGTTTCATTCGTAAAATCATGTTTTGGAAATTCGATGTCTCAATCAGTAGGTAGCGTAGCGTGCAATATGACAACATTGGATTGTGTCCCTTTAAACCCATGTAATAGGTCGAATGCGAAGGTGTTCACCGAACACCCATTCGTTCGATATTTTTCATGGGTTTAAATGGACGAACTGCAACATTGCCAAATCGTACGCTGGTCTCGATCCACTGTGCGGCAGCGGTTCACGGTGGCCGGTAGTGACGGGAACGCGCATGCGTGCAATTTTCCCTTCCGTGAGACCAGAAAAAGGGAATTAAGTGAAAATTGACTTTGTCGGTGAAATATCAAAACAATGAAAAAAATATCGCTTTCCGTATTCTAAAAGAATTCTTGAATGATTTAACCTTCTCTTCTCTCCTCCCTCAAGCCACAGAATAATAGATCTTCACAACACTCCTTTCATTCAAGATTTTCAGTGTGTAAAGGATTTAGTCACTACAGACGATTTTAGTCCAGTGGCGGCGCGTGCAATCTGGCAACAAAGTCTTCTCTCCATTTAAACCTATGTAAAACAATCGATCTTCAGGAGGTGCAATTGCACCCCCAAGGTATCGATACTTTTGCATAGGATTAAATGGAAAACTTGCATGGTTGCCAAATTGCACGAGCCGCTACTGTTTTAGTCCGACGCGACCGACGTCAAGGAACCTAGTGCAACGGTTAGCTCGACAATACGCCCTTATCGGTTACATTCAGAGTATGCATCAGACATTTTCAGCGTCTCAAGAGGCCTCCGTATGACACGCGCAAAGTACGATCGTCAAATTGGCATAGGTGAGCTGAAATCCACCGCAAACAGTTGGATTGCCAACCTGATATTTCTAAAATTCAAACATAACCTTGACCAAAACACTTAAAAAATGGGGTTTATTTGTTTTGTTGATAGCAGATTGGTGAACAGATGACACACCATCCATCGTCAAATAACTCTGCAGTTTGACGGGTTGTCAAATCGTACAGTTGTTAGACAACGTTTTAACCAACGGAACATGCAACGGTTGGCTCACCTGCTGATTTGTGGTGAATTACGGCTCACCGATGCCAATTTGATGATCTTACTTTGAGCGTGCCTTTGAGCGTGCCGCGGCGTGTTCTAGCGAAGGCCTACGCTATTTCTACTACTCTCACCTGACCACCAGTTATTGCTACCTCCTTATAGGGTTGAATCTCGTCTACAGAGATTTGTTTAAGTATACGGGTTTCTTTTTTTTCTTTTTCTTTCAAAATTAAATCAAAATGACTCGAGAAATTCATCTCTGCCCAAAGTGCTCATTTTAAATGTCTTTCTATGAGAGTGCAGCGTGAGATGGCAGAAGACAGGAGTCACGTGCGCATCGCCATTGCATTGACGCAAAAGCGATCATCCTGTATGACTGACTACACACACGAGTATCGGCGGAACTTCACATTTAACGTCTTTGAAATGAAATTAAGGTGAACTGTTCCGTGGAGCATCTGTAGAACTTCTCTCTCTCTCTCTCTCTCTCTCTCTCTCTCTCTCTCTCTCTCTCTCTCTCTCTCTCTCTCTCTCTCTCTCGCGCGCGCTATCTCTCTCTTTCTTTGTCTATTTAAATACATTTGTTAGAAAAGACTGGAGGTAGGGACTATAGTCACGTGATATACTCTCCTTTCATATTTTTCTAACGCGTGTCGTTAAATGGAAAAAAAGTGGGAAGCACAAATGCCTGGATCCACCTTTGGAACCATTTATCGTCTTGACTGCGTATGCAACGTTGCCATTTTAGGAATTTCCCATCCCCCATTTACACGCACGTTTCGCGGCCTCTTAAAAATTCCGAAACGGATAATTCTATTCTATATGCCCTAATACGATAGCGAAAAATTTTGTGACACCACTTAATTTCACCACATCTAAATGGCCGAAGCAACAACAAAAAATTGAAATTACTCCGCGATAGTATGGTGGCGATGTGTGCAATTTTGCAACATTGTAGAAAGTTGGTTTGCATCTTGCGTCCATGGTTTAAACTCACAAAAAAAATCGAACAATTTGGTGTGCGGTTGAACTTTCTTTTGAAATCAATTTTTTGGATAGATTAGAATGGAAGAATAAATTATCGAGTGGCAAATTTCATCCTTTATAATCACCTATAGTGTTTCAGAAATATTTTGCAGGTTTTTTTATTCAAGTTTCAAAAATAAGTTCAATTTGATGTATTTATATTACAAAAGATATTTCGGGTTTAAAAAAAACGTTGATAGCGCTTACGTATGTTTAAATGTATTTACTTGGAGCCTTCTTGAAAACCTTTTCCACGACATTTCAGTTTTTTTAATTATTATTATTTCTGCATTGGTAATACTCAAATTAAACATTTTCAAAATTGAATGACATAGCTTTTTAATGGTTGTAAGAAATGTATTTTTTCTTCATCTTACTGCAGTTGAAGATGCGAGGTTTACGTATCGAAATTTATCTTATATAAACCTTCTTCGAGTCAAATAGGTTGACAACAGTGGCGGCTCGTGAAATTTGGCAACCATGCTTTTTTGCCATTTATACCTATACAAAAGTATCGATGTATTTGGGGTGCAAATGCACCTCCTGAAGATCGATTGTTTTACATAAGTTTAAATGGAGAGAATACGTTGTTGTGACATTGCACGAGCCGCCACTGGTTGACAATGATAATTGGTTTTTACTGAGCCGGCAGTGCACAACATCAATATCAAGAGTGAAGTAACTCAAATCCGAGGATCTATATTTCTCATCTTTCAAATGGTGTGTAGTAAATCTCAATGACCTAACGCTCGAAGTCTCTAATAGCACTATATATATGTTGGATGCTAGCTTGCTTGTTGGCTCATGTGGTGACAGAGAAGCGGCAGCGCAGCGTATATATAATATATATACACATATGTATGTGGGTATATATAGTTGCAATCCATCCAAATACAGTTACATCGCGCGGCATACCATCGTACTTCGTCAAACCGTAGTTGTCGAATTTAAAGCTAAGAAATTGTGCTGGATCGATTCCATTTTGTATTTGCACTGAGAGAATTATTTTTTTAATCCAAGGTGTATTTAGTTTATGTGTTAAAGGAAACTGTGCACAGTGAAATATTGACTAAGGGGAAATTCCTCTAACCCAAGGAAAATGTCTGCTGCTACAAAGAAAAGATTCCTTGTTGTGACAGTGATTCTCCTTCCTGCAATAGAACTTTACTTCACGCAAGAAAAACTGTCACAAGTAAAAGTGTTTCCTTGTTCTTAAAGAATTGATTTCTCTCAGTGTGGGGATTTTGGAAAGTCTTATGATCGCATTGAACGCAAGGCGAGACTATTGCATTAGATGCACAGGGAGCGTGAAAGAAAAATCAGCTCTTGTGAATATTATTTTGAATACGGTTTGGGTTTTTAACCCTTTTACGAACAGGTTATCAAGACAAATCAATGTTCACTCGCTCAAAATTACGCGGGTAGTTTAATGTTCCTACACCACGGTGCTGATTTTGCATACCCAATTAATTGAAGGCTCCCGAGAAAATGTTATTTTTCAAACACTAACAACTTGGAGTCGCAATTATTGTGAATAAAAAAATAAGATTGTGTGATTGAGGGACAATCTATTCATTGAAATGAGTGTATACTAGGGCCTGGCGAAAGGGGTAAAAACGCCCTGGAGAAGCTTAATTATTCGAGCAAGAATAATGTAATGGATGCTGATTTTAATTCTGTTTAAACTAAGTACAGGGGATAGAAATCTCTAGTGATCCGAGCTGTCCCAAAATACCGTACATATAAAATTTATCGAAACGATGCACTCTTATCCATTTACGCGTACCGCATGTATGTCTCTCACACTGACAGTTGACGATTTAAATAATACGCTATAGTCGACTCCCTAGAAACTTTTTTGGATAGTCAACCCGCAATATTTATTTAAATAAATCTAAGCATTAAAGTTGGCCTACCCGAGACAAAATCTAAGGAGTGAACTGGCTATTTAACTCGTAGACTCTATGTACAAAAGTCTACACCGCACTTTCAATTCGCTCGAAATTATATTTGAAACTGAAATAATTGTGGATCTGGGAAGTGAACACTGAACAGATCCCTGTATTTTGATCCACCGGAAGTCTCAAAGCCCCCCCCCTCTCACTCTGGTATTCTCTCTCTTTCTTTCACACTCTCTCTTTGTATAGGACCGCTTATCATTAAATGACTATTAGGTAATCCTTGTTGAAGCATACCTGAGTTTGATATCCATTTAAGTAGACATATTTTTATTTATTTTGCACCTACTTGTTTTCTTATTAAACGCGTTTCTCTATGATCACCGCGCAGTGCGGCTCCATAAGATTTCAATTATGCTCCTCCCGTCTTGCAATGATGGATGGACGTGATCGGATTCATCGGCGGCGCGTTCTTAAAGCGGCATCGGCCGCAGCGCTCCTCGCCTTTTTGCCCCGTGAGAATCGTATTTGACACCAGATACGCTTCAAAAGAAAGATGACGTTCTTAGCAGAGCTGCCGATTTGCGTGGATTTAAAGACATTTTTAAATTCGCCGATGATTCCACCGGTTGAGAAAAGATTACATAGTTCAATTCAGTGTATGACTGTAATGCACGAAAATACTACAGCAGCGTCTTTGATCTTTTCTCAACCAGTATAGAGTCGTCGATAACTTTGAAAACTTGCGGATATTTCCATGGGTTGAGAAAAGATTACAGATTGGAGTATTTTCGTGCATTACAGTCATACACTGAACTAAACTCTGTAATATTTTCTCAACCGGTGGAATCTTCGATGAGTTTCAAAATGCCATTAAATCTATTCTATAGAGCAGGGCAGTAGTATGAAATTTTCATACTACTCAGGGCGGCTGCCATTTTGCGGATCTTTAAATGATATTCTAAAATCTATCGGTGGTTCACCAGTTGAAGCAAAGATTATGAATATCAGTTCAGAAGTAAGTACAACAATGGCTTAGTAATACTCAAATCAGTAATCTTTCCTTCCACCGGTTTTTATCACTGATGGATTGTAGAATGCCACTAAAGATCAGCAAAATGTAAGCCCTGTCCTATACTGTCTCTTTGAAATCGATAAATTTATTATCTTCACCGATACTCACCTTGCAGCTTTGGATACTTTAAATACATTCTTTTTTTTTAGTCACAGCTTCTTAAAATTTTCCATAACTTTTTTTCTGCTCACCGCTCTGCAAGTTGAATTCGTTTTTACTTCCTCATTTCCCAGGTTCGAGAAAGCATTATGTGGTCAAGAAAAGTTTAAAAAGTGAGTTCGTTCCATTTTTTGACATTTCATGACCCTATACTGAGAAAAAGTTATATTTGATTCTACTAGAATTACATTTAACAATTGTGTAAAATTTCGGGCACGCGTAAATATATTTCTCGTTTCAACGGAAGAATGTACTTTGAATATCACCAGAATTCTAGTTAAATTCAAGAATTTCATTCAATTATTGTACGGAGAAAAGATACTTGTAGTCTCAATTATAAAATCACCTAGGAGGGACCTATACAATACCACGTAATATCCTAATAAACGTTCGTTTGGCTGTCAGCCTATCCGTCAGTGGCGTAGCGTGCAATTTGGCAACATTGGGGTCTGTCCATTTAAACCTGTGAAAAAGGATCGAAATATTGGGTGTTCGGTGAACACCCTCGCACTCGACTTCTTACATGGGTTTAAATGGACGCAATACAACGTTGCCAAATTGCAAGCTACGCCACTGCTATCCGTCCGTCGCAGTTGCGTAGCGTGCAAATTGGCAACGTTGTATTTTTTTTTAAACACACGTGTAAAAAGTTGAATTTGAGGGTCAATATTTCGATATTTTGAATTTATTTAAAGGGAAAAAGTACAACGTTGCCAAAGTGCACGCTACGCCAATGGTTCGTTATGTGCGCATGAATGCCGTGAATGGGGTTGTTGTAAAGGTCGGAATTTTATGTTTTTGATTACAGATTCTGAAAACGTTCGCCGAGTAGAGCATTTTCGTTTTTTTGTTTTTTTTCCTACGACCAATAGAAGCCGAGATAATCGACTTTGAAACATCGCCAATTATTGCATCATATATATACTAATTATTGCGCAATCCAGTGCACTACGGTTCTCATATCTCTTTAACTTCCAAAAATAACCCTATCGACCTATACCTCATTTTGAAGCAGAAGTCAAACGGAATCGGTCTGTGCAAATCTTAGGTCACTAACTGCTGTCGTTCCAAAATGGCGCCGATCCAAATATTAAGATGGCGCCAGAATATAAAAATAAAAAACCCCGCCATTTTGGAACGACAGCAGTTAGAGACCTGAGATTTGCACAGAACGATTCCGTTTGACTTCTGCTTCAAAATAAGGTATAGGTCGATAGGGTTATTTTTGGAAGTTTAAGAGATATGAGAACCGTAGTGCACTGGATTGCGCAATAATTAGTATATATGATGCAATAATTGGCGATGCTTCAAAGTCGATTATCTCGGCTTCTATTGGTCGTAGGAAAAAAACAAAAAAACGAAAATGCTCTACTCGGCGAACGTTTTCAGAATCTGTAATCAAAAACATAAAATTCCGACCTCTACAACAACCCCACTCTATATTCGATCTCGATGAGAACCGAGACATAAATGAAGGAGTCGATGAATCCGAGTCGAAATCTTAGAATAAACGATTTGATCAAACTTGGATTGATACATGGCTTTTGGGTTTTTATTTCCCGTGAATCGCCATATTGAAAATGCCAGGAAAATAACGTGTAGTGGGCGGAGGGGAGCCTATAAGTATTTTTCTGCCATTAAATGTTTCTATGAGCATTGAGAACTGAAAGTATGTCCAATTCACGTGTCTTCAGGTAAGGCGGACTGCCTGTGAGTTTGTTTTCAATCTGTTTAGACCCTTTGAATAAACACTCCGAGTGTATTGAGTCGCATTGAACGGGGCTCTTGCAAACTTTTGCTACAGGTGATTGAAGAGTTGATTTTTGCATAAAAGCCTGTAAAAGTTTTGATATGAGTACATTATAAATCACAAAACTCACTCTCAGACTCGGACTCCTATCTAATTTGAGACCTCTGTGTTTCCGTGGAGAAAGTGACAAATTGGACAGGAATCTTCCATGGTACTAGCGGGGACAAAGATACCTGGCCAGAGTATGCAACACGCAACACACCTAATACACGCGTTGAATTGTATGCTGTGTATTGCTTATTGATGCATACGCTGGCTAGGTATCTTTGTCTCCGCTATAGTACCTGCGTAGTTCCGCCATTACGATCTCACAGTTACAGCTATTCTCTGAGTTTATTACTGAATTTCTTAGTGTGGTTTTTGTGATTTTCGCTGGTATTTAAGCAAGATTTTATAATTCATCTGCTCATAGCAAAAGTTTTCAAGAGTCCCATTCAGCCCGAGTGAATTAATGCTGGTATGAAAGTATAGCCAGTTTCTCCTTCTGCGAGTTTAAGAGCAAAGCATACGATTTAAAAGCAAAAAAAAAAAACAAAAAACAAAACAAAAACAAACAAAAAACAAACAAAAAAACCAAAAGGAATAGACAAAACAGTTGATTCAGGGGGCTCTGGAGTCCTTTTTACTCTCCCACTCCCCTTGAGGGTAGAGAAAGTATTGTCATTTCCTCTCTCATCAACAGTGGCTTAAAGTTACGACTCACACGCACTTGTAATTCAAACTTTTCACACTGTCGCAGCGGGTGCGGTGGCATAGTCCGATGCGGCTTAAAGATTGTGCCGGAGGAGGGATGGGGGGAGGGGGTCAGTTTTGTTTCTGCCCTTGAGGAAAAAGCCGCAGAACTCGAAGGGGCGAACCTCTTGACGTAACTCAGAGGCGGGGAATTTTCCCCGTATCTGGAGCTCCTATCTCTCCGTTGACTTTCGTGTCAAGACTCGGGCATTTCCACATGCGTTTTGACCCCTTTACGGTCAAATTTTTGTCACGTGAATAAAATATATGACCCCGATTGGAAGGCTGCAGAAAGGAGCCGAATTCTATTGCTTTCCTCTGTAGTAGACTTTTTTTTTCTGCATAAAGTCGTCAGTGGCGTCGCGTCGCGTTCAATTTGGCAACAATGTATTCTATCCTTTTAAACTCATGTAAAATATCGAATTCAGAGGGTGCACAGTGCACAAGGAAAATTCGATATATTTAATGAGTTTAAATGGAGCAGTTGCATTGTTGCCAGATGGCACGCGACGCCACCGAAAGCCGTTCAATGACCGGGTCCGTTGCAAACTTTTGCAACAGCATTAAAAGGGGTCAGCTCATCAGAGTAAATAAATAACTTGAAAATAACGTTGAGAGAACCATAAAGTTTGAAATTCAATAAATGCGTTAGTGCGTTCGAACAAATTTCCAAGATGGCTGTCATGTAGTTATACAGAGGCACCATTTGACTACTATGAGACCATATTCGACTATATCACTATACTATTTGACACTAACATATGGCGTCATACAGGGGTGACTGGGGAGGACCCACTTTTTATTCATCAAGAAAACAGCCTGGGGTCTGTGAGACCCAACCGATGAAGATTGAGATTTGATAACCGCAAATCGTCATGAACGGTCGCAATAATATTTATGTCCAATCAGAAGGTCGGCTTTGTAAATTACATCGAGCCAATGGTCATATTAATCGCATACATAATGCGGGTCGCTAGAACGCAAATAAGTTTATCCTGAAATTCTTAAAAAATGGGATTGGCTCTCAATGCAACGCGTCAGACCCTCAGTTGTCAACCTTTTTTGCACTATTTATGAAAATCTTTTTTTTTTTTTTTTTTTTTTTTTTTTTTTTTTTTTTTTTAAGCAGCCGGTGACGAAATTTCTTTTATCTTTCATTTTCGTCGCATAAACAAATACATCAGATCTGTTCCATTAAGTGGAATCCTAGTACAGTAAGAATTATTTAATGTCTGGCATGAATCATCCCAGTTTGCAAACACATAATATCTTCCAGCTCGCTTAGCAACGCTTGACGTTTAAGGTCGTTTCTTTGCTTGCGTGTGTGTGCTCTTAATTCATGGATACTCAAAATGTTCCTCAAAATTCACCTCATACAATCACCAGGGAATAACAGTAATCTATTCCGTGAAACGCTGCAAAAATACCGATATAAGCTCATTAAAAAATCACGAAATTCACTCCCAAACTCATATATGTAAAATACTTTCAAACGCGATATTGTAATGGCGGTGACACCCGCCTAAATCTTATGGCAATTGTATGCTTCTTCTTCTTCTTGCGCGGTGTCGCGAGATCACTCCGTAAATATGGAGCTCAATGAGATAGGGAAACCCAATGTAAAATTCGGCTATCACCGCCAATATACGATCTGGATATGGAATGGATTTTGTGATTTATTCAATGCTCTTCGTCATTTTTGCAGGGATTTACATCCAAATCAACTACCAATGAGCCTGTAGCAAGAAATTTGCGACTGCTCGATTGAGACAAATTTTACAGTAAACACATAGTCGTATCAAATTCGTATCAAATTTGAAATTTTAGCGAAGGTTCTGTTCTAATGGAAATGGGTGAGATAAAATTTGTTTCACTCTGTACGTATAATTTTGTTTTGAGATACTTTTTGGGATATTTTTTACTTATTTTATTTTATATTTTGACTCGCCGTTGTCAGCGTTCTACGCCTGCGCCCTATACGAGGAGGCCCGGCTCGTGCGGCAGCCTGATCGGCCGTGCACTCTTTTTTCATGTTTACGTCATCCGTTAATTCACAAGAATGATGTAATGTCCCAGACGCTTTGCTTGCTTCAGTGATTGCGCTGCCCCCCCCCCCCCCCCCCCCGCTTGAGTCGTCGCCTCGCCAATCGATCCGCCACGGTCATGTTTCATCGTCGAAAATTTCACCGTTTATCTGCAGCGGACCGGGCAGGCGGCGGAGACGGGCGAACGAATGTCTTATAGACCTACTGCTCGAAATCTGAGCCCCCACCCCGTCCCGCCGACGTTTCACGGAACCGGAACGGTTAACTATCAGTCACAATTTTCGGCCACGTGGCCGTTTTGCTCGCGTGTGACGTGAATCATGTCTCATTCAACATTTGCAGCTCGTTCAACATGGCAACAACGTCAACATGGCAACAACGTATTTTCTCCATTTAAATAATTTGTCTTTTCAGGAATTTATTTTTTACATGGGCTTAAATTAGTAAAAAGTATATAGTTGCAATATTGCCACTACTAATCTACTCAGAGTTGCAGAAGACAGAGGTTTTTCTCTTGCTCGCGTGTGTCGTGAATCATAACTCATTCAACATTTGCTGCTCGTTCAACGAGGCAACAACGTATTTTCTCCATTTAAACTTATATGAACCACTCTTTCCTCTATAGGCTAAATAATTTGTCTTTTCAGGAATTGATTTTTTACATGGGCTTAAATTGGTAAAAAGTATATTGTTGCAATATTGCCACTACTAATCTACTGAGTGCTACACAGTTCACAGTGAACTGGCAAAGGGAAATTTCCGGGAATTTACTAAAAAATTAATCTAATTGGTATAATTTGACAGCTTAAAATCAACAATTTTTGTTTGTAATTGGATAGTAGGTAAAACATTACTTTTCTGGAAAAATCTATGTTTTGATCCGGTGTGTGGCACTTGGAAAGACGATTTTCAGGCCATTTTCATGCGGCAGGTGGATCAGAAGTGAATCTAGATTGGCTTATCACTCTCCTTGTCCACTTGAATAGATGCGTCAGAAAAAGATGGAAAAGATTTAAGGTTTGAATAGCGGTTTCTTTGGTTGGATTTCAAACGGGCGCTACTAGCAATAGTGAATCGAACTATAGATTTTTCAGGCCATGAAAAGTTCAATTTTTCTGCTTCAGGAACGTTTTTGTGAATGTATTTTCACAAAAATCTTGCATTCTAACTCAAATCAAGCTGTCAAATTCATAATTGAATACACATGAATTTTAAATATTATAGCTACATCTTGCCTTTTACTGTTCATTACCTAGACTAGAGGTCGTTTTAAGATTTGTAGGCGCACCTGGACTGATAATCTTTGGAATTTTTTAACATTATTTCTCATGTTACAAAATGAAAATTAATCAAAAGTTTAAAATCGGAGGAAAGTTTTCTTTTGATTTGAAGGATTGAAATTTGAAAATTCGCCAAAGATTATGGGTTAGGTGCACCTACATTTCTGCGATAAGCTCTAACTTGATGTTTGTTCATGAAATTATGTCCAAAAATAATAAAATCCCGAATCACTGTTCGCTAATCAGATCACCAGAATCCCCTGCTCTAAATTCGGGGACATTCAACACCTTCGACCTTAAAATCTCGAATCTTTTCGATGGGCTTTTGCCCTTTGTCTTTTTCACAGGAGAATGGGGATGGGGACGATTCACGGGGGAAAGTCAGTTCCAAAACGCTTGGTCTGAGGCTCCGGGTTATTGATACGATTTCATTAACATTTCCGTCTAATTGACAAAGAGCTCTGTGCGTCATCAACCGTTGCGTTGGTTCGTCGTCAATCAATCCTTCTAAATTGCTTAGTCGGCTGCGTAATCCCGAAGAAGAAAGTATCCGGTTTCAGACGCTGCGCTCCTCGATGCCTCGACCGTGATCCTCAGCGGAGTACCCAAAAGTTTGCCTTTTCTCACTCTCTCCCTCTCTCTCTTTGTCCATTTGAACAGGTGCGTTAGAAAATGATGGAGGGTTGGACCATCACTTGACTTCAGCCCTTATCTCTATCTTATTTTAACACTCGTGTCTGAAGAAGTAAATAGAGAGAGAGGGAGAGAGAGAGAGAGAGAGAGAGAGAGAGAGAGAGAGAGAGAGAGAGACAACTTCCTGCATGCATGAAGCTTATAGTCACATGATCCTCTGACGTTGCGGTTGTGTCTCGTCGCTTATTTTTGAAGTTTTTGAAGGCATCTCATCCAGTGGTACTTTGAGAGATTCTCTATCCCTCTACATTCTCAATTAACCCTTTTGAGTACATTCAATGAATTTACAACATTTTGAAAGGAACAAGCAATTGTTTAATAGATTTTGATGAAAATTGTGTTTTGAAGATGAAAAGTATTTATATAAGACGTAGGTTACCAAAGAAATCTTTAACATACATGTACATAAAACGGTTTGTTGTATATTCATTGAATATACTCAACAAATCCTTCATCTACCAACTGTTACGAAGAAACGTAAATGTTCACTTGCTCGAATTATATGGTTAGTTAACTGTTCCTACTTCGTGGTGCAGATTTTGCATACACAATTTATTGAAGGCACTTTTATTATTATGCGATTAACATTCTTTTTCAAATATTAACAATTTGGGGTTGCAATTGTTGTAAATAAAAACAATGAAATTTTGTGAGCCACAGTGTAGTCACAGAAACGAGTATACTACAGCGCTCAAATATTTGCTCCAGAAGTTTGGCACATGAGTTTTGTTACACCTTGTTTACGGTTCAACCATAATTTTTGCTTATTTAATAACGTGTAAGAAAATTCAATCCGGCAACGTAGAATGTTGTCCTATTGAACCCACGTAAAATATCGAACTTGACTCAGTCGCGTGTGAGGGCTCCGCGAGGGATTCGCGTTTTGGTTTTTATTGTTTTTATTTGGGTTTTCGTGGCCGGGGCTCGCCGGCCGGGAGCTTGCGTTGTTTTGCGTTGTTTGTTGTTATTGTTGTTTTATCGAATGTTTGGCCAATATAATAAGTGTGTATTCTATAATTACCGAATCGTTATTTCAATTTATTTAATCTGTTTCTACCATTTTGAGTTATACCAAGTTGGGAGTTAGTTTTGTCACTTTTACCAAAAAGTGTCTGGTGGAGCTACCCCCCCCTATCGCTAATAAAAAAAAAAGCGTTATAAATGCGTTATCGTGGCACATGAGTTTTGTTACACCTTGTTTACGGTTCAACCATAATTTTTGCTTATTTAATAACGTGTAAGAAAATTCAATCCGGCAACGTAGAATGTTGTCCTATTGAACCTACGTAAAATATCGAACTTTTGAGTGTAGAGTGAACACTCAAATTCGATCTTACACATACGTTGGGGTTAAAATGGAAATTTGCAGCGTTGCCGATTCCCTCTCGCTTCGCCACTGATCAAAAACGGGTTCCTCTGTTTCATCTTTGAGTAAAACGTTTCGGTTGGTTTACGGATTCCGAGCTGGATAAAACATCGCAGTTTCCAGTGAGCAGTTTACTCTAATGACTTCTTGCGCTATAGTCTATTCACATCACTATGCACGGTTTATGAAGAGCTCGATTATTAGTTTCGTCTTACTCATTTACGTGTGTGTCTATTAATTTTTATGGGGAATACGAGAGCAGCTCGAAAGGGAACGCACAACGCATATTTTAAGGACGCTCTCGCGTCATGCTAGCGTTGCGATGCGTGTTGATCAAAAATTAAAGTTCTTATGCTGTTGATTGATGAATTCATTCTCTGAGAAAAATGTACCTGCAATTCAACCGGACGTCTGTTTAATACTTACTTAACCGGAATTCCTGTTAAGTGAGCATTAAAAAGACGTCCGATTACGGCAACAGGAAATTTTTCTCAGCGTTGAGTCTCAGCTCTACTATACATAAAAGGCATTTTTGTCGGAGAACATTAGTGTCACCAACCCTAGTGGCGTAGTGTGAAATTAGGCAACTTTGCAATCTGTTTATTTCAACTCGTGTAAAAGGTTGAATTCTAAGGTATTCATCGACCACCCGAAAGTTCGATCGATTTTATATAGGTTCAAATGGAAATATGGCTGCGTCGCAGTAGGGCTATTTGAATCCATTAAAAATATTGAATTATTGAGTGGGTAGTAAAAATATTAAAGTCCATAGGTTTGAATGGACTAAATGCGACATTGGTTGTTTAAGCGCTTCTCATTTGAATGAAATTCAAAGTGTGAAAAAATACGGCTCTTTTTCCAATATTCTAGTGTTTTCTAGAGTCGTTATTTGCTATGACAGTTAAGCCAAGCCATGAAACGGATCATGGAGCGCTCATCAGGAGGAAAAATGCAAATGGCGTATGGCACTGTTGCCGCTATTTCAAATAGGCCAAGTTCCGATTCAAAACAATAACGGTAGTTATTCTGAGAGATATAATATTTTCCAGCATAACGTTTTAGCAGAAGGAAAATCGTCAATAATTGACGCGGTCAGGGTACTTTAAATGTGTGAAATGAGTGAGTGCGAACATAAACAGAGCTTTCCGCCATTTCCACTTTGCCCTTTTGACCCTCAGTTAAGAGCCTGAATCTGAGTGGCCCATCAGAAATGGAGTCCAACATAGGGCAAGTTTCATAGTATGGAGTGACCATAGTGTTCCCAACTTATAACTTACATTCCAGCTTTTGCTTTGGCGAGTTAGAACTGAAACAACAAGGTCGCTGAAAGTGTATAGATTCCTTCGGACGATGTCTTTTACAAAATAAACGCTTGGATCTAACAATAAGTTCGTCTATCGATGGGTGATAACGAGACGTTCTGAAATTTATAGGATGTACATTGTACGTATATATGTTTTCTTGTAAGATTCAGGAAGATATACGATGTACGAAAAGGTTACGGATGGATGTATGCGCAAGCACCAACTTACCAAGCGTACATATACGCCAAGCGCACTTTACTGTAGCAACTAGCGTGTCAGTGACTTAGCCTGTGAGAACTGACCTTTATTCTCCGCAGAACGAATCTTCCAAACCTCAAGAACACGATTTGTCGATCGGATGTTACCGTCATACAGAGGGAAAGCTCGTTTGGTCTTTCAGGACAAACCTATTCTTTATATTTTAGGTGTCAATTTAAAAAAAAAACAAAACAAAACAAAACAAAAAAACAAACAAACAAAAAAAAACAGTAAGTATCTTTAGTTTCATTGCTCGTGATGAGACAGTAGGATCTTAGTGGTGACGTCATGGGTGGAAATACAAATCCAATTTTTTTTTTTCGTCTTTAAGAACCATAGTTGGCGTGACATATACCAAAGGAGACATTTTCTTCACGTGTCCCCCTCCCGTGGGTGTTTTTTTTTATTGCAAGAAAGACTCAACAAAATTAACTTCTGCTTCACATTTCTCATCCTTATCAATTTTAGCCCATAGCCCTGGCAGCAGCACTATACCCGATGTTGTGAAATCACCATTTACTTCCCTTTCACACCAGTGTCTGGAATTTGTTCGAAAAGCTGTACCTTCATCAAGCGGGCAGACGTCAAACTGCGCTTCACGAAAGCTATAAGTCTCCCAATGAATGTTGAACTCCATTCAAGAATGGTTCTTGCGGCATTGCCAATTTTTCAACTCATTTTCCCGTCAATGTCCTAGAGGTTTAACCCTTGTGAATCCAATGCTATTTGACCATAATGGTATACCATTCAGTCTGAAAATACCCCCCCCCCCCACGGTTTTTCACCGCAGAAGCTTCACTACTTTTATTATTAAACTTTAAGCATTTTAACTAACTAAGTACTTACATGTTACTGCAATTTTCAGTACCATTTCTTATCACATATCTCTTATTGTTGGATATTTATTGCTAAAAAAAAATTACGATCTCAAAGAAATATAAAAACAACCTTAAGCATGCTTTTTTTAATTTTGCCTCTGATTTTTGTATGATGAAAATATGAAGAATTGAACCATTGTGGTTTTAAGAAGACTTGAAACTTCTATAAAGTCATTGAACTGAACTGGCCTAGCTATCCACATCTTAAAAGTTTAATAAGCCTAAAAATCCTTATAACAACTACAATTTTTGTTAAAAAAAAAAAAAAAAAAAAAAAAAAATAAATAAATACTAGAAGCACGACAATATGTGAACCAATTTAAGGGAAGGTACTGTTACTAGAATTTTATAGAGTTTGTACCATAGTTCTTAAAAATGTTGAGGAAATTCTAGTGTTGTGACTATATTCTGATTGTAGAACCAGAATTTTCTGGTACATGCACTAGACTCCCCGCGGTTCAAATATTTATGTGCTTCTAGTAAAGTTACTAGAATTTATAGGAATTATTTTATTTTAAGTGTACCTTGAAAGTCAAGCAGGAGTCCCAAAACTTACTTTAAAAAATGAAATTCATTAAACAAAAAAAAAAAAAATTAAAAAATAAAAAATGGTCGAATGTCGTTTTAGAACCCTCCCCCCCCTTCCGAGCTCACAAGATACAATGAAATTTAATTTTATTAATACTTATGTACAGGCTTTCGATGGTTTATTTTCGTTCGTTTTATTTATCATCTCTAACTTCTTTATCTATCGTCCATATTTCTTTTAACTATCTTCAAGCGTGATTTTTTTTCCATCCAGTTTTGTCTCCGTCTGCTCATTTCCACTAAATAACGTGCAATTCATCCTTTTAACCAATTGAAAGTTCTGTAAAAGTGGGATATTTAAAACACGCCTTCAAAATTACCTTGAAAGTCACTTTCACTGAACGTTTTGTAAAATACCCCTTCAACGCCACAAAAAGACCCATGTATGATGTAAACGCTTAAAGATCTTTGTTTTTTGGATATAAAGAGTGAAGCATCTTAGTTTTTTTTTTCGTATAGGTCATCATGTGACCTAGTTAGGCCGGCGCGTTGATAGTCGATAGATGTTTCTTGTTTCTTTCTTCGTTATACTTTTCGATAAAGAAAAGCTGTCCACACCCAGATATGAAAGATATATTTTAAAAACATTTTGAAAATCTCGCCGAAAAGTTTTCGGTAACCTTTTGTAAATATTTTAAAAACATTTTAAAAACATAATTTGTTCATGCAAATTAGTTGTCAAAATATTTTTGAAAATATTTTAAAAATATTTTAAAAATATTTTCAAAAGGCAAAAATATTTTTAAATTTTTTTTAAAAATATTGACAATATTTTATGAATATTGTCAATGTTTTAAACATATTTTTGAAATATTTCTTCATATCTGGGCACCGCGAGATCGTCTCGTTCGTGCGCGTGCGATCTCTAGCGGTATTCTGCGATTATAATGTCTCTTCTTTATCATCTGAATTCCAGCGTCGCTGTCAATTGTGGCAACACTGTGGGACGCGCGCCTTGCGATAACATTGCACGCGCACTTTTTATCCTCGGTAATTTGAAACTGTTTTGCCACTGTAGATTTTTTACGGTCATCGAGCATAGCTTTCCGTTACAAACAATCCCATTGCATTTTACAGACTTTAACGACGCACTTAAAGAAGGAAATATTCACTCGACTCGTCGTCGTCATCTTTACGAGCTCCAGCACCTTTTGTCTTGACCTGCCTGCGTCTCGACTCACAATCAGCTTTCAGTGAGGTGCTCGCTTTTGCTTATCAGTTTTACCACCCCCCCCCCCCCCCCCGAAGCGTTTAGGTGAAGATATTATGACCTACGAAAGAAAGTCCTCTGATTGAAATAGCACTTATGCTATAAGTTTTTCTGTTAATTTCAAAAGAAATTTTGATTACTTTCAAGTGACATTTTATGCCTGGTTCTTGAACTTTTGAAAGCTGCAAAATTGTTTAAAAATTACCGAGGTTTTGAAAGAGTAAAATTTTCGACCAGGATACTTTCTTTTGCAGGCCATAGTCAGTAGCGAGGCGTGCGATTTGGCAACGTTCCTTTTGCCCATTTAAACACATTAAAAAGGTCGAAACGCCTGGTCATCGCCGATGACTGGAGCGTTCGACTTTTTTGGTGAATTTAAATGGAGACTATACATTGTTGCCAACTTCCCTTGGCCATAGTATACCTATTTCTGGACTGCAATCATGTGAAAAATCTTCTATAGTCTTTCTCTAATTTGAACCTATGCATAACAATCGATTATTTTGGACTTTCAATAGAACACATGCACCAAAAATCGATTTTTGTTCCATAGGTCTGTACGGATTGCATGTCAAAAAGCCGCTGGCAATGAGGTTAATTCAATCTCGATGACTATAGTAGTCGCTGAATATTTTACCGTAGAAAGTGCAATAGCAGCGTTGTTTAAATTTACGGATTTTAAAAAAAAGGCACATGCGACTATATGAATAAAGTTTGAACATTGGTTTTATTTTCGGGCTGGAATTAATTCGTGTGGTATTATATTCCTTTAAATTTCCTGACAATTCAAGCAGGGTTTTTAATCAAGTCTGGTTATTTTCCCTCACGTTCGGCTTTCGCGCGCCCAACTTATAGACGTAACAGTTTTCCTTGGTCGATGAAAAAGTCACACTCTAAAATCATTCTGAAATTAATTATGCTTTTCTCCGTACACCGGTTTCTTTAGGTGAAAAATGAAATCAAAACGCAGTAAACAATTGAAGTTCTTGGAGAAAAGAAATAAAATGAATTTTGATACCCCGCGAAGTATATTTTTTCGCAAGTGATTTCCTTATCCCTTAACATACCTTATGCACAGTGGCGTAACGTGCAATTTGGCAACGTTATTGTAATGTGTGTCCATTAAAATCCATTAAAAATATCGAACAATTGGGTGTTTGGTGAACACCTTTGCTTTCAACCTTTTACATGGGTTTAAATGGACACATTACAACGTTGTCAAATTGCACGCTATGCCACTGCTCATGCAATAATGGATTCCTTATCCAAGAGTCTTATCTTAGTGGCTACCTGGAGCAAAAGCAAATACAAGAAGAATCCAAAATGGTTTTTTGATGTTTCCTAGGCAAGGAATGGAGAAAGACCAGGTTTTTTTAACAGCACCGTGGTCGTATTTTTGACCTCCGATGAAAACCTCTCTTGCTTTACTTACCCGTCTGAGCATTGAACCTTGACGTGGAAGATCTGATGATACGGTTTTGTCTCGGCTAATTAACATCCTGTACGAGAGGGGAAAAATCAGTTCAGTTCAGTTTTTGATTGATCTTGCATGATAATTATCAATCACTTCCTGCTCGCTATCGCATGATCCCGCTAACTCATTTGCTTTAATTAGGTCGTTTTCATAATCAGCAGTAATCCGGATTGCAATCTGAAAGATTTAAATCTTTTCCCTGGATAATTTTACTGTCTGTTCATCGCTCAACTTGAACTTGCACTAGAGCTTGAGTTTTTTTTTTTTTTTTGTTAATGGAATTTCAGCCTCGAAGCAAAGCGTTCTTTTTTCTCTCCCTTCCTGATGCAGCGATCAACAATCGTGTCATATTCACGAGTTATAAGTTAACAGTGCAGAACTGTTTCCCAAACTACCCCCTTAATATAGGTAGAAGGGCAGTTTGAGAGGGGAGGGTTAAATAGAAAATCATGTATACAAACATCCCTTGACCATTGACAAACGATGGGGGGGGGGGGAATCAGGAAATTTTTTTTTTGTGCCTGAGGAAAATTGTTTGTAAAAATTCACAAGCCGCGCGGCCGTAACCTCAAAAATCAGGGTTGAGATACCGATGTCAGTTGTTATAGATGCTTATGCTTTCTAACATCAGTCTAGCCCCTGCACAGCGAAATTGCCCTATCCAACATACATCAAGCCGTATAAACCAAGTACCAACATAAACGACCCATGGCCTAGTGACCTCGTGGGTTCAGTTCCCCGATTTTACATCTTCATAAGTTTTATGGGCTAAAATCCATAGTAATAATTGCTCCATATTTCTGTAGCAAAGGTGTGCAAAAAGACTCATTCTAAATTCCAACGATCATTGTAATGACCTATTTTTCGGTCTCTATCTATTGGTAATCGTTGACCTCTTCGCCTCATTATTCATTCCACTGTCAATTTCAGATGACCTATCCACCTATCTCTATACTCTAACCTATATTCCTCTCCTGCATCATAATTATGATGTGCATATTCCTTCGTACCGGTCTAAATAATCAAGACCTCAGTTTCGAGATGAACTATAACGGCCGATTGACAACGTCGACCAAACAAGCATCAATTTTATGGGTCAAACATATGTGTCACCACGGTGCGATCGCACATAAAACTGGGTGACCATTCATAGAGTTGCGGCGAAGAGGAGAGAGAGAGAGGGTGAGTGAGGAGTCCTTATTGGGTCAGCGTGGACGACGCGCGTGGGTCAAGTCATACCAGCGACACGTCAGGCGACGCGCGGCGCGAACTTCGCGGTAAAACTATCCGTTCCAGAGGCGTATCCTGAAATTTCTCTTCCTCTCTCTCCCCCCTCTCTCTCCCTATCTCTCTCTCCCCCTCTCTCTCTCCCTCACTCTCTCTCTCCCTCTCTCCCTCTCTCCCCCTCTCACTCCCCCCTCTCTCTCTCCCCCTCTCTCTCTCCCTCTCTCTCTCTCTCTCTCTCTCTCTCTCTCTCTCTCTCTCTCTCTCTCTCTCTCTCTCTCCTCTCTCTCTCTCTCTCTCTCTCTCTCTCTCTCTCTCTCTCTCTCTCTCTCTCTCTCTCTCTCTCTCTCTCTGTCTTTGCCCATTTAAATTGACGTGTAAAAAAATAATAGAGGGATGGGTTATCATATTACTTTAGCTCCTATCTCTGTTGTGTAGTTTTTCTTGTATGTGCGTTCAAATGGGGCTAAAGAGAGATAGAGAGTGGTAAACAAATTCTTGAATACGCCTCTGATACGATATAACCGACCATGGGAGAAGGGGATGAGAGGCTGCGGTGAGGATGTATGGGTTCCTCATGCTCCTCCGGGCCGAAGCGTGTCGCTGTCGCACTAATATCCAATTGTCGTCAATTCGCGCTCCTCTGGACCCGTAATTAATGGCTGGAGTAATGTGAGCTAAATTCATTGCTAATAAGTCTCCGCTCGCCCGCCGCTCACTAGCAGTCGGGCTCACGATTTATGAGGAGGAAGGCTCACAGTGGATCGGATTATCATGTTTCTCGGACATAATGAGGCTCTTGCAAACTTTTGCTACTGGGGATTGAAGTGTTGATTTTTGCATAAAAATCTGTAAAAATGAAGATGAATACACTAAAAATCACAAAATTCACTCTCAAAATTGGGCTTAGTGGCGGAGAGACGCATGTATCATGGGATATTTTTATCCACATTAGGACATATCTCTGAGTCTCTGTAGAGAAAGTGACATAATAGACAGGAGTCTCCCATGATACCTGCGTTGAACTGCCATTACGAACTTGCCGTTGCAGCAGTTATGTGAGTTTATTACTGAATTTTAGACCTTTTTAGTGTGATTTTCGTGATTTTCGCTGCGGTCTATACACCAGATTGAACTAGATATTTGCATATAGAAAAAGTTTGCACTAGATATTTGCATGTAGAAAGAGTTTGCAAGATCCCCATTAGATGGCTATGGCTATTGAGTCCACCTTTTTTAATATTTTCGTGATTTTTTTTGGTTATTACTTTAGGATATGGACTGTTCATTTGCTCACAGTATAAAAGTTTGCGAGAGCCCCATTCTACGAATAAAATTTCTAGCTTATGAACAATTCACAGAGCGATAATTTAAAAATGTGTGAAATTACGTATTTTAGAGCTTAACGTGAGTCAACCAACATGGTTGTGGCAAAAAAACATCGACTTTAAAAAGTTTTTAAAGCAAAAATTAACAACTTTTGATGTCCAGAAAAATCCGGATGGTTTGATCGAGTGTGCGGCGACCTGAGTTAGTTAGCTCCTAACGTCCTTCGTCGAACAAATCAACGGTGCGACAAGACTACGGCAACGTCTTCATCGTGTTTCAGAAAACGATCAACTTGGAATTAAATATCGTGCGTTTTTTTTTATTCACCGGTTTTGCTCCAATGTAACGTAAATGGAACTAACTATATATGCTCAGAAACGAGAGGTGGAGGTAACTCCGGTGCGGCATGAAAGATCTGAAGTCGAACTACACGGAGTCTCAAACAGTTGACTGGTGCTGTTGTCACACCTAAGTTACCCTCACCTCTCATTTCTTAGCATGGTTCCATTTACTTTACATTGGAGCAAAACCAGTGAATAAAAAAACGTTAGGATGAAAGTATACTAGAGTCCATGATGGAAACAAGGGGCCCTAGCAAACATGGTCCATACAGGTTCATAAGGTCCATAAATAATTCCCTATACAGAGTATGGATATCGTGATTTCCACTGGTCTTAGTGGTCTTTACATCAGATTGGACTATTCATTTGTCCATAGCAAAAGTTTGCAATGGGTTTTGTGAAAGTTATTTTCTTCCATTTAATTTTACGTTTTTCCTCCTTAGGTTTTGTTACTCATTTTTGTTTTTTCAACAATCGCTCAAGAAAATCAATTTTTTATTATATTCTTGTCCTCCATTCTCTGTTTCAGGTAAGTGTTCTCCATTCCAAAAATATTGAAATTTCTGTTGCAAGGACTTCAGTAAGTTTTTTTTTTTTGGTCATTTTTGCCCTTAATTTTTCTATTGCTGATGCTGATATATTAATAATGTCATCAGGGGAGTGCTTTTATTTTTAAGCTATCTTAACATCACACCTCGGATTAAAGCATATTCACAAAAACGCTACATAAACGTTTGAAAGACGCTGGAAAACAAGAAGAAGAAAAAAATTCGGGAAATATAGACACATTTCATAATTCCCAGATTATATGCCCACAGCCTTTATGTCCAAAAATTTTTCGTCCAAAACTTTATTTGTCTAGTTATATTTTCGTCTAAATGTTCTAATGTCCAATGAACTACAATGCCCCCGAATAAAAAGTTCATGGCCAAAAAAATGTCCAAATCCATTACAATTTTTTTATTCTTGTCTTCTATAGAAAGCTTAAAACAAATCTTCCCGTGAAATCCATCAGATGATTTGAAAAAAAAGTACCTACCTGCCGATTAACCTACTTGTTGATCGGACTTGTTGACAAAAGGTTGCCAGGTTTATGAGTCAATTAAAAAAAAAAAAAAAAAAAAAAAAAAAAAAAAATACGATACTTTTGCGTACTATGATCGCTTGAAAAATTCATTCGCCCCTCAGACTTTCCAAATTTTTGGACCTCATTTTATGGACTTGTAATTTCTGGACATATTAATATTGCCCTTTTTTTCTTTTGGAAGTTTCCTCTTTGGACCTACTTTTTAGGACTTTACTGTTTTGGACATTAATTTTTGGACTTAAAAGTTTTGAACATAAAAATTTGGACACGTCATCTGCGTATCATATTTCATAGGTTTTATGAACAACACAATTTCTCTCTTCAGGAAGTTCCTAAATAAAGTTTCTAGATGTACCTCACAGATTCCAACAGTGATCGATAATTATTTGTCGAGTTTGGCATTTCGAGGCAGTTCATTGATTTCATCGCATGCGCTTGATGCCGCAGTGATAGGAATCACATCGTGTAAACTTCTCTAGGCTAGGTCTGCTAAAATACTCGTGTAAGTCCATCAATCACCAATTAGAATCACGCAGTATATATATTGCATACTTTTACTTCGAATTATGGGAGGGGGCGGGGAGTTCCTTATCGGGTCAGTGAGCACAGGGCGCTTTGGCAAAAGTCATAGCGACACGTCAGGCGATGCAAGCTTCTTCCAGTAAAAATATTCCTGCCTCGATTAGGATCGAACATGGAGGAGGAGGCAGTAGCGCACCGAGAGTTTCTTCATCTCGCTCTTTTCTCCATTAAAAAACGTATATTAGACAAGGATGGACAAGGGGATAAAACCCCCTCTCTCTCTGTCCTTTTCCTACATATACATTCAAATGGGAAATGAGAGAGATGGAAGAGATCCTGGTTGCGCCAGTGGGAGGAGGCATTAGGCTCTGGTGGGTATACATATATACTGTGAACTGTGTATATAGTATTATCGAGCATGCACGTAGGAAATTACTCAGGAACTGGGTATGCACCGGAGTATACTCTCACAAAGAAAACCGAAGCATTGCAACTTGCCTACCCTCCTCTTTGACCCATTTCTACTGTTCACGATAGTACTTTGCGTACCAAACGCTCCTGCATGCACCTGGAAACTCATAAAATATTTTACGATCAATATCGTGCATTTACATAGGCATCTGAGTGCTGATGATAAGAATTGGAGAGTAAGAACTTTGAACCAAAGTCAAGCTAGCTTCACTTTTGACTGCGCCGTGCAATCGTGCATGGCACATGCTATCTCGTGCCATTTGGCAATATCGGATTTGCTCCCTTAAAACTTACGCCAATATAATAATCAACTTTTGATGAGGATGTCAGACTGTTTTTCTTTGATTCGATTTTTTGCATGGTTTTAAGTGACGAAGAAGCGTGGTTGCCAGATTGCACAACTAACCGCTGCTCTTGACACGTATGAGTATGATATTCGTAAAGCAGGGAAACATTTTGTACTATCGACGAATTAAATATTGTCGCTAGATTTTCACGAGCTAAGTTTTGCCTTCAAGGTTCAGGTTCGGCCACTCTTCATACTCCCGACACCTTGCAGGCGAGAGGCCAGTGCGGGTGGGGCGGGAAATCCGTTGCAGATCAGTCCCACACTTACACCCATTAACTGAAAATGTGTGAAAATCTCGCGACAGTCTTTAGTTCGTCGATAGTACATCTCAAGAACCTGACAAAATAAATTGAATTTGTGAAAAGGGTCTCAAGCAACATTACTTTTCTTACTATAGCTGTAGTGTTTTAAATTTGACACACTAGTTTGTGAGTGAGGTCATTTTTTTCCACATTCACCTCTGGTGACTGCGTGCCTACCTCTGCACTGAGGAGATCGTCAGGTGTCTACATTTCCCGATCAGATCAGTGGCGTATCGTGCAATTTGGCAACGTTGTACGTTGTCCATTTAAACCCTTGTAAACGGTCAAATACCTACCAAGGTGTTCACCGAACACTCAATACTTTGCTGTTTTTATATGAGTTTAAATGGACGAAATGCAACGTTGCCAAATTGCTCGCTACGCAACTGGACCATAGATACCACTGATGAGAATTGTGATTTTCAATCTAGTGCTATCACATCAAAAAAGAAACAATGAATGATAAATCTCACGATCACAAAACTTTCATAATGATTTGGCTCCTATCAATCAGTATTACCCGAGTAATCAGGAATAACCTTTTGAATAACGTGTCCGAATGTGACTTGCGAGCTGTGATTATTACCTCCTTATTAAAAGGCTTAACATTATAGAATTGGATCAAGAAATCACTGGCCCAAAAATGAATGGATTGCATGATTGGAAAAATTCAAATTCGACAAAATTGTTTGGCCAAAAAAAAATTTAACTAATATAACTGGTCCTAAAACCACTAAAACTGTCTATAGTTCAAAATTTATAGTGAATTTAAATGGTCAAAATGCAACGTTGCCGTAATGCATTTTTACTCTGCCGACTGTGCGCTGAGCCAACACAAGGCTCTGATAAGTAGTTGCCATAGCGATATTTGTTTTGATTGCATTTTTTATTAAGTCCTCGTTAGTGGAGTGCATAGCCCAGCTAGTGCGTTGCGTGGTGAAGGAACCCATCGAGAGCGATGGATTGTGATTCGATGGATGGATCGTAGCGCGGTGCAGTACCAGTGTTGTCAGATATCCATGGTGAAAATTGATACATTATTTCACCTTGATTTAAATTCAGAGCTGCCGTTTTGCGTATACTCAGTGGAATTGTTCAATTCACCGATGATTCCACCGGTTGAAAAAAGATTACCCAGTTCAGTTCAGTGTATATGACTGTACTGCAAGGAAATACTCTGATCTGTAATCTCTCCTCAATCGGTGGAAACGCCGTTAATGGGTTTGTTGCAAACTTTCGCAACAACGATTAAGAGTGTTTAATCTAATGTAAAATCGCCTGAAAAGTCCATTGGTGGCATCAGAAAGTTATAAAATGCAATATTAAACTCACAAGAGACATTTAATGAAATCTAAGATGGCGGGTAAATATCGAGCAATCTGTATGCATGCACCGTGAATATCCAAGGATGGCCAACTTTGACAACCTCACTGCCGCGCCGGTAGAGGAGGTTATGTGACGTTGTGATTTGTTGTGATCGATATTGTGAGGTTGGCTATCCTTATACGTTCGTGGTGCATGTATAAAAATTGCTCGATATTTAACCACCATCTTGGATTTCATTAAACGCCTCTTGTGAGTTTGTTATTGCATGTTATGACTTTCTGATGCCACCGATGGACTTTTCAGGCGATTTTACATTAGATTAAACACTCTTAATCGTTGTAGCAAAAGTTTGCAATAGACCCATCAATTAAAATATCCGCAAGTTTTTTAAAGTCATTGATGATTCCACCGGTTGAGAAAAGATTACAGATGCGAGTATTTTCCTGCATTACAGTCATACACTGATCTGAACTGTGTAATATTTTTTCAACTGGTGGAATCATTGATGCATTGAAAAAATCAGAGACAAATAGAGACGGAGCGCTACATTAAAATACATAGGGAAGATTTGAGGCACACTGAATTTTCGGGGATTCAACAGAATAACATGTAAAACAACAGTCAACACCTTGAGATGTCGCATGGTGTTGAGCGGTGATATCGGGAAACACGGGGAGGGATGGGCGGGAAGTGAAGAGTAGGGTGCTCACCATTCAACATTATGCGACGTTGACTGTTGTTTTGTTGAATCCGCGAGAATTCAAAGTGCCTCTGCTGCAGTCAGTTAGTGCTCCGTCTCTATTTGTCTCTGGAAAAAATACCATTAATGGGTCTGTTGCAAACTTTTGCTACAAAGATAAAGAGTGTTTCATCGTATGTAAAATCGCCCGAAAAATCCATTGATGGTATCAGAAAATCATGAAATGCGATAATAAACTCACAAGAGACGTTTAATGAAATCCAAGATGGCGGTAAAATATCGAGCAATCTGTATGCATGCACCTTTAACATCCAAGGATTGCCAACGTTGACAGCCTCACAGCTTCAGAGGTTATGTGTTTATTTACGTTGTGATTGGGTGTGATCGATATTGTGAGGTTGGCTATCCTTGGATGTTCGTGGTGCATGCATACAGGTTGCTCGATATTTTACCGCCACCTTGGATTTTATTAAACGTCTCTCGTGAGTTTCATACTGCATTTTATGACTTTCTGATGCCACCAATGGACTTTTCAAGCGATTTTACATCAGATTGAACACTCTATAGCGCGGTAGCAAAAGTTTGCAACAGACCCATTATACACAAAACGGCAACTCTGTTTAAATTGAAAATTAGGGTATTTTCTCTCCCGAGCTCTGACAACCCTGTGCGGCTCAGTCAAATACACACCTTGCTGCACCGAGCACCGACACCGGGCGCACCGGTGCAACTATAGCTAGCTTCAATAAAAGTGCATGCGACCCTCCACCTTCTTCTCCGCCCTTCATCGAGGCAGCCGCGCCGCGCCGCTAGGAACTCTTTACGATCGGAAGGAAAGATGGTGCACGAACGTAGAGGAACTTCAACTATCACGGTACACGCTCAAACGCTCGCTCGCAGTGTACCTCGATTCGACTCTCCGGAGGCTCAAAGGATCGGGACGTGGGTTTTTCCGGATATGCAAAAATACTTGGTTTTTGCTTTGACTCATCACAGCATCGTGGGTCTTTTTTATGGAAAAATAATCAACTTGGAGCACCGTAGAATACAGTGCACGTAAGATATCTATTCAGTGCGTTTTGAGTCATTTATGGAACAGATATACTCTGTTCGGGATAAGAAGTTCGATGGGAAGTCAGGTAAAAACGCACTACATTGCAACGCAGCGGTTTCTCGGCTGTCGATTCTTCCCCGCTACGTCCGTTCAGGAGGACCAGCCTTTTAGACCCTTTTATAGAAGAAGACAATACCGTGAACTGACCAATTTATACAGTCCTTTGAACGCCCACTCAAAAATTAAACTTTTGCGGCATTCGCGAATTTTGAATAACTGACTTTAAATTTAATTTTCTGCTCGACGTGCACAGAAAAATAATACCCAACGGCGGTTCAAGGAGTATTTTTTCAAAGAATTTGGCATTCCTGATTGAGTGATTCCAAGATGCTTTAATCTTAGAAAAATTACTCCTTGAACCGCCGTTGGGTATTATTTTTCTGTGCACGTCGAGCAGAAAATTAAATTTAAACTCAGTTATTCAAAATTCGCGAATGCCGCAAAAGTTTAATTTTTCAGTGGGCGTTCAAAGGACTGTATAAATTGGTCAGTTCACGGTATTGTCTTCTTCAATAAAAGGGTCTAAAAGGCTGGTCCTCCTGAACGGACGTAGCGGGGAAGAATCGACAGCCGAGAAACCGCTGCGTTGCAATGTAGTGCGTTTTTACCTGACTTCCCATCGGACTTCTTATCCCGAACAGAGTATAATAAAAAATCAAAAGTTAGCAATCCATTATGTTTCAGAGTGCGCCCAACGTTAGGAGCCATTGGAAGCGTCAGAAATGTGTTTGATCGTTTGACCTGGAATTCGCCTCCTGTGCTGGCCCCCGAATATCTGATACACTTTTTAGGGATTTTACAAGCAAACAAACATATATAATAACTATAATTATAGTACCGTAATATACCGTACATTTTCATGTCATTGTACCATATAAAAATCTACCAAATCATATTTTGGTTGAAATAGAAAAGAAAATTCATGCGGAAAACGGTTAAAAATCGTTGCATTGTTGATATTTTCCCGCCTAAAGCATGCAATAAGACTCGTTCTGCCACAGCAAGATCGAGAACGCAATAAAGGACATTGGGGCTGAGAAATTGGTTTAATTGTCCTTGGTGCTTAATGGTGCTATTGGTACAATGAAATTTGAAAAAAACTGGTGGTTAACTAGCATGAATTTGCGTTCAAAAATTTGGATCTGATTTCTTATGGGTAAATCCACGAGAGTAAGCGAGATAGAGCATTTGTTTATGGGACCAATTTTGATTGTGACGCGTCATCACTAAAGAGGTCTATATGTGGTAGTGCCCATCAGAAAAAAAGTGAAGAAAATAAGACAAAAATTAAAACTCTTTTTCTTGGAGAGATCTTTAGAAAAGAAAAGTCAGTAGGAGCTTTGGCAGTTTGATATAACTATCCGAATTTTTTTCTCTGACAAACCACCGTGCGGCCGTATAAGGGGTGCTATGAGGACTTTTTTACCCTACTACCCCAATTCTGTCATCAAGGAATCTCGCCTCTGCATGCGATTGGTGTTTAGGGTCTTTGAACTCTTCAGTCTTCCCTCGACCATAACGTGCGGACGGACAACTCGCGACGTCACCTCCACGCAAAGTTTCCCAGAGTTGTGGACGGGGGAGGAGGGGAATGTTGCTCTAGGTCAAAGCCCCTGCAGACTAGTTTATTGATGACATCACGAAGCGGGGTTTCGATGTAATCGCTTGACTCCCAAACTAACAAAACGTTGATTGTATCTCCAAATCTATTTAAATATATCATTTAGACGGAGGACATATTATGAAGCTGTTGGTTTCAATCCCAGCAATATCCTTTGCGACGTTTTCATGATTATGCAAGGTTTTATTTGTTCTATACGTAAAAGGAACCTCTCTTGTAAAATTGTTCCGCGAAGTTCTTTTACCAAAATTTCGAGGGCCATTATTTCCGAGGGCAATAATTATCATTTTTCTTTAACATTTCATGAAAATTTCATGGGCTGTCCCTGGGATTTTATAAGATTTTTCATGTAATATAATGGGATTCCATGAGTGGCCAACGAATTCCATATTTAATATGTTATGAAAAAAATAATAATTGCCTATACAAAATGTCGGTCATGAAAGTTCAAGGAGCACTTTTAGTAGGGCTTCTACTTGCTTATTTTTTTTAACATTCTCTGAGGGCCGGAGCTAGAGGGGGGCCAAGCCCCCCTCCCCCGGCAATTATGGCAGATTTTTTTGTTCGTTATTTAATACTTATTGCTAGGAAAATGAAATAACATCACAGGAGAGTCGCATCACCTCTTGAAATCTCATAAGTTCAGACAGGGATGCAGAGGGACGCTATGTAAGTATACTCTAATGTATATTGATTTTAAAACGCGTGATTCTGGTCTTGAATAAGAATCAGCGTTGATTGTGGGTATTAGCTAAAGTTATTTGCAAGTTTCTATTTTCACTCAGGCAACTTTGCCATTTTAATATTAGTTAATGGAGCTGTTGCAAACTTTTGCTACAGGCTTATTAATAGTTGATTATGGGGCAATACCCTGTAGAAATAACGATTAACGCACTTAAAAATCACGAAATCCACTCCTAAACTCACAAAATGCTTTTAAATGCGAGACCGTCATGGCGGCCGAGGCCGCGGTTTTCTTATGGCAATTGTATGCTTCTTCTTCTTCTTGTGTGGTGTTGCGAGAACACCTCGTGTAGATGGCGCTGATTGAAGGTAGGGAACCGCAATGAAAACCGCGGCCCCGGCCGCCATTACGGTCTCGCAGTTAAAATCATTTTGTGAGTTTAGGAGTGGATTTCGTGATTTTTTAGTGCGCTAATCGTTATTTTTACAGGGTATTACCCCATAATCATCTATTAATAAGTCTGTAGCAAAAGTTTGCAACAGCTCCATTATTTGAATGTTTGAATAACTTATAACCTTAAAATCGCAAACATTTCGAAAATCGAGATTTTCTGAGCGAAATTATCAATAAATTACTGATTAAATTTCAGAATCATCCATCTGGGTTGAAAAATGTAATGAATGAAATTAAGACTTCTGATGGACCTTGGTTATAAGCCTTCTCCAGTCCTCCCCTCTCTGAAAAGAATATCATAAATCATTAGGGGGCAATTAACTAGAGTGACGTCCGACGAGGAAATTCTTATAAAAATGAAAGGAAAGCTCAAAATCAGCGGCGTAACCAGGAAATTCCTTCTTTCTCTTTCTTTTGCCCATTTAAACAGTTGTTCCAGAAGTTAGTGGAGGGAGGAAGGTACGATCACGTTACTTTTGTCCCTATATCTGTCCTTTTTCAACGCACGACGCGCTCAAACGAGGAGCCAATAGAGAGAGAGAGAGAGAGAGAGAGAGAGAGAGAGAGAGAGAGAGAGAGAGAGAGAGAGAGAGAGAGAGAGGGGGGGGGGAGACAATAAATCTCTATGGATATGCCTGTAGCTAAAATCTTAACGTAATTACCTCGATATTCTATAATTGAGGGAGCTATTGTAAGAAGAAAAAGACGAAGAAGAATAATACCTCACACGACAAGACCATTACAGTTATTGACTCTCAAGCATCTCCTTCGTTGACTGAAATTGATTTCAATCGTTGATTCTCCCGCGCCGCGTGCCGATCAGCCAATGTTCAGCCTCTTTAATCCGCCTCCAATTTATCAATTAAAAAAGCTCTTTAAAGTTGGCGCGGCCCGCGCGGCAGCCACGATCATACGGTAGACCAGAAGCAAATCCCCGGGAAAATCCCCCCCTCTCTCTCACTCTCCCTCCCTCCCTCACCTCTCTCTCTCTCTCTATCTCTCACTCCCCCCCTCTCCATCTCTCTCACTCTTTCTCCGCTCATTCTAACGCGTGCGTATTAGAAAAGGATGGAAAGAGGTGATGTCACGTGACTTTGTTCCTATCTCCGTTCTTTTTCTAACGTATGCAATCAAACAGGTGGCGAGAAAGAGAGAAAAGGAAATTCCTGGATCCGTCCTTGCTATGGGCGCAAGGTTGAAACAAATTTACTCAATGGAGATCTCAATTTCCGCTAGCGTACCACCACCGCTCCTTGAGTGCATTAAAAGGCTTTTCATTGATGCGGTGATGGCTTTGATGTGCGGAGGCAGGCAGGCCCGAGGATTACCAGTACGAGGCTCAAACTTTGGAAATTTTCCTTTTTTGACCTTGAGTGGTTCCGATCACGTTTTAATCACGAATCTCTCTTTAGTCACTGCATACATATACTACATATGTGCACACGTTTCCGCAGCTATAAATGGACCAATTTATCAACTCTTTTAATTCACGGTCTTCGTCTTCATTGCAATGACTCTGCCTACATTGAACGTTTCTTTTCTCCAATTTCGATTTTATATTTTCAGATTCTGCGCTGGATTGATCGATGCTTAAGGTGATTCTTCAGCGTTAAGTGCCGATTTCTGCCACCAGAGCGCTACCGTTCGATTAAAGTCAAATTACAGGCCAAAGGTAATTTATTTTTAAGAAAACGGAGTGTCAGTTACTCATTTTTTGGTACTTCCAGCCTTCTTTTTGAAGTTATTGATGAGATTTTTTGCATAGACACTCTTCAGATGATTGTCTAGTAACTGACATTCCGTTTTCTTAAAAATAAAATACTTTCGGCCTGCAATTTCACTTTAATTGAACGGTAGCGCTCTGGTGACAGAAATCGGCACTATACGCTGAAGATTAATCAACTTAAGCTTGGTCAAAGATATTTTCTTAATGCTGCCGTTTGTACAGTCGGGGACAAGACGAATGTCAGACGACTTCTTGAGGTAGGCCACCTGCAATGCTTAAATTCACAGAGATAAGTATTGCGGGTGGCCTACTTCAAAGGAGGAGAATTCAGACATTCTTTTTGTCCCTGACTGTACCGTGTAAAGCCAAAAAAATTTACTTAATTTGCATTAAATTGTATGGAAATACATCTTTTACACGCTGAAGCTGACATCATCCGATGTTAGATAGTTTAAAGAATCGTTTCAGATGTGGTGGAAGGTTTGATACAAATCTTTGGCGCATTGTTCTTCGATTGGTGACCTTATTTGAACAAATTTCTTGGGGGTTATCTGAACTAGTGGCGTCATTCCCAGCAGCGGCCCGTGAGATTTGGCAACCATGCATTTTTCCCACTTAAACTTAGGTAAAAAAATCGATTCAAGCGGAGGCTGGCAGCCTCCTCGAGTTTCGATTGTTTTCCATGTATTTAAATGGGATAAAAGCACTGTTGCCAAATCGCACGAGCCGCCACTGGTTATTCCTCCCAAATAGATTTTCATATAGAGGCCAAAATGTTTACGGCTTCTCAAGTTGTAGAAAATAATTCAAAACTTTACTTAATTTAAAAAGCGCTTCGAGAGGTGCATTTTCTCTATCGATTCTTTAGCGACAAAAGTAGAAACTTGGTGGTTATACTGATAAACAGATACTGAATGAAATAGAACTATAAGAGAGAATAAAAACGAAGTCTAGAAAATGTCAACTTGCGAGGGGGGGGGGGAGGATTAATAATATTTATAGGAGTCGACTTTGGATATTTTTCTTCAAGTGACCATTATTACAGTTCTTCAGGCACATCGCGCGAATGAAGTGTAGACACAAATATTATAGGCATAATAGGCACATCGCATCGTTCTGAAATATAAGAACGCTGCCATCGCATCGATGCGCTGAAGTTAAGACGAAAATCAACAGATTTATATTACATTATTACATGCAAAAATCAAGTTATTACAGCCGACATAAACTGAGAAAAGGGGAAGTGCCTGCACCTTATTTGCCGATTCCCATGCCCACTTTGGTCTGCCCCAACTCGATTCAAATTATTATAATCCTGAAAATTCAAACGATAGTTTCTTATTATAGTAAACAGCAAGCTTCAGGATTTTTAGGCAATCGCATCCAGTATTTCTGCTCATGGATCGTATACTTTTTGCATATTTGTCTGTTCATCAGTGGCGGTTCGTGTTTCTCTCCAAATAAACCAACGCAATTTAATCGATCTTCAGGGGATTCACTGAATCAGTGGCCTCGCGTGCCATCTGGCAACAATGCAGCTGATCCATTAAAACTCATTAAATATATCGAATTTTCCTTGTGCACTGTGCAACCCCTGGATTAGATCTTTTACATGAGTTTAAAGGGATAGAAAACATTGTTGCCAAATTGCATGCGACGCCACTGCTGCACTGAATCCCTGAGCAATCGATACTTTTGTATAGGATCAAATGGCAAAATAAAAACAAAACAAAACAAAACATGGCAAAACATAATTGCCAAATAACACGAGCCACCACTCACTGCCGTTCATTCAATAACATACGTTCGTGTCTATCCATTCATTCTAAAAAGAATATGCGCTCTTTCACAGAATAAAAGGAGAGGGGGGAAACAGCGAAAACTCCAGCTGTGGCAGAATGATGCTCGCGTAAGTGGGAGGAGACATTAGTTGCCATTGTCAACAGACGCATAAATGCGAGAGAAAGAGAGGGAATAAGATCGCGCGACCTTCAAAGAATGCGTAATAAACAAGTAGGTCATAAACCCTCGCTGCTGCCCACTCCAACTATTAACTTGGCCCGACACATCGCAGGACAAAACAATCAGGATGGAAACTTAAAGTAATCTTTTAGGCATTTCTTCGTTATTTAGCTCGTTTTATTCGTTTCAGTGGCGAGGCGTGCAATTTGGCAACGTTTCTTTCTTTCCTTTAAACACATTAAAAAGGTCGAAACGCCTAGTCATTGCCGATGACAATTCTTCGATTTTTTTTAGTAAGTTTAATTGGAGAAAGTACATTGTTGCCAAAATTCACGCCTCGCTACTGGTTCGTTTGCGTTTGAAACTTTCTTTGTCACTCTTCTTCATCCATGTAATCTTACTGGTCTCTAGAATGGGACAGCTTTCCGACCAATAATGTTCCTTAGAATAGTTATCTACTTATATAGCATCTGATGTGACTATGTACAGTGTACACTCATAACTATTTGTAAGAAAGAGGACAAATGTTTAAACAATGAAGCGATATAGTAGTGACTACAGCAGGCGCACTATAGGGGTTTATAAGAAGTCCAGAAATTGGTCACTCCCTCCCAATCTCCATGCTGGTATAATGGAGATTTTGTAGTAAATCTTTTCGCTAGTGGCCATAGCTCCTCCATTCCAATGGAGCTATTGCAAACTTTTGCTGTAAGCAAATGAATAGTCCAATGTGATGTAAAAACCAGCAAAAATCACGAAAATCACTCTGAGAAAGTCGAAAAGTCAGTAATAAACTCGCATAACTGTTGTAACGGGAAGTTCGTAATGGCCGTTCAACGCAGGTATCATGGGAGTCGACTGTCTATTATGTCACTTTCTCTAAGGAAACACAGAGATATGTCTCAATTTAGGTAGAAATTTACCATGATACCTCTGCGTCTCTCCGCCATTAAGCCCGATTCTGAGAGTAAATTTCGTGATTTTTTCGTGTATACTCATCGTCATTTTTACAAGTTTGTATGTAAGAATCAACTATTCAAACCCTTGCAGCAACATTTTGCAAGAGCTTTATATATTAGACCACTTCAGTCTGATTTCACCCCCACATGCCACATCAAACCCATTCAGATCAATTTAACATACACTATTATCATCATTTATTATACGACTTTTAAATCAAATATATGATGACTTTCTTATAAATAGGAAGTACTAAGAGATCCAAAATAATTTTCGGTTTCCTTATGGATGTCCCTATAAAAAGTAGCTTTTTAAATGTTTCATTCAATGTTAAATTATCTCTTAAATTGTTTACTGATTACCAACTAATGATGCTTTCCTCGCCACAAATCGTTGATCCACACGGTTTCTCGCGAGTTTTTGCCACTTAAATTTTTTCTGATCCGCACTCTTGATTCCTAGGCGTAATCTGCGCTCAATTTTGAATGACCCTAAGCTGTGATCATACTTTTACCTCGAGGCTCGAGCCATGCTTTGGAAGATAAAATTGGTGTCACGTGAAAATTTCGTGCCGTATGCTATAAATATTTAGGTAAAACGACCGGGTATGCTATCCTGACGCACAGCGTTTGGAAGACTACTTGTTATTTTTTTGTTTGTTGTTGTTGTTGTTGTTGTTGTTGTTGTTTTTGTTGTTGTTGCTGCTGTTGTTGTTTTTTTTAAACATCCAAACCTATTGTTGAAAGGTTTACATCTTCCGAAGCATCGCCTCACGTAGAGCGCACGAAATTAAGAGCCCCTCCACGCTGTAATGACGGCTTTTAGATAATTATTTTTCACATTCTGGCAAGTCGCGTATAGGATTTCTGAATTTAAGACCTGTGAATTATGCCCCTCAACAAAACAGGGCCACGATCGTGGCCGTAATTTCAAGGACCCGTTATTGAATGCACAATCATATGGAAGGATCAGAAGGGAGAGAGAGAGTGAGAGAGAGAGAGAGAAAGAGAGAGACAGAGTGACGCGGAATCAGAAGAGAGAGAGACTTGGATTTATGGGCCTGGAATGAGCTTATGACTCGATGACTCCTGCCTTATGCTGCTCCGTTACCGGCCCCGCCCACAGTGGGTCAAAATATGGAATTTTCAGGAGAAAATTTAACCGAATAAAAATCAATATTATTAACACATTAACATCGAAATAGATATTAAACAGTGCGAAATCATTAATTCAAAAGCTTAAAGTTAGACATATAAGATTAAAAGCAACTCTTAAATGTTTTAGAGGCTTAAAAAACCCGATAACTTCTCATGTCCAGAAGAGTTCATGTTTTGATCCAGTGTGCGGACTGGATTGCTGGGCTGGCTTATGACTAGAGACTGGGAATGCGCGCGAGCGGGGACCAGGTTCGGTTCCGGGCCGACGGTTGAAGTAGACCACCAAGTTCCTAACAGCCCGCCTCCACTCGTGTTTGTGTCGGCCAGTGTTGCTATGTTGAACACAATAAATCTCCTTATATCCCCTCAAAAGCTCATAATCTTTGGAAATACGCAGATTATCCGCAGGCGAATCGCAAAGAAAATGTTCAACTAAAAATAATGACTAGCATTCTATGTAATAAAACGTTCCTGAAAAGAAATTTTGGCAGTCTTAATGAGAATAATGGGGCTCTTGCGAACTTTTGCTGTGAGAAAATGAATAGTCCATTATGATGTAGAAATCAGCAAAAATTACAAAACTCACACTGGAGAAAGTCGAAAATTCAGTAATAAACTCACATAACTGCTATAACGGTAAGTTTGTAATGGCGGCTCAACGCAGGTATCATAGGAGATTCCTGTCTGTTATGTCACTTTCTCTACGGTAACACAGAAATATGTCTCAATTTAGATACACTAAAGGGGTGTCTCCACCTGCGAATTTAAAAGCGCGAATAAACTGATTGAGCCAATGAGCTGCCTTGAAGTCGATAGGTCGAGTCCGATGTATCGACAACAAAGAAGCTCATTGGCTCAATCAGTTTATTCGCGCTTTTACATTCGCAGGTGGAGACACCCCTTAAGCTGGATTCTGAGAGTGAATTTTGCGAATTTTTAGTGTATTCATCGTCATTTTTACAGGTTTTTGTGTAAGAATCAACTCTGCAATCCCCTACAGCAAAAGTTTGCAAGAGCTCCATTCTGGTATTTTTTTTTAAAGAATTCTAGCCATTTTGCCCGGAAATTTCCAGCATTTTTGAAGAAAATAGTCTGTTGAAACATGCCAGAATCTCTGGCCAACACGTTCAGAATTCGATCTAAAAATATCAGAGCTCTCCGAAAAACTGCCAGAATTTCTTTCTGAGATTTGTTATTCCCCCTCTCTCTGAAGTATTGGTTTGTATTTCGTGATTTGCCTTCGTTCATGAATTTGCGCTGCTATACTGCATGTTATTACATCTTGTACACATCAAAACCAAATGCTCGACATTTTCATATCCATTAAGACAAATTAATTCCCGGTGAGAAGGTGTAATGAAAAACCCAAAATCTGGGGGTTCGTTCACCAAACGCGCAGCAGTGACGAGAAGTGCTTGTTCCTTCGTAAACATGTACATAGTAAAACTTTAGTGAGATATGGAAGAAAATGAGAATAAGGTTTAAAGTCATGATAGAGAAAAGGGGGGGGGGAGAGAGAGAGATAGAGAGAGAGATGGAGAGAAAAAGATGCGTTCACTGTTCACCCGTCTCCAATTTCCTCTTAGATATCCGCCTCTATCCTCGACTTTCCTTCTTTTTCTTCGCTGTTCCTCTTCCTTTTTCTTCCATGATTCTCACAGTGTCCTAGCGCTCGCTCGCTCGTCTCACATTCACTGCGAGAGTCCTCACTCTAGTTGCAGTTTGCACTTTATTTTTCCTCTCCTTAACTCTCCCTCACTCCTCCTCAGACTTCCATCACTCCCACCTTCCTTTGAAGCTTATTTTTGCTTAGGTCTGTTAATTACCATAGTAGGCGGTCTTGGTCACGGATGGGCCCGAAAGGTGCTCGAACCCGGAGACGATCTTCCTAGTCAACGACGCAGGACGCAGGACGCAGTGGTGTTGCGTTCTGTCCGCGCGGCAACGTTGCATTTTGTGTATTTAAGGCCTTCAAAATGATCGAACATTTCGAGTCAGCGAATACTCTAGAATTCGATCTCCTGTGTGGAATTAAATGTATGATGTA